>OY282559.1:54389593-54745448 GCA_958295665.1 Tipula vernalis | reverse complement strand
AAATAATTAAATTTTTGTACATAAATTGTCGTAAAACACATTAATCTAAATAGTATATCGCCTTTGTAGCTATGTTCATTGTTCATATAACATATCATAACTTAATCTAATTTAAAGCTCTCTCTAGATCAAAAGACATAGCAAGAAAGATAAAATGTGACAACAATCATTAAACTTCGAATAATTTTCTGTACAATAATACCAAAATAATTTTGTTGAATTTATGGTTTAATCGATTTCATATTATGTATGTAAGAATATGGTTTGCTTGTTGCGACCAATTTAAAACAATTTCAAGATATCACTAGCATTATTTAGTTAGTGTGGATTCAAGGCCAATAACCTTACTAGCTGCTTAGAATTTTATTACATTTATATAATAAAATACATGGTATTTTGGATTTTGGCCAAAAAATCATTTAGTGAGGTGCACATACGAAAATCATGCGAAAACAAAACATGTCGTTGCTTGATCGCACCACGTGATTTAATTTTATGATAATAATAAAATTACTCGTGATACAAGTGAAAATGGAAACGTAAATAAATCAGACAGAATTATATCAATAATTAAGTACAATAAGTGTATAAATTATCAAGGTTGGTCGTATTTATTAGGATGTACTGCTAGTTAGTGGAAAAAGAACGTAGGTGTAAACATTTTGTGCGCGTAGTGTTTCAGTGTGTACATTCAACTAGTGAATGGTAATTTAACTATGCGCAATAATTATTGGATTAAAACATCCATTGGCGGTGTATGTCTATACATATATGTGAACATGTAAATACAAGATATTGGATAAGCCGTGTGTACCCGAAAACAGTTGGTAAGTCAACCAATTTTTATTTTGATTTGTGGAGCGGTTTATCGTTCCTCTACTTTTGAGCTTTTAACCAACTTGACCCAAAAGCTTAGTCGTTCTTTTGGTCAATATTAGATTTTCATAGTTTTCTAAAGCACTGCAGATATCTGTGGACGTAATTTTTGTAAGTTTGCATATCTTGCTCAAAAATTATTTAAAAAAGTTTTACAAAAGCTCAAAAAAGTGTCCTTTTGGGATTTTTAAAATTAAGATTTTGTCTCGTTCTTAGATGGTTCAGGACAGGCTGATTTAAATAGTTTTCCTTTTTCTAAGAACAGTTTTATGGAAAACCAAATATATGACCTTTAACACTAATTTTACCTTTTCTCGTACGTCAAGAATTTAAAAGACAGGAAGTTTTTTTACACTTATCTAAACCTTTCTTATAAATTTTAAACTTCAAGAAAGCCTTTCTTCATTTTAAAGAAACTTATAATCTAACAGCTTTCAGGAATCATTAACATTTAAAAGCCAGTTATAATTGGAATTATTATTAAACATTTTATTGTCAATAAGGTGAATTTTTTACAAGAACGTAGTAGGTTTTACATTACAATCATAAAAGCTATGTTATTACTGAAAAAAGCTCATTTTTATTTAAATTATTGAAATAACCAACTACTTAAAAGTATAATTTAGAAAATAATTTTCAAACCTACCATAAAGCTATGAATAAGGAACATTTTTTGAGATTTTTACCAATTCGACCTAAAGGTTTAGTAAATGACAGAAATTAGTATGAGAAATAAATTTTTTTTTGCCATTAGCTCAATTTAAATAAATAAAACCCAACTAAATATAAATTGTATCTGTTTTCATGTGGTTGTCAAAATTCCTAAGGCTTCTGGTGAGTAAGAATAATTTACTCAAAAATCATTTAAAATAGTTATACAAAAGCTCGTTAAAAGGCTTCCGTTGGGCATTAGAAATGTTTTTATTTTAATTTTTTAATAACACTTGGCAACAATGAGCCATACAGTCATAATTCAATTTTATATTTCTCTTTCTCATTTAACCAAAAAACGAAGGAACCGGATACTCTCCATACACCCCGCATTGGTTGTACTTAGGACAAACCAATATCAAATATTTAATATCCTTTACACTTCGACATAAATCGCAAACCTTATTCTCACTTAATCGACGTTTCCACAAGCATTCTTTGCAATTACTGTGGTTCAGCCTAATTCTCTTGATCGTTCTCAACATTCGTGTATCTTTTTTGCGGTTCTTATAATATCTCTGTATGTACGTGTTCAATTAAATTATTATCTACCTTAATGTTAAGATTTACGTTATTCATTCTAAAACTCATATAAGCACACTTACAAGGGTTCACCCCTAATTTTTTTTTAATTACTTGTCATCTAGTTTGTAAAAATACTGAATGCATCTGTAGATGACTGGTACGTATTTCTTGTGTATTTACATATTTTGCTCAAGAGTAGTACAATAAAAATTATGAAGAAGTTCGTAAAAGCTTCACGTTGATCTTTCAAAATTAAAATTTTCTTTTTCTTAGGTGTCTAAGGACAGGTTTCCGATTTTGTCTGATTTCAATCCGTCGTATTCATCTCCAATAAATTTTTGACGAAAGCTCTTACAAAATAGAAAACTGTTGTGGAAACGCGCCTATTAAGTTTTTAACGAAAGCTTGTAAAAATGCCTCTTTTGAGCTTCTTCAATTAAGCTGTCGTCTCTTTCTTGCGAAATGACGGATTATATTTTTCAGTTTTTCTAATTTTCTGCATTTTCTGGTTTTCTACTCTAATAAGTTTTTAATGCAAGCTCCTACAAGGAACCTTTTATGGTAAACGCGCCGATGATTTTTCAACCAAATATTTTTCATTAAAAACTGATATAGGTTTTTCTCGAATGTCAAAAGTTTAATATTTTTTAAACTTATTTAGAGCTTTCAAATAACTTTAATCAGGTTAATCATCAATCACCAAGGTTTTGATATTTAAACTTAAATTAATAAAGTTTTAAATTGGGATAATTTAAAGTTTGACACTTTACAAGAAATCGGACATCAAAAGTTTGCAGGAATCAACAACGTTTAAAAGCTAATTTTATTTGGAATAATTAATTAAACATTTTATTGAAAATCTGGTGAATTTTGTAAAAAAATGCAATGTATGTTTGACATTAAAATCATAAAGGTCCTCTCAAAGAATAATTTAGGAAATTTTGAATACGATTTTCAGAACTCGCATAAAGGTACAAAAATTGAAAAGGTTTTGGGCTTTTCGTTAACTCGACCTCCCGCTCTTCAGGTGTGCTAGCATATTTGTCTCAAGAATAATGTAAAATGCTATGTAAAAGCTAGTAAAAATGCTTTATTTTGGCTTTTAAAATCATTAGTTTGTCTCTTTCTCAGGTTGAATTATTTAAATAGGTTTCTGTTTTGTCTGTTTTTAATCTAGGTTTTCTGGTATTTTTTCCAATAAGTTCTAATTGAAAGCTCTTACAACAACGAACACTTTTATAGAAAACATGCCCATTGGTTTTTCAACAAAAAATCTTATATTTAAAACTAACTTAACCTTTTATCGTATGTCTTATTTATACGGAAGGAAATAATTTTTATATAAATTTAAAGTTTCGTAATAAATTTTGAGCTAAAAAACCCTTTTAACGTTTTTATTAATGGTTGATAAATGTCAGATTTTTATTTAATTTATGTTTTACTTTCATGGGCTTTAGGAGCTTTTAAAACTATAAATCAATCTTTGAAACAGGAAAGCTTGTCGTTTTATTAGTTGGTTTCTTAACAAGCTTTTAAATGTCCAATCGGGGTTGAAAATAGCAGATCATTCACTAAAACTTTGACATTTAAAGTTAACTAGTATAGTTCTGAATTGGGATAATTTAAAAGTTTAACACTTTATGAGATGTAAAATAGGAAAGCTAAAAATAAAATTTAAAAGCTAATTTTAATTGAAATTATTAATTATACATTTTATTATCTATCAACCAGGTGAATTTTGAGTAGAACGCAATAGATTTTACATAAAAATTATAAAAGCTCTATTATTACTCGAAAGCTCTTTTTATGTTTTTTAACTTAAATTAATAACTTTATAAAACTATAATTTTAAAAGCACTTTTCGAAAATCGCATCCTAAGTTATAAAATATTAAATGCTTTTGAGGTTTCCAGCATCTTGAGCAAAAAGCTTGAATAACAGGAAAAGTATAAGAAACCGACTGTCCTCTACTGGTCGATGCATCAATACAACAAGAAATATTTAGTTCAGGTACTTGACTTAGGTTGTTTTACAGTTCAATCCAAGATGCTGTCGTTGCTGCAGTCAATTGCTCGTTCCGTTCAATCTTTTTCAACCATTAGCTATGAATCAAACATTATGTTGGCTTCCAATAGAAAACTTCGTGTTGTGTGGATTTGAATATTGCTCAGCATTCCACACTATTCCCAATAACTTTACCAGTTCTGGATATTTTAAATTTCACTACTGATTGCTTGGTTTTCATCGAAGCTTGTATGAATCGTTGAAACTGTGCTTCTCCTCGGGGTTACGATTTGAAGTTTTGGTAGTGATTAGTGCATTTGATGATTTATTATCCGTATGTGTAAGCAATCCGCAATCATATACGGTGTGTTCCGGATTTAGACAGTTGAAACATCGTCTGTGGCTACCAAGTGATCCCCTTTCAAATTGTTGTTTATTACACGGAATATAATTAGGGTCATAAGTAGTAATAACAGAAGTATTCTTTGATTTAATAGACGTGGTTCTGGTTAGTCGAATGGAATGTACCTTTATTGTGTCATCCAAGTCGTTTTTAATAAAAAATCGAAGAACTCTTGTATGCTCGGAAATTCATCATTGGTATTCTCTTGTGCCCAAAAACAGAGAGTTTTTTTCATTTAATTTCTGCTGCAACAAGTATAAGAGCTAGGGATCTCTAAATTCCGCTTGATCTCCAAAAGCTTTCGAATTGCATACTACTTTGTCGAACGTGCTTAACTAGAGAGAATGTGTCGCCTTTAAGCAAACCTTTCAAACATTGAAATTGTTGCACTGGTGTTATAGTTTTTTTACTATGTGTACTCGACTGGAATAAATAAAAAAAACTTTGCCACTCTGTATACGCACCATACAAAATTGGGATTTTTAGCTAAACGTATCTCTGGTGCCGAGTTCACACTAGTCACGTCTATAATTCTCTAATACCGAGTTTTTCATCCAATTATTTAATTTGTACACTGTTGCATAATAGGCTTCTTCAGAGTCGGCCATCTTAGATTCCTCCTTACTAATAATTATGAACATGACTGCTTCTACGGTATCTATCTTCTTTAAGATCTCCTTTTCCTAGCCTGGTCAAAATGTCCCTGTATGAGGCGCATTGATTTTTTAGACCCTCTAATTCACTGATTTTGTCACGGCACATGTTAAGCACCATTTTTTAAACTTACTGCAATTCAATTCCCATACGAGATACGAACAGTTACGACTTAAATTAAATTATATGTTCTATAAAGCTCCGTTATTACTCAAAAGCTCTTTTTTGTTTTATTATTTAAATTAGCAACTATATACATAAAAGAATAATGTAAAAAATTTAAAAAACAATTTTCAAATCCCACATTAATATATAAAACAGGAAAACTACTACTTTTTTTTAGTAGATATGTTATGAGCGATTGGCCTCTGTATTTTTCTGATTTACCAAATCGAAAATATTGGGATTGCCATGAACAAATAATATATTTGTCTATAAAAAATGCCGAAAAATCAACTGATTAAATTTAATGTGGAACAAAAATATTTAGGATTCATTAGCGATATATGTAAGTGTAATTAAGTTTGATTACGCAAACGGAACAAATACAGAAGTGACAGTGAAAGGAGCAAGCGGAGTGATGCGGTATGTGCGTGTGTTTAATTTGCCGCCAGAAATAAGCGACAAAACACTGAGCAAGGCAATGCCCCGCTTTGGAAATATTTTATCTACAAGGCGAGAAAAGTTTGGCGCGAACTCTCTGCTACCTATATTTTCAGGTGTAAGAGGTATTTATATTGAATTGGAAAGAGAAATACCGCAATTTATATACATCGAAAATATTAAAGCTAAAATATTTTATGGTGGTATGAAAGAGCGGTGCTTTAAATGTGGAGAGAAATCAGATAAAAAACTAAAATGTCCCCTTTAGAACAATACAAATATGGAAATATTAGAACAGTTACAACAACCAGTTCAACAAATTCAACAAGAACCACTACAACCGCAAGTACCACAAGAACAACCAGTACAACAACAAATCCAATCAGACAACAAACAGACAACCAATACTTTACCAGCAACAACAACGCATGAACGAGTCAAATACAATGAAATTGCTAAAATCACCCAACTACACCCAAATAAAATTGTAAAAATAAAAACGATGATCAACTTGCGCGATCATATAAAAGAACGAAAACAAGAAACTGATTCATCGTGTTTGGACACGGAGATTGAAGATAACGCTGATAATGTGAATAAACGAGGTCGACTAGCAAAAAAAAAACAAGATATACAACAACAAAAAACCGAATAGCATTTATGGAACAGCATAACAGTACAACGTCGAACACAAACATAAACAATAATGATTTTATTACACCATCACCACCGACAAATTTAAACAACGAAACCGGACAATATTTGAAACGATTTTTTTTTTTATTTCGCACAACACACAAAACAAAAACAAAAAACAACAAAAATCATCATTCTCCACAAACACGTGTACAACAACCAACAACATGGTGCAACAATTCTCAACGATTTGCAACATAAACATCAACATTTATATGAGGCAAAATCAGCAACGCAGGACAATAAAAAATGTAATGCAACATTAGATTTTTTGAAAATTGTGCGGATGCGTGTAATCCCTTTACATGTATTGTATGGTATGTATTAATTATAAATGTGTAAATGAGTGAAAGAATAGTTGTTGGTCAGATAAATATACAAAGTTTTTACGCCAAAAAAGATATGTTGGTTAATTATCTGGCCAACAATAATATGAATGTGGTCCTTATAAGCGAAACCTGGGAGCGGCTGAACAAGACGTTGTATGTGAAGGGGTACAGATTTCTGTCCAAACCAAGAAGCGATGGTTATGGTGGAGTGGCAATATTATATCGCAATAATATGACGCTCACACAAGTACAGCTACCCGCGTTTAAAGTTGTGGAAGCTGTAGCCGCCACAATAACTAATTTGGAAAGAAATCTAATACTAGTAAGTGTATATGTAGCTCAAGTACGTAATGAGGATGAAAGGAAAAAGGTTCTGAGTGATTTTAAGAAACTGTTTGAGTGGATGAGAGGTTGGCTGACCTGATTCAAGCCTCGGATTTGGTGATCTTGAATGATGGGAGGCCAACTAGAATGGCGAATGTGGGAGGTACGGTCAATGCATTAGATCTGTCTAAGACAACTATTGAATTAGCCGGCCGGGTCACGTGGAATGTAGAAGCACAGAATTTGGGTGGGTATCATTTCATGATTAAAATGATCATGAATGATAACAAAGGGTTTAAAAAAAAAGCGTGAAATTATGAATAATAAGAGGTGGGTGAAGGAGATAAATGAGATTCTCGGTGAACATGAAATAAATCAAAGTCAGTTGGATAGTGAAATAAAACGAGTTGTGTAGACTCGTACCTTGATTGGAATTCCGCACAGTTGTAAATTGTAATTTCGCTGTCCAAAAACCCAATATCAAAGGCACAATTATGTTCTAGTAATTCCCAAAGAATTTGTCCCAAATTATTGGCTCGTATTCAATATTTCTTAGCGTGGTCGTCGTATGACGAGTTTTACAAATGGCCGTATCCAAAAGTGAAACAAGGGATCCAAAATTCCGGTGTGGTTTCGCCGTGTCCAAGTGAAAGAAATAGTGTTTAATAATTTTCGAAGCAAAGTTTGGATGTCCCGGAGAAAATAAATGCAGCCAAATTATCATAATTTGTTCCAAAATAATTATTTTATGATAGCAACAAATTTTTGTTTGTTGCTCATTAATTTGTGCTGTTTTATTAATTCTTTGTGCCTCAAATATTAATTGTTTATTGCGCGTTTGTTGCCAGGAAAATGTAGACAGGTCAATATAAGTTAAAAGCCTTTTGTATCTACTTGAAGTTTTCTTTTATTCATAATTGAAATTTCCAGACGGAATTACAAATAAATCTAAATTCCGACTTATTTAATAACCATAAAACCCAAAGGAAAATCCTAAAATAAAATTACCTTGTTTCCCAACTGACTTTAAATTATTGGGGAAATATTTTTAATTTTGGTAATAAATAAAACACAAAGAACATAAAATAAATAAATTAATTGAGCTTGTAATTATATATTCAATTTTTATTTTGTTTTACTTTAAATTAAATATCCAACATTTATAATCAATTGGATGCCTGACTCAACCCTAATTGGTTGTGTTCAATACGTACAACGCAAAAACGTTAATCGTAATAATCGTAAAATAATTCAAGCATTTTATCTCACGATTAGATAATTAAAATTTTAAAGTCGAAGCGATAAAATTTAACAGATTAGATAGAATAATAAGCGAAGCAAATTTCTGTATATACATACACTACACAATACATATTGTAATTCAGCTGTGGCGTGGCTATTAATATTATGGTAATTAAAATTATCTGGCAACAAAAAAACTTATAAATTCGTTTGTATTATTAGGGTATAATTACGTGCAAGGTTGTATGGTATAAAGAAAATGGTTTCACAAAGAAGAATTTTCTTTCTATGAAAAATTGATTGGTGAGCATGAAAGCAACGAACTGTAAACAAATTTTAGTTAACTTAATAAAATATTTATAATATGTTTATGTAGCAAACTAAACAGTAGTCAGATATAAAAAAATAAGTAAATGTAAAGTGTGGTTTCGTACATAAACGCACAAAATAGGTAAACTTATAAAAGTTTTGTTGTATACAACAAATTAGGTTTGCATTACCAAAGCTTACCTAAATATACAAGCAGTCAGGTTAAAATTCGAATTTAATATAAGGGGGATAGAAAGCCAAAAAAAAAAAAATGAATTTTTCATACAAATCATATGAAAAGTGATGTTTTTTTAATATCGTTTTTTTTAAATGAAAAATCTTACAAAAATGAATTTTGATTTCTACGTTATCAAGAAGAATGATTGGTAAATATACGATTTGAAAATCAATTAATAAAATCTTGTTTATAGATATTTAATTAATGTTTTAGTAAAACCCCTTTATTTACAAACACATCTTTACCACCTCATGACGTCATACCTTTCTTTCATGTTTTGTAATAGCCATTAGTGACACCTACTTATAAACTCGACTAATTAAAAAAGTTAAAAAAAAAAAATGGCCGTGTAGTTTTCGTGTTTGAAATCAGATGGCGGTAATAAGAAATTGAAATAAATTCATATTTCAGAAAAACAAATCAAAATAATGTTTTAGCAAGTTAGGAGTATAATTTAGTAAATAAAAAGATTAACGAGCATGCAAATCTATTTCATCCGGACATTATTGATTTGAAGTCGAAAAATTCAGACGATGCGTTTGTTTTCAACATTCAAAAATTCCAATTTCTTCTGGGAATATTTTTTTCCCATTGTTCCATTAACTCAACATCAGTTGGAAAACCAAATAAATGGTGCGATTCGAAAGTTGAGGTGCAATTTGGAACATAGCATCCCGAAGGCATTATAAGTATTTATTTGCTAAATTGAAATATAAAATTTATGTATTATAATGTTTTTAATATGTATTAATTTAAAATACAAAAATGCAAATATTTATACTCAAACATATACGCAATATTAAAAGACTGGCTTAATTAATTTAAATAATTTAACCGGACAGGTAAATTACAATTGAAATTTTTTGGACTTATTGTTACTGTAATACTTACCAATTAAGTACTTTTCAAATTGAGGTCGTAATCCAACACTTTCACAAAAGATTTTCAAGTTTTAATTAGCTCTGATAAATTATTTATTCTTAAATATATTAATAAAATATATTAATAAAATTGTTGTTTTTTTTTCAAATAATTAATGTTAATGCACATAAATGTCGCACATAAAAACCACTTTGACATTTGATTGCTCTATTAACCATAATAGGTCCGGGGGAAAACAAAATAAAACGGATTAATAATTTTTATAACTCATTCGAACAGAAATAGTAATCGAAATATATATTTTTTGTGGTAAACTACAGATGTCACACTAATTCCTCACTTGAAAACTTCACAGTGTACAAAATAGAAAAGCTAATTTTTTGACATATTCTCAACAAATGTCATACTTGTCATTGGAGAAAAGTAGTAAGTTGAATTTTTTTTTTTTTTAATTATTTAAATTAATTTATTTATTTTTATTTATTATTTTATTATACAGTCGAAAACAAATAGTGATGTGATTGAAGCTATTTCATTTTTCACAACCGGATATTGGTTTGGCATCGAGGGCACTGAGGTCGGAATGATTAAATCATTGAATTTAGTTTGGTCGAGTGATAAAGAAAAACGTCATTCTGTCACAAATGCCTGTTTTAGAATATTTTTCTCGACCGATAAGGATGGCAGATCTCATGCTCTTGAGGTAGTTGACAACTTGACAAATTTATTTAATTTTTTAACAAAAGGTTTTTACAAGGCTTTTGAAATTTTAATAAGGCATTGGATCGAAAGTGGGGTAATTGAAAATATGATGTTTGAAGATACAATGGAAGATGAAGCAAGAACAGCTTTACAAATACTCGTATTAACATCATGGTAAATATAAATTTGATTAAGACTAGTTTTTAAAAAGCTGAATTCATCTTTAATTTCAGCGCATCAATTCAGTAGCTCAGGCGGATGTACCAATTCTTCAGGATAATGGTCTTCTTGAATTCGGAATGAAAGGTCCTGGAGTTTATTTATCCGTACTAACGTTTTTACTAAATTTAGTACACGACAAATATGATTCCAAATTTAGGCGATTCAGTCCTAACGACCAACTCGTTCAAACTGTTAAAGAAACTTATGAATTGGAGCGGAAAATTTTAAAAATTTTAATCTCATTACCGCATGCGTATTTGATTTGATTTATCAAGTATCACAATCACCAGATAAAGTGAAAGAGGAAATATTATATGAAATTTTACAAAAGATCGAGAAAAAATCGATTTAATGGTTGACCGAGGACGAGAAGAATCATAATGTTGGCGGCGAGATTTTGAAGCTCTTCGCTTGGTTGATGACACGGACTATTTACTTGATTGGATATGTGGCCATGAAGGAAATGATATTTTTGAATATGGATGTGTACAGCAATACAAAATATCGACATGAGTTGCATAGGGGTCGCGAAAACAAATGTTAGACAGGCATCGAAAGACAAAGAACTCATCAGCGAGCATAACGCATTAAAGCGATTATCGAATCATGAAAGGCAACCAAATGAGGTATACATAGTATTGTAATTTCTTGGCTGTGTCGGTAAAATGTTCATCGCTAAAAATGTTTTTTTTTTTTAAACTAAATTTTAGGAGGAAGTATGTCAGGGTGCCGAAGCTGATGACCGGATTGCCGAAGCAATAAATTATTTATTCGACAAAGTTCTTCTATATTCGGACGATATTATATTCCAAAAATTTGTGAAACCTATTTTTGAAATCTTTAAGTATCCAGGACGGAATCAAGACAGTTGTTTCTTGGCTGCGGTTACTGTAATTCTTCGTTTTATGTTCGTGTCAACATTATTAAATTATTTAATAAATATATAAATATATATATTATTTAATTATTTTATTTAAAGTTGGGCTGGAGTAAAAGAAATGCGACTAACGAGATTAATAAATTCATTATATCATTACAATTGCTTAATTGCGTCTTTTTTCTTTTGTTACTTGCACCAAAGCCATACATCATAGATAATTTCTTTATAATGTAAGTAAGGGGATTATTTGTGATTATGTGGAACACTATTAAATAAATCCGGGAATGCCACAAAAATATCCGGGCATAATTCCATAAATTACATGATGACCAAAGGGGAAATTCAAGAGCTCGCGCTTTATATGAGGCTCAATTACCGCATGGATTTTGTCGAATACGTAATGGATTCAGCGCTAGAAAGCTAGATTTGAGCAAAATACAAAATATGAACATTAAAATAAATGTAAAAAGTTTTAGTAATGAATTTATTTTTTCCGCGTCCGCGCGGATTCTATAATCGACCTGTATATTTGAAAAGCATAAAATACTTTACCAAATAAAATAAAACATTAAATACATTAACTACATACGTTAGTTTAAATTACTTGTAAATTCTTAGTTTCCCATTTAACAGAATTATTGCACTGTTAAAAAATTTTCAAAATTTAAAAAACGTTGTGTAGCCCACTTCATAGTATTAAAAAAAAGAAATTTGTTTTTACAAAACAAGATCTTACGTCATTGATTTCGTTTTTATAAGTTTATACTGTATTTTTCCAAATTTTTCACATAGACAGACAAAGAAAAAGTAAATTTGTACAATTTTATTTTAATTATATTAATCAAATTACTAAATTTAAGTTATTGGTTTTAAAATATGTTATACTCAAAGGTTTGATTTAAATATAAACCTAAAAATATTTTCTGTTACGAGTATTTTTCATTCATAAAATTTTAATCAAAAATGTTCAATTTTACATGGGTTCTTATGGGAAATCGTAAAATGTATCCCCCTTAAATTAAGCTTCTTTTAAAATTGGTCTGAACCTGACGGCTTGTATATTTAGGTCAGCTTTGGCATTACTAAGTCAATTCTTATAAGGAACTACGATTTGTAGAAGTAATTTTTTATGAAATCAACTTACTGTTGGGCACACTAAATATGACTATAGGTGTTAAATAATGTTTTTTTGGTAAGATGTAGTACCGGAACTAAATTCTTATAGGGTTTACTTCACTGTCTTTGACAAAATAATTAACACAATAAGTGAGACCATATTTGAGTTTTGTGATAACTAAAACCTTATTTGCGATTCCAGTAGTAGGCTGATGTTTTCGTTACAACTGCTTTTTAATTTTTATTAGATTGTTGAGTTTATGGTCATGGTTTTTTATATTAACTCTCGATTAAAGCTCTTAGACCTTTACGCCTTCTTCGAGATATTATAAAATAGTAGATGAGTATTTTCCGAAAACCTATTTATTAGTTTATTTGAGTCCATAATGTCGTTTGATTTAGAGAGAAAATTTTTTTTCTAAATGTTTGAAGAAGTCATCTATAAAGTATACTTAAGCATTTATTAAATAACGAATGGTACATTAGAAACAAATGAGATACATCCAGGATGCTTCTTAATACTACACAGTAGTAGCCAGTAAACTCCTTTGATTGAACTGAGCATTTTAATTTCTTTTCTCGGGGACATATCAAATATACTTTACGGTACATTAGAAGTTAATTTGAATAAAGGCTCTACCATATTATATAGTGGCAAAAATATTTAACATTTACTACACAATCGAAACGGTTTGTTTATTTTTAGCAGAATGCAAATTTGGTTCTCTTTATTTTAAAGTTCTATTATATTAACGATTTTTTCTGAGAATATTCTCAATCTGGTACAAAAATATGTATTGCAATTTAAAAAAACATATTGACCTTAAAATGATTTTGAAAACGGCACCTTTTATTTATATCAAAAATAATTATCTCTTTCTTTATAATAAAAGTAAAAAACTTATCACATTTTTCATTGGCACGCAAAGTGTTTTCGCGGAAAAACATCTAGCTCAACTTTTTAACAAATATAATCAAATAAAAAATAATTACGGAAATATCTTTTATAATAATTATTTTAATAAAGAAGGGAAAACAGATATTGGGAAAATAATATCTTTCTACGTTTTTTTACCTCCACCCTCGTTCCGCTTACCCCCCTTAACATCTCTGCGATTATTAAGATGATCATGAAATAAAAACGTTCACAAAATCAATTAAATTTGTATTATAATCAATCTTTTTGTTTTTTTTTTTTGTTGCAAAATAAGTTTTAACTTTTTGTTAATGTTTTCATATTTTTCATTTCAACGAGTGAAAAGTTACAAGGAAAATTAACATAAATGTTGTTCATCTGTTTTTTTTTATGTAACGATAACATAATATTTTTTCCTCTTTTTCTTTTTGTCATTAAGTCAAATTTATAAAAAAAATGCTTAAAGGGAATTTTTTTCGTATCTAACTGATCTTCCTCATTTTCAGATTGTGTATATCCAGTATATATTTTGAGGAAACAAAAACTTTGTTTTTATACTTTATACATATTTTAGTAATTAAATTTTATTTGTCTCCCACGCCCTCCTCAACCACCAGTTCGTCATTAGTGTGTGGTGATGATAAAAATTGTGCTTTGTCTGTTTTTCAAAAATTTATGCAGATTTCGGAAAAGTGAGTTTTGTTTTTTTTTTTTAATAATTAGAAACTTTTTCATTTTTTTTTTTTTTGCTTTTTGCATTTTAAATGTTCATTTGTTTGTTTCGTTTGATGTGACCTGACGGCCATGGAAAATACAGGAAAACTCGTTTTCATGGTTTTCAAAACGGAAGATTGTTTTTGTGTCGAAATATTTTAACAGAGAAAAAAATGGCTAACAACGTTTTTTGGTAGATGATGTTTTAAACTTTGAGGTTAAACGGAAAACATTATATTTGACTTTGTATTCTTTAAAGTCGTTCTGCGTTTTTGTGTCACCGTAGAAAAAAAAAACATAATTAAATTATATTCGGTTTTAGATGTTTATAATAAAATGGGATGCAAATTAGGAAAATGAATAGGAACTCAATTTATTCACATCAGTCGGTTACCAGAATGCACTGTATAATATTTTGGTTTTTTCCACAAAAAGAATTAAGGAGCTCACCGGATCTAGTTTAAGATTTTCTTAATGTTAATACTGATATTCATTATGCGAAAGGAATATCTCACTCGCGATAAGGTATCGGTGATTTCGAAAATTAATCTTTCGATTAGGAGGCGAGGCGAGAGTAAAAAAAGCACAGGTCTCTTTTAAATTGCAAATCCTTCTTTTAAAAAAGCAACTCCTTAATAAAAACGATTGGTCAATTAGGTCAACAAACAGGTTTGATTCAGTTCTTCAAGTCAGTTTGGTGAGTGGTTAAAAGGTGTAAGCTGAAAATTTGAAATCTGCATATCTGCCCGAAAGGTGGCTGGTCTTCCAGTTGAGAAGTTTGTGATAATCGCTTGTCCATTCACTTAACTCTTGTTTCAATGCATATTTTTTCTTACATTAATCAATTAAGGGTTACCCGGATAACCCTATAATATTTTTACGAATATCACTTAAAAATGTAACTATTTTCTCTAATTTTATTTTGAAATTCTTTTTGGTTCTGTATTTTGTGTTTGTGGAAAGAAAACAAAGATATCTTTTGTTGCATTCGCGGAATTCCTATTCGACAAACATTGGTTTTCCAAACGCATAATACATTCATCTCCCTTTGATCTCATTTCTCTCGCAATCATTGATAGTTATCGTCATGTTTTCTCTTTTTTATACGAAATACATAATTAGTTTTGTACTGTTTCATTTTCTGCAATTATTACCGTTATAGAATTATAAAATAGTAGAAAGGATTTAAAAGATTTTAGTTTTTAATTTGTGGTGTACAATCAAATACGTTATTTCTTGTAATTCAATTTCAAAAGTAATTTTATTTAGTGATTTATTATAATTACTGTTAAAGTTAGCCGAAAGTTGCCAGCCGAAAGTGAAATGTCGATAATGCAGCTTATGTTAGTCCAGCCGAAAGTTTCCAGCCGAAAGTAAACAGTCAATAATGCAGATTATGATATAACATTCAAACCGAAAATAAAAAATTTAGTAGTTATCAGCCAAAAGTAAATAGGATACATAGATTTAAATAAAAATTTTTGTAAATAAATTTACGTGAAAAACTGTGCTTCGTAGAAAATATCGGAAAATTTGAAGAATATACAAAATTGGAATAAAATCAGCCTCTAGAGTACTCGTATATATATGAAGTTGAACCGTTTTTATGTGATTTGTCAATAGCTATCGAATGAAAAAATTCAGTTCAAAATTCCCGTGGGAAATCTCGGAAAATTCAAAAAAGTTTCCAGCCGAAACAAAGAAATGGATGAATAAAATCAGCCTTTAGAGTGTTATATCTGGAAATAGATTGTATTGATGTAATTTATCAATAGCTATCGCAGGAAAAAAAATTCAGTTCAAGTTTCCCGTGGGAAATCTCGGAAAATTCGATTTTCCCAAAAATGATTAAAAAATTTGTATAAAATCAGCCTTTAGAGTGTTATGTTTGCAGATGGATTGCATTGATGTGATTTGCCGGTTCGGAATACGTTCAAATGAATATTTTCAAATGAAATGTGTTTTATTATAATCAGAGAAATCAATCGAAGAGCTGATTTCGTATTAACGGAATATAATCGAAAAAATCCAACAAAGCTAGCAAAAACATGGAAGCCGTTGACAATACAGGAATCTGATGCGTACATAGGCATTCTTATTACGGCTGGCGTAAGATATTTTAATTCAGAACATTCAAAGTAAATGTGGAAAACTAATGCCTACCCATTATTTCGAGCTAGCGTGTCACTGAACCGGTTTTGGCAATTAAATCAGTTGTTACAGTTTGATAATATAAATAGCAGACAAGAACGTTTGGAAAAGGACAAAGCAGCTGTAATTTCAGATATATTCGATATATACGTTCAAATTACGAAACCAGTGATTCAGAGACTGTGAATGAGCAGTTATTCCCCTTCAGAGGAAGAAGGCGTTTTGCCCAATATATGCTTGCAAAACCAGCAAAATACGGGATAACAGTTTGGTGAGTTTGTGATTCACGGAGTTCTTATCCTCTTGCAGGGCAAATTTATAACAGGTAGAGAAGTAAACCAGGGAAAAGAATTCGTGAAAGACTTGTGTTACCGAACGGTAATGTAGTGTCTGATAATTTTTTTACTACATTGCCCTTAGCTCGGCTTTTGATGTCATGAGACCTTTCAATTGTTGGTATACGGTAAAAAAGAACAAACCTTTTTTACCCAAAGAAATGCTTCCATCTAATTTGCGGCAGGAGCTGTCATCGGTATTTGGATTTAGTTCAGATAATATTACCTTATGTTCGTATGTGCCTAAAAAAAAACAAAGCCGTTATATTTTTGTAAACGATGCACCATTGTGATTAAATGTCGGGCTCACTCAATAAACCAGATATTTTATGAGTGTGAAGTTTAAGCTAAAAAAAATAACAAAAAATTATACTGTTAAATTAGCTATTTTCCAATTGGAATTTAAATTATATGAAAATTTAAATTTTTTGTAATTTTGGATTTTTCGTACCACCAAACAGATTCTTTTCATCAGAAAACGTTCTTTTCATCCTTTTAAGATAGCTGGACCATCTGTTTATATCGTTAACCAAAAACATCCAATTGTGTTGAACATTACTACAATTCAGATAATTTAGAAGTTGACTGAAATTTAATGGTTTAAATAATTATTTAGCGCCGATCCTGGAAATGTCCCGAAGGCTCCGCACATTTATTAGAATAGCTAAGCTATATAGCGGTCAATGTCACCAAGCTGACCCAATTATGATGAACTATAATATATTTCACAGTTTTTGGAATTTTTAATAATTTTCCATTATTTTAAAAGTTTTATATCGCCGACCGCGGAGATGTCCACAAGGTCTTGCCCATAGTTTCAGATAACTTGGCCATTTGCTAGTCTACGTGGTCAACCTTATCCAATTGTGATGAATTATACTATACTTCACAGAATTTCGAATTTTTAATAATTTTATTTTTTCAAAATTTGTTGCATCTCCAAACACAGAGATGTCCACAAAGTCTTGCCTATATTTTTAGATAACTTGAACATATGCCAGTCTACGTGGTCAACCTTATCCAATTGTGATGAACTATACTATACATCACAAAATTTAGAATTTTTAATATTTTTATTGGTTTTAAAAATTGTTTGTATCTCCGATCGCAGAGATGTCCACAAGGTCTTGCCTATATTTTTTGATAATTTGGCCATATTCCAGTCTACGTGGTCAACCTTATTCAATTGTGAAGAAATGTACTAAACTTCCCAGAATTTAGAATTTTTAATAATTTCATTGGTTAAATTTATTTGGTCTCGAGATATTTTCGTTTTTCTGCATCAAGCAAATCAAAATTGTGGACATCACTGTGATCGGAGATACAAAAATATTTGAAACAATAAAATTATTAAAAATTCGAAATTTGGTGAAGTATAGTATAGTTCATCATAATTGGATAGGATTGACCACGTAGACTGGCATATGGTCAAGCTATTCAAAAATATAGGTAAAACCTTGTGGTCATCTCTGTGATCGGTGATACAATTTTTAAAACAAATAAAATTATTAAAAATTCGAAATTATGTGAAGTATAGTATAGTTCATCACAATTTTATAAGGTTGACCAAGTAGACTGGCAAATGGCCCAGTTATCTGAAACTATGGGCAAGACCTTGCGGACATCTCTGCGGTCGGCGATATAAAACTTTAAAAATAATGGAAAATTATTAAAAATTCCAAAAACTATGAAATATATTATAGTTCATCATAATTGGATCAGCTTGGTGACACTGACCGCTATATAGCTTAGCTATTCTAAGAAATGTGCGGGTCCTTCGGGATATTTCCAGGATCGGCGGTAAATAATTATTTAAACCATCAAAATTTAGTCAACTTTTAAATTATCTGAATTGTAGTAATGTTCAACACAATTGGATGTTTTTGGTTAACGATATAAACAGATGGTCCAGCTATCTGAAAAGGATGAAAAGAACGTTTTCTGATGAAAAGAATCTGTTTGGTGGTACGAAAAATCCAAAATTACAAAAAATTTAAATTTTCATATGGTTTAAATTCCAATTGGAAAATAGCTAATTTAACAGTGTAATTTTTCGTTATTTTTTTTTTAGCATAAACTTCACACTCATGATATTTTACATTATTATAATAGTACTAAGGGAGGGTTCGACAACATGGACAAGTTGATGTCGCATTACACGGTAAAAAGGAAAACCCAAAGTTGGCCCATGACATTTTTTTTTTTCAATATAATTGACATTGCAGCATTAGCTGCCTATATAATTTACCAGGAAAATAATCCTCAATCTCAGGCCATAACCCACGGACGAAGAATTTTTCTACAAGAGCTTGGAAAACAATTCGAGATGCCCTCCATTTACAGTTGATCAAACACTCCAAATTGTGTCAGAGGATTTTCAACAAAATCAGGGATAGAGTTTATGGTAGGAAAACCAATTCCTAATCAGCGGTTGGAAACGCCAAGACCTCTAAGGGATGCTTCGGGTCGAATTGCAGTTTTAGGAGATTGTGTTATCTGCAAAACCTCAACACCCAAGACAAAATGGAAAACTCGTAAAAGCTGTACGATGTTCAACCTTCCCATTTCTAATGTGTAATTTATAAAACGTTAAACATCCAAAGTGCCGAAATTAAGACGATTATTTTTTAACATCAAAATATGTTTACACTTAAATGATTTTAGCATTCCTAGGCCCTAGAGACAAATTTCAATTTATAAAATAGAAATTGTATCGATTAAAATCGAAAAGGTTACCCGGGTAACCCACCATAGACATAAGGGTCAAAATTCAAAAGTAATCCGAAATAAGCGAAGGGGATTAGAAGGTTTGTAAACAGGCTGGCCAATTCTATTTAATCGAAGTGTCCTAAGTTATTTTATGTCTGTTAGCATAAAAGTCTCGTTATTACGAATTACTAATTTTTTATTGGAATCACGAAAATCATAATAAGTTTACATATACTGTTATAGTGGAACATTAGAGATTTTCAAACTAACTGGAAAATTGGTAGGTCAGTAAGTAAATAGTTAAGGGCTTAGCTATTCCAGAAATATTTCACCTTCAACAAATGTAAGGAATTAGGTTGGTTAGTACAACCGTGTTTAATATGATCTTAGGGGCTTAATTAATTTACCGAACACTTTTTTAGCAAATCTGAGGAAGCGACCATAAAAATAGTATATACACGTAATTCTTATAAGGTCTTCACTTTTGGCAAAAGTAGGGGTTGTAATGTTTAGGACAACCATGTTTCCTACAATCTCATTTAATTTGTTCAATAATTGCATAAGCCTCTCTCTGAAACTAATATACCAAATGTATAGTGGTCTTCGCTAGAAACATATTTCATTTTTGGAAAATATTGGTTTAAGGTGATTAGCACGACTTCCTAACCACAGTAAGTGCACAATATGCACGCATATATCAAAGGCCGTAAAAACAAAATATTATCAATAAAGAGACCAACAGAATCACTCACGTTAGTTATTCGTGAATATCTTTAAATACTAAATATGGTTATAGTTGAAAAGCTATGGAAATTTCGGAGCCAATAGGTTGGTTAGCAGCGAAAACCTAAAATGTTACATACTTCTTTCAAAAATTAAGTTTTTGATAATATCCTGTGTCTAGATTTTGGAATAATCTGTGCTAATAAAAATGAAAATTTGTCTGTACGTATGTTCTTCATATGTTTTCAAACGTTTCATCCAACCATAACGAAACTTTGCGTGAGACATTTATGCCAAAATGAGCAGGTTTTTATAGCTTTTTTGCAGGAGTCTGAAATTTATAAAATTCCAGTTAAAAAAAAAATTAAACTGAGTTAGGTAAATGGTTCAATGAAACTTATTGCATAGACGAGTTGTATACACAGTTTGTATACAGTTGTTATATTGCATGCAGTTTAATTTTTGTTTACCATATTTTGAGAAGTAAGACGTAACCTGATACATCTGTATTTTAATGTAGGATAGATTTTGTTACCAAACCAAATAGTTAGAACGCGCAGCATTAATGTTACAGAACACTAACGACTCTGAAATATTTAATGAAACGAATAATAATATTAAACAATTGAATTGAAATCAACGAATCGCTCGTGGTGACTGATCAGGAACTGGCGTACAACGCTATGTTGTATATGATTGAACTTAACATGGCGGTTCTATTTTTTCTCGATTTCTCGCGTCGACAATGTTAGATGGAGGCCAGACAGCACATTTTCTGGTCGGGGCTGACTATTAAAAAGTGTACTATTAACAACAACAACAAAAGAATTCATTTGGTTCGAGATGGATGCTTTCGCAAACTCTTTCTCAAATCAATATTTGCGCTTTGGTGATGGAAAATCATCAACTGATTACCGAAACGATTGTCTAAGATCTAAATGTGTAAGATTTAAAGTTAAACTTCTTTCTACTTATTGCAAAAAAAAAAAAAAAAATACAGGTATCCTGAATAGTTCTGCGAAGGAGCGAAAATTGTACAAAATGTTATGGCGTCAACCAATTAAATCTCAAATTAAAATTATGTTTTTATTGTAAGAACGTCACGAATAACATCCAGGCGATATTCTGTCCCAAACAAAGTCTAAACTCATTGAAGGCTAAATGGAACGACTATTCATTTTCTTTTTTCAAAACTGGTACATATTGCAGAATTTAGATCCACATAAATTAAGCATTGGACGTTAGAGGCTATTATTATAACTTGTTGTGAAAAAGGAAAGGATGTGTTCATTCCATAGATTCCATTATTAGCGTTCGTTAGTCTTGCGCAAGCGCAATTGCTGAAGGCAGCTAGAATACATTTGGAATCTGCATGTTTTTCTCATGGAAAGTGTGTATATTTGTACTCTCGTTTGTACGAAAGTAACGTTTGTACTCTCTAGGCAGTTATAGAAATGAGAAACTATTTAGCTTCGTGGAATGTTAGTAAAGCGGTAAGTAATACATAAAATTCGGTTTAGAGGTATGTCGGAGTTCCCGCTGACATACTACGGTACAGACTGTTGATTATGTGTGTACGGGAAGAGTGCCTGGTTGAAACTGAAAGGTATGTGAAGATTAATTATTTACATTTAAAATTAATTAACCGCCACTGTTTCTTTACGCAAAAAATGCCAACAGAATTGCTCAGATCAGATGAGCGGTTCTCTCGCTTTAGTGGTGCAAGCAGTATAATTTACTTGAAATCAAAAGGTCTAGTGACCAACCTATGCAATCATATATATGACACTAGATTTACGGACTGAGCCAATTTTACTCATTTAAAATTTTATTGCTATATGTATCTAAAACTGAAATATTATTTTTTAAATACATATATTGGGTTTTAGTTACATAATGAAATATAGGTAAATATAGGTTACTCCCCTCCGCCCACCCCCTCATTTCGCATGTTCGAATGAAGTATACCTATTTTTACGGCTATGAGCCAAATTGACTCATAAAATGATTTAACAGTTAATTACCTTAAGCACATGAAACTTATGGCTGACATAAAGAAAGTTCTTATAACAATTCTAAAGAAAGTTGATGCTTGAACATTCATGTGTCTTATTTACCCAACTCACAGAACGTTTTTGGTGAAATAATATAATTTTATAAAATCATTTTTTTGCTACAAAAATTTGGTTCACCAAGGTAATTTTAATATTTATTTGAAAAAGGTATTCCATTGATATATATTTTACATCTAATTACGTAGGGTTGCTATTTGGGAGGATATCAGAAAAATTTTCTTTTGCTAAAAAAACTAAACAAAATAAGGGAAGACCAATCAGATAATGAATCGGATGCAACTGATATGGAACTATTTGATAACGAAAGTGAAATAGAGGAGGAAGTAAATAGTACTTAATTTTCGAGTAGTGAAGATCTTCGTTATATAGCCCCTAGCAAAAAAAGAGCGAGGATTATTTCTGATTTTCAAACCGAAAGTGAAGATGAAGTTTTTCGCTGCAAAATTCCTAGCAAAAAAAGAGCGAGGAGTATTTCTGATTCTGAAACCGAAAATGAATTAGATGCTATTGATACATCTTGCAATGAAGAAATTTCCACCGAGGAAGCTGCTGATGGGACTTTATGGAAAACATTGAACAAAGGAGATGTTAGTAGATTACCAAGTTATACCGTATTCAAAGAAGTCTCCGGTCCAACTGCGTATGCTAAAAGGCATATTATGCTTGGTTCGGTAAGTAGTGCTTTCAAATTGATTATTGACGAAGGCATTATGGCATATATAAAATCATGCACCGAACTTGAAGCTCGTAGAGTCTTAAATAAGGAATGGACAGTTACAAAATCAGAATTATGGGTCTTTATAGCAATTTTGTATGTTAGAGCAGCATACTAGGCAAAACATTTAAAATGTTCATATTTGTCGTCTATACGAAGTGGGATCCAGTTTTTTTCTCCAAAACAATGCCAAGAGATAGATTCATGGACATAGTGCGGTTTATACATTTTGATAACAAAAATGAACGCAGTGAAAGATTGAAGACTGACAAATTTGCCTTAATTTCAAAAATATGGGATATTTATATTGAATATAGTCAGGCTTGTTACAAACCTGACGCAAACCTTACAATCGATGAGGAATTGTTCCCAACTAAGGCTAGATGCCGATTTTCGCAATACATGCCAAATAAGCCTGATAAATTTGTCATTTGTAATTTGTCATTTTGGCTGGCATCCGAGGTTAGAAGCAAGTATCTTGTAAATGGTTTTCCATACTTGGGCAAGGATAAAACTCACGAATCGAGCATTCCCCTGAGCGAATTTTTAGTAACTAAGCTTGCAGAGCCATATTTCGGTTGTGGACGAAATATCACAACAAACATTTCTGTACAAGCCTTTCACTTGCAAGAAAGTTACTTGCAAAGAAAACTACTTTGGTTGGCACTATACGTTTAAACCGAAGAGAATTACCTAAAATTGCGAAATCTAAGAAAGATAAAATTGCATAAAACAAAACTTTATAAATCTGAGAATTGTACTCTAACCATTTACAAAAGCAAGCCTAATGAAAAAGTCCTAATACTAAGCTCAAAACATAAAAATATAATAATTAAAAAAAATAACAAAATTATTCCGGATACAGTAGCATTTTATATTAGCACGAAGTATGGTGTGGATATAATTGACCAGATGGCCAGAAAATATAGCGTTAAAGCAGGCTCTCGCAGATGGCCTCTACATGTTTTCTATAACATCCTTGATTTAACAGCAATCAATGCTTGGATTATATATAAAGAGACCACCCAAGTAATGTTTTCAAGAAAGGATTTTAGTTTCCAATTAGCTGAAGAGCTAAGAGAAAACTATAGAGACGATGTCGAGAGCACTTCCGTTACCATGTCGAAAATGCAAGAGAAATAGATGTAAGAGCCTATGTGCTAAATGCAATAAAAATGTTTGCGGAAAATATATTACAAAAGCAGAGTTTATGTGTATAAAATGTTTGCAATGGCGTTTTAGTTGGAACTGTTTTTTTTTTGCAAAAGCTTTAATTTTGTTGTATGAGTCAAATCGGTTCACTTCAGTAAAAATAGGTGTGCATATAATCAACACCCGTAAATCTAGTGTTAAATTAAAGGTAATATTCCAGGTACCAATAAACAAATTAATCTTAATGATGGTTATATTCTTCGTCGGATCAAAAAGTATTCCGTTATGAATATCGTTTATCAACAATAGATCAAATTTTCATATAATTAATAATCATTAAGTTAGTTTAACAAGCTTTTATTTTGATCATCACATTACGTTAAATAACTTAATCTAATATAAAGCCAATTTTGTTTATTCACCTCTATAAGGATAATCCTATTATAAATAATAAAAGCAGACATAGTTACGCAGTTAATCAATTATGTTGAGCACAAACAGGAAACAAGAGAAAACATGAATTATCAATTAAAAAAAAATTAGTGGCAAAAGCACAGAATGAAAATCTCGCTGAAGAGTTGCTTTTGGTTTATTTACAAAACCTTAATTGTTAATTAAAATAATTCTGTTTAATTGGAAAGGTTATTTATTATATTACCTGTTAATGAAGAATGTAGCAAAAAGGTTTCGGTTGTTCGATGATGCTGAAACAAAAAAAAAAAATCTGAAAATATATAAAATAAAATTTGAAATTAGGTAAGTTTGTTAAACAATATTGGTCTATAGTATTGATAACAATAAGGTAAAAAGCTTTTCCTTCGAATCCGAAAGTTAAAAAAAAAATCATCTGCAATATATTCTAGAATTCTATCATAAAAAAAAATGTACTAAAGTTTAGTTTTATATAATACACAACCAATTTCACCCACTCTTAGGGGTATTGAGCAAATCTTATTCGTATATCTACACCCAGAATTTAATGTTAGAAAAACAATTTTAAGAAAACAATAACGAACTTTACTTACTTATCCACAATCATACTTATGTAACACCTAAAGCATATGTCGAATACCGTATCAAGGGATATAAACAAAATACACACAACTACAATATTACAACACTCCACTGAACCATTGTATTGTATATAAAAAAATTCGTATTTTTATCAGTTTGGAAAGTAAATTTGTGTTTGCTAACCGTATTCGTTTCGGGATGATTTTATTCTTATAACATAATGTACCGCAAACCTCTCAACAAAAAAAATAAAAAGATGGATCGAATTCACAAAGGAAACAGATAATAGAAATTGAATTAAAAATAAAATTAAATTAAAATATTAATTTTATTTTTGGCATATTTATTTAAGCACACACAACTTTGTATGGTATACGTTGGAGACTACCTTAGTACAAATCTGATTTATGAAAGTAAAAAGGAGAATCTTAAATTTTCCCAACATTTTACGAGTATGTACGCCTTAATCAGAATAACACAACAGACATAACTGAAAAAAAGGTTTTAAAACTCTTAAATAATTTTAAATTTTGTACGTGGATTTTTAATATCAAAAAAAAGTTTTTTTCGTTCGACGAGCATCACTTGTTTCAAAAATGAACTTTCATTTTATTACGTTTAGTTTTTGATTATGCAAATAATAAATCTTTACACATAAAATAGATTTTGATATGATTTGAGTTTAGTTAAAACAACAAAAGATAAAAGAACGTGTTTTCGATTTTATAATACGCATGCACAAGAGTGTGTTAAAAATAAAAAAATAAAACGTTTTTGCCTTGTCAATTAAGGTTCGTATCACTGGATTGTGAATAAAACAAAATCAATTCAATTTATCAGCAACGAATTATTTATTTAGCACAAGAATTATTACAACACAATTTTTTTTTTACAATAATTCACAAAATCACTTTATTTAAGTTTTTCCCAATTTTACTGTACACTTATAATTTTAATTTCGCACACAAACACTTTTTAAATCACTTTTTAATTCTTTTTAATCTTTAAACTATCACTTACCAAATACTAATAATTATCTTACAAGTTTACACTGCCGCTTTCCAAATTCTAATAATCTTATTCGATTTTGTTCGCCTTTTTATATACACAAACCAAACTTCTCGAAAGCTCATGATTTTTCCAATACGAATAGTTTAGAAACATTTAGAACAGTTATATCATAGAAAATTCCATTTTAGTACAATAAAATATTGAGCTATTAATTTAACTTATTCTATCACACTATAGGTGGCACTGTCACAATATTGTTACTGTTACGTTTTTGCCTTGTCAATCAAGGTTCGTATCACTGGATTGTGAATAATACAAACTCAATTCAATTTATCACCAACGAATTTATTTATTTCACAAAATTTATTACAACACAGTTTATCAATCAAAATTCACAAAATCACTTTATATAAATTATTCTCAAATTTTACTAATCACTTTTACTTTTTATTTCGCACAAAAACACTTTTTAAATCACTTTTTAATTCCTTTTTAATCTTTATACTATCGCTTTCCAAATATTACTTATTCTTACAACTTTACACTATCGCGTTCCAAATACTAATAATCCAATTCGATCTTGTTCGCCTTTTTATATACACAAACCAAGCTTCTCGAAAGTTCACGACTTTTCCAGTTGGAATAGCGTAGAAACATTACATAACAATTTTTATCATGGAAAATTCCATTTAGTACAGTAAACATTGAGCTATTAGTTTTACTTATTCTATTACACACTAGGTGTCACCGTCACACTACCCCTCACCTAAGCCTGTTCGTCCCGAACAGGACCCAAATCACCTCCTCTGTATAGGGCCAGCCTCTCCAAATGCACCACCTTTGGTTTACCTCGATGTCCCTTCCGTATCCGATAAACCACGTCGTTCATCCTTGTGATGACAATATAAGGTCCTTCCCATGCTGGTTGCAGCTTCGGTGATAAATCCCCCTTCTTTTGTTGCGAGTTGTGATGCCACACCAGTTGTCCCTCGTGTAATCCCTGGCCATTTGCCCGTATGGCACATCGAGTTCTCATCCAGTCGCCCGACACTCGCACTCTACCTCGCACAACTCGGCCCTTCTTATCCAAAGTCTGCTTAACCTGGTGTTCTTTGGTTTCCTCAACAATTGTTTCAGATTTCGATGGCAGCTCCTCGTAATGACTGATTGTTACTCGCCTTACTGTCGCATCCGTACCGTTAAACTTAAGTTTCAGCTCGAAGTTATCGCTACTCAATATTCCTCGGCCAAAATCCAACACAAAGCCATTCATCCTCATGAAGTCCGTTCCCAAAATGACCTCGTCCACAATGTCTGCGACTAGAACTTCGTGTGGGAAAAGAGTTTCGCCGATCCTTATGCTCACGATCTTTTTCCCTTTAATCATTGCACTCTCCCCATTTGCCATTCTTAATTTTAACCCATCAACCAGCTGCACTGCTCCTGCGATCAAATCTTTCCGAACAATTGTGTGGGTTGCTCCGGTATCCAGCGTAATAATACACCTCCTCCCTTCAACACCGCCCCAAACTGTGACGCTGCTTCCGCCTCGTGCTTCACTCGTAACAGGGATGAATGTTATGGGGCAACCAGACGGCGAAGCCAGCTTCGGTTCCTTCAAACTGACTTCTAACCTTTCCACTTTACCGACTGTTGCCATCCGCTCATCCGATTCCCGCTCTCCTCTTCGTGCTCTTTCCACGGAAGATGGTAATCCGTGCCGCTTTCCTCCTGCTTCCAAACAATCTCGCGAGATGTGGCCAATCCTGTTACACACCCAACATCTTCGCTCGCTGTCTCTAGACCTCTGTCCCGACCGTTCCGTGTTTGCTAGTATAAAAGGTGGCGATCTTCTCTCTCCATGTTTTACTTTCCGACAGTCCATTGAGATGTGACCCAACTTGTCACATTTCCAACACCTAAGCCTGCCTCTTCCGACTGTCGGTACCATTCGCTCCATGCTGCCGTTCTTGTCTGAGTTCATTTGACGCCTAAATACTGATGGTCTGGTGAAGTTCTGCACAGCCTCGATGGTTAACGCAAACGCAACGGTTTCCGCAAAGGTTGATTTAGGTGACAACATTACCGCTTTGCGTATCTCTGGATCTCGAATGCCGTCAATGAATGCGTCAATTTTTAGTCTTTCCATATAATCAGCCGATGTACTGGTATGTGCTAGATGTACTAGCTGCTCGATTGCCGATGAAAATTCCTGAAGTAATTCTCCTCCCTTTTGGTAGCGGCTTTTCAATTCCATTCGATAAATTTCTCGCTTGTGATCACTGCCGTACTTCCTATCCAGCGCCTTCATAATTTCGAGATAACTGTTGCGATCTTTTTCCGGAATTGTTTGTAAGGCCTCCGCAGCTTCACCTTTAAGGGCCACTATTAACGCTGCGACAAGATGTTCATCATTCCAACGGTTTTGATTGGCTGCCGTCTCAAATTGAAATTTGAAAATGCCGAAAGATGTTGTACCGTCGAATGTTGGTGGCTTTAACTTAATCGATTGAACGGTTTGAACCCCTTGCGTCGTTGTTCCACTTGCCTTGACATCAGTTAGATCTTTCTCGAGGCGTTGAAATTTTTCCACAACTTGTTGAACCTTCATTTCTAATTTTCCTTCAACCTGTTGAATCTCCGTTTGCAATTTCTCTTCAACATGTTGAACCTTCGTTTCTAATTTTTCGTCAACCTTTTGAATATCCATTTGCATCTTCTCCACTTCGCCGTGTATGTTAGTAGATAATTCGAGAAGTTTCTCGTCCATTCTCTTTTGACCATCTATAATTTGGTCTTTTATTTCCTCTGCTTGTTGCGCCATTTGATTTTTAATTTCTCCTAGCTGTCGTTCGTTTTGTTGTTTCATTAGACTCATCTGTCCCGTCATCTGGTTCATAGCAACTATTAACTGCGACAAATCGAAACTTCCAGATGGTAGTTGTGTTGTTTCAACTGACGGCTGTTTATCTCCTGTCTTCTCTATCGTTGCCGCATCCGTTACTTTTTCTCCAAAATCATGTTGATCTGCGTCTAACCCTTCTTTCTCCATGGCATCACGTAGTCGCGCTTGTAAAGCTGCTTTATTACCATCAGTAGCCAAACTCCGTTTCTCAAGTTCTCTTTTTAATTCTGGAACTTTTAATTCGTTGAGAATCATTTTCTTTTTCTTTTTATTCACAATCCCACCGCTGTCACCAAATTGTTACGTTTTTGCCTTGTCAATCAAGGTTCGTATCACTGGATTGTGAATAATACAAACTCAATTCAATTTATCACCAACGAATTTATTTATTTCACAAAATTTATTACAACACAGTTTATCAATCAAAATTCACAAAATCACTTTATATAAATTATTCTCAAATTTTACTAATCACTTTTACTTTTTATTTCGCACAAAAACACTTTTTAAATCACTTTTTAATTCCTTTTTAATCTTTATACTATCGCTTTCCAAATATTACTTATTCTTACAACTTTACACTATCGCGTTCCAAATACTAATAATCCAATTCGATCTTGTTCGCCTTTTTATATACACAAACCAAGCTTCTCGAAAGTTCACGACTTTTCCAGTTGGAATAGCGTAGAAACATTACATAACAATTTTTATCATGGAAAATTCCATTTAGTACAGTAAACATTGAGCTATTAGTTTTACTTATTCTATTACACACTAGGTGTCACCGTCACATTACGTTTTTGCCTTGTCAATCAAGGTTCGTATCACTGGATTGTGAATAATACAAACTCAATTCAATTTATCACCAACGAATTTATTTATTTCACAAAATTTATTACAACACAGTTTATCAATAAAAATTCACAAAATCACTTTATATAAATTATTCTTAAAATTTACTGATCACTTTTACTTTATTTATCGCACTTATAACACTTTTTTAAATCACTTTTTAATTCCTTTTAATCTTTATACTGGTTTATTGAATAATCAATTTCGTTGGATTTTGATTAACATATTTTATTTAATTTGATAGAAAAATTGTTGATTTAATTATAAACCATGTCCATTTGAAGAAGGATTCATCAACATATAATGAAAAATAAGACTTTTACTAACATTTTATTAAAATTGATGGACTACCCCTCTTCAATTTTACTATATTTAACTTAATGTGTTAATTTAACGAAATTTCTTCAAATGAAAAAATCAACAATTGAATAGTTGTTACGATACATCGTAACCGATTTTTTTTTTGTGTGTCCGGTTGTGTCGGTTTTGATTGTTCACCCGTGCGGTGAGCAGTTCTTTGTGAGTCACCCGCTTTTATTTAACTTGTTTTAATGTGGCCTGAATGCCGATTATGTATTTGCATGTTGGTGTTGTATTTGGCATGTTATGTGTGGTGGCCGTTTCGGTTGATGGCGATGAGGCGTTTTTTTTTTGTGGTGAATGTGGAGATTGTTTTTTTTTTGGTGTAATGGCGAACGATTTTTGTTTTGGATGTTTTTTTGTTTTTGTGACAGGAGAGAAAAAAAGAAATTTTGGTTTGGTTTTTTGGTCATTCGGTGAATGATTGTTGAGAGAAAAAGTTTGAAAGCAACAATAAAAAAAAACAAAAATAAAAAAAATACAAGTTATAAACTAAAGTGAGTGAACATTGTACTCGGAAAAAAAAAACTAAAACCCAAGGAAGCAAGAGGAAGAAAAAAACAAGAAAAATCCGGATAAAAATTAACACGGTGGATAGTATTGCATATTGGGTGGCCAAATCATCGAGTTTATACCACGCCAGTGCAAGCGATTTGAATCATCAAAAGCTAAAATTGAGGCAGCTGGTTTTTTTTTCTCGTGATAATTATTATCAAACTGAGCCAAAAATATTTTCAATCATATCCACTAAACGCTACAACTATAATCAATTGAAGTAATCAGGTGATTACATTGGTTGCGGCTAGCTGGCGATTTCGTTGTCTGTTCCGGGTTCCAGTTGGCGGTGACGGGTTGAGGTGTGGCTTGACTCGGTGGCGGTAACGCATGGTCAACGTTGGATCATATTCATTTGTTGGTGGTACTGAATTTTTTTTTTAATATTTCGATTATTTATTGATAGTTTTGTGTGAATATTGTTTCCATAACTAACTCCCTTTGGGAAATTTTTTTTTGTGGTTCGTTTTTTTCTTTTTTTTATTTCTAGGAAATACCCGAGCTCGGTTATTGGTCCGATATTCACAAAAGAACAACCATTATCGTCCTCTTGGCGAGGACAGCATTTTTTTTTTAGTTTTTGTGTTTGCTTATGGAAAGAATCTTCATCCATTAATGTTTGTATTAACGTAGCTTATCATTGTTTTATATTAATATTCAATTTATTATGTTTTTTCTTACAATACCACTAAAACCAAATAAATAAAATTTAATTGTTAAAATGCTCATTGTTAAAGAAAGTATGATTGTTTAACTGTTTGGAGGATCAGGGAGGCGAGTGTTGGATATGCGTTACGGTTCGTGATTTTTTTTTCTGTTGTAGCAGCTCCTAAGTCCCTGCAAGGCTCCATCTTACCGACCCCCCAGACTGCGCATTAGCCGGCATATGCTGCGGATGGAGATTGCGGGATAATCTGTTTACGATATGTGATCGTTCGGTCGCATAACGTAACATAGTTTCGTATCCTTTTCATAGTTTTTTCGTCAATCAGTTCAATTTTTGATAAATGAGTCAGTGGGTGTATTAATGCAAAATGGTGAGGCTATATATGATGAGCAGTGTACGAAAGGCGTTTTGCTTCCTCTTAAGTTTCAAATCAAAAAAAAGATTTGAACACTGCGATATTCTTAGCGAAATGATGGATAATATGAAAAATATACAAAAAAATCCAGAATTACTTTCAAATTTCATTAATGGAAAATTATGGCAGAAAAAAACTGCTCCATATCCTGGTGAGATTTGTATTCCTAATTTTTTATTTACTGATGATTTCCAGATAAATAATCCTCTAGGCACTCAATCTCAATCAGTTTGTGGAATTTATTATAGTTTTCCTCTACTTAATAATGTTTCTAAATTAGATAATATTTTTGTTGAAGGATTTATAAAATCTCAGGATTTAAAAACCTTTGGAAATGACGCTTGCTTAGCTCATTTAATAAATGAAATAAGCGAGATGGAATGCAAAGGTATTCCTATAAGCACTGTTGGAGGAGTAGTGAATGTTAGATTTATTTTAGGCCTGGTCATTGGTGATAATTTGGGTATAAATTCAATTTGTGATTTTAGCAAATCCTTTTCAAGCACCTTTTTTTGTCGCTTCTGTAAGGCGCCGAAAACAGAGACACATTATATGGCACTTCAGGAAAATAAATATTTACGTAATATCCAAAATTATAATGTAGACGTTGATACAAATTATTTTGAAGAATCTGGAATAAATCAAAATTCTCCTTTAAACAGAATTAGTTCCTTTCATGTAGTTGAAAACTTTGCTGTAGATATTATGCATGATTTGTTTGAAGGTATTTGCCATTATGATGTTTGCAAAATAATTGGTTATTATATACACGTTGTTGCCCTTTTTTCGTTAGAAACATTAAATATTAGAAAACAAACGTTTAATTATGGTTCAATTGAAATAGGTAATTTGTCGAAACCAATAACAATTGAACATATAAAACGTTGTAGATTGAAGATGACTGCAAGTGAGATGAAAACTTTTATTCTTTTGTTTCCACTCATGATAGGAGATTTGATTCCTGAAAACGATATTGTTTGGCAATTTTACCTTCTTCTTTTAAAAATAATTGATTTACTTCTTAGACGAAGCTTAACAAAGGATGATATAACGGTAATGCGACAGTTAATATGTGAGCATAATACAAGTTATGTAGAACTATTCGCGGACACGCTTAAACCAAAGCACCATATATTAGTGCACTATCCAACTGTTGTAGAATTTTCCGGTCCACCTAGGCATTTTTGGTGCTTTAGGTTCGAAGCTAAGCATAAAGAAATCAAAGCCTATGCAAACGTCATAGCGTCTAGAAAAAATATTTTGTTAAGCTTAGCAAAAAAATGTAATCTGAAATCCTCGCTCTCTTTAATGTCACCAAATGAAAATAATTTTGTATTTAAAGATAATTACCGCATTGAAAGTAAAAATATAAATTTATTATTCAACAAAACTAAAATTAAACAACAAGATGTAATTTCTTTAAGCAACATAAGTTTCAAAGGAACTAACTACAAAAATGGGTTGATTCTTTCATTGTTTAGGTCATCGCTAGGCCTATTTGAAATAGAAGAGATATTTGTTTTGAAAGAAACTTCCGAAATATTTCTACTGGTTAATGAGCTTTTGGTGAATTCATTTAGTTCACATTTTGATGCATATGAATTACATAGTCCCAAAATTTTTATTGCCGAAAAATTATTCTTTAAAATTACAGATTTTAATTGCTTGCCTACCAACATTCATTGTACTGTAAAAGGAAAGCTGATGATTAAATTAAAAGAATATTTGTAATTTATAATGCTTATCTAAGTTATTTTAATTGTATTTCTTATAAATAGTAACATTTTGTAAATCTGTAATAAGTACCTAACATTTAATATAGTTAGTAACCAATAACCTAGTACCTAACTTAATATATTGCGCGATTGAACAAATTGACAGAAAACGACCAAGTAATAACTTATCAATTACTTCCAATGGAAGATGAAACCGAATATCATTTGATTCAAAACTATAATGTACCGATGAATACCAAGGAATCAGATCAAATGACCCAACCACATATCGATGCATCTACGGGATCTACACTAGAATGTTCATTGACTCTAAAGGAGAAGTGTGACATAAAAGAATTATTGGAAACATGGAATCTAAGCATTCTCTTTCCAGCATTTTGTGGTAAATTGTCAAAAAATAGTGTTCTTGCTGTTATATAATTCTATATCTTTTAAATATTTTCAGACGAATTAATAAATTTAAGGATATGAGCGACCGACACATACAAAAATTTGTCAACAAGTACAATTTAAAAATAGGAACGGATGTAATTCTTGAATCCAAAATTAAGGCATACCAAATATTAGAAACAACCGAGGTAGCGCATGCTCCGTTGCAAATTGAAAACGATAAATATCAAACAGATGAAAACTCCAGTACTTGCGATGACGTCACAATTGATGTTCATAAAATATTGGAAAAATCCGTTCAAGGCAAATCAATTTTAAGTATATATAAATCAACTAAAAAATTAAGTGAAGGCTCTAGATCGTTAATAGTCGATGCAGTAATAAAGTACATGCTACAAAAAGGAATTCGAATGAATGTCGTAATCGCACAACAAATATCTGAAAAGATAATTCAAATATTTCCATCAGAATTTATAGTATGTATCTCAAGTTTTCAATAGAAAGATACCAGCAAATTAATGATCTTATTTCTTTTCTTGGATAGGCGTACTACTATTCTAAACAATCAGGCCGGAAGCCACAAGGCAAGGTGTACGATAAATATTTTAATAGCCTCCGGCAACTTAAAACTAGTGGAATTATTCCAACACGAAGCTACACACCAAAATCACCTTGCTCAAATTTCACAAAAAATATTCAATTAGGTAATATCATAAACCAAATAATAATGAGACGTACCACGTAGAACAAAAAAAATCTAATAGTTTTTGAAACTTCCAATTTAAAATGGGTAACTATTTGAGGAACATCAGTTGCGAAAAGCTAAAATTCTCTTAAAATACATTAGTTAAATTTTCAAAATATTAAAATATTGTAATTGGAAATTATGAATTTAAAGAATTTATTGTGTATTAGCTCGTTATGTAATTTGATATAACTACCGTTTTGCTATTAATAGTAAAACGACTTTTATAGCTATTTTTTATTCTGCGTGGTCAGTCTTATTATTATTTCATGAATATATTATTATTTTATGAATATATGTAGATGCATTATATAACGCCAAACGAAAACTCTTTTTGTTAATTCGAATAATATTATGTTTTTTCTCAAAATTTAATCAAACACAAATAGCACCACCAGAAAGTAACATTACCGAGCAGCTCGAGGCTATATTACTCGATAATTGCTCATGGGCTGAGATGGAGCATCTTTGGGAAGCCACCAAAAATTACCGTTTGCATGAAATATCAAATGCCAATTCGACGAACGAAATTTTGACCAAATGGAAGCAATATAAGAAACCAATGGGCTACAAATTGGTAATAAACTAATTAATAATACATTTTATTAATTATAAGATAGTATTATGTATATGCATTTTACAATAATTTTTTTTTTTTTTACTTTTTCCTTTCCAGATAAACATTGATTTTAATCAGATGTATCCCTCTGCCTCCAGCTTAATTTTAAATTATGAAATTTTCGCAGCTAAAATAATGTCAATATACCTCGACAAAATAAAAGATCATAGCAGTAAAACTTTATTAAACGACCTTCAACATAAACAGTACGTTACTGAAAGTAGGTTAATTGATTTTATTTTTTTAAACTAAAATAAACTTAATAACTTTTTCTTTTGTTTATAGGTGGTCGTAGCTGTACATTATTTTTTTTATTGCATAGCTTGCTAGTACCAACTACAACCACCCTTGAAGGCACTAACAAAAAAAGATTGAGAACTAAATTCTCTATTAGCGACTCGCAGAGAAGCTTTCTCATTGTTGGGAATACCCTAGGAGAATGCGAAGAAGAAATCATACGGCGAAACAAGAACAAGGTTCCAATTCAACCGCTTATTTTAATCATTGGCACTACGCTTGAGCCAAAAGAGTTTTTAGTATTTTTTGACGGGATCAAATATGTTTTGAACTCTTTTGTTGAAGCAGTTGATGTTTGTCTTAAAACATTTAATGTGCTCAATTTACAATATCCTATAGAGTCTCATTTAGTATGGACATTTTTTCAAAAATATTTTTATTCTATCGATAGTTCTTATGACAAACATAATGTGAATGTAAATTGTTTAATTTCGGCACTTAAATAGTGAACTATATACCTACTTAAATTTGGATTTTGTTGAGGTTTTTAATGAATTTATACCTACCTAACTATACAATTTACACTAAATTTGAAATAAAGACATGAAATAAAACATAAACCTGTTGTTATTTTTTAACCAGCAAATATGTATATATATATATATATATATATATATATATATATATATATATATATATATATATATATATATACACCAGGGTCCCGCTTTGAGTCGCTGTTCGGTTCCATACGTGGAGAAATAATAGATAAACACATGCATTATTATTCTTAATAAATATTCTCATGGCAAAGAGAATTCTCATTAAATGTATGAAAAAATAAGCAAAAAAATACCGACGCAAGAGTGAATATACGCATTTCGAATAGACGCAAAGCGGGACCCTGGTATATATATATATATATATATATATATATATATATATATATATATGTATATATATATATATATATATATATATATATATATATATATATATATATATATATATATATATATATATATATATATATATATATATATATATATATATATATATATATATATATATATATATATATATATATATATATATATATATATATATATATATATATGTATATATATATCAATTCAATTGATTATTTAATCAAATCAACAAAATAACTTTTTTAATTTTTATTTGATTTGACGAATGTTTATTGAATTGATAAAATTTAGTCAATTCGAAAATTTGGTTTTGCCAAAGATTTTTTCAAATTGAAGAAATTTATTTGATTTCATAATTTTATTAGTAAATTATCAATTTGAATAAAACGTAATCATAATGATCACCTACTTTTATTGACGCTATTTTAAAGGTTTTTTCTTCGATTTAAATATAAATTTCTTCAAATTTACTTCTTTATTTTTTTCAGTGTAGATTATCGACCATTACTGACAGTTACAATCAATGGAACACCCGATAGCAACTGACATTTGGCAGCAAAAACATTCGCGTTGTTCGTCCAATAACTTGGTGACTATAATTATATAACTTATATGACATATGTAATTAATAGGTTTTATTCCTTTTTTTTAGATAGAATTTGATAACGCAGCTGTAATATGCCTACCGACGACATCCTCATCCGACACCGACGCAACAACTGATACAAGAAATGGTAATTATCCAGCTAGTATTCATTTAATAAACGTTCGCTCATTTGATTCAAGATTACGTGATGCCTCGGTAGCCCATCACAACTCGTCGTCACTCTAAAGATAATAAAACATAAATAGCAAATAGTTTGAAAATTATTTATGGTGTTTTTTTTTATATGAATTTATTTGAGACCAACTAATAAACGTTGGCGTTAACAACCTTCTAAGACACAAAACACACAATATTAATAAAGTAAATCAAGAGAATATATGTATGGCTATCCAGATGGGCCATACTCTATGTACCCCAGGTTTAAATTTAATATACGAAAACAAAACTATTTTGTAGCTGTACCACGCGAAAAATCGGTTGGTCTAACATTGCTATAAGGGAGAAATGCGACTACATAGTCATCAATGTAGAAAACAAACACTTTTAGGCATGGAAATCAGTCAAAAGGGTAATAGATTTTGCTACACCTTCGTAGAAACAAAAAAAAATATTTTAGTGTCATGGCTCAAAACGAAATATTAAAAAAAATTGTTAATTAATTTCATGGAAGTTATCAACTTGAAAATTAATTAAATTTTTGATTTTTTTGAACTAAACATTTTAAAATTTTATTTCACCTTTGTGTACCAGCGCATTTAATTATTTAAATTAGATTTGACAAAGGATAGGTACCAAAAAATATTTGCCTACGAAGCAAAGCTTTATTATTTTATTTTAATTTAATCAACCAGGTTTTGTTAATTAAAACTTAATAATATTTCAAGTAGCTACAAACTTATAATACAAAACATATTTTATCCTTCGTAGAAGGTTCAATTTTACAGTAAGGTAAGTTTTGATTTCATACTTTCTTGTTCCAATCGTTTTAAACATATTTCTCAACAGAATACAAATAAATTTGTATTTATGAAAACATAAATTTTAATAAAATTAAACTTTTGTTTTAATTTTTTAACCCTTTTCCATTTTATCTAAATATTGTGCTAGAAAACTAACCGAATTGTGAATAAATATTTATATTTTATTTATTTTTTTTTTGTTTTCATTTTAAATTGTTAAATGTATTTGACATTTTGATTTTAATTTGTTTTTAATTTAGGCTTTAGGATTTGAATGGAGAGGTAAATAATTTAATTTTATATTTTACCTTCAAATTATAATTTATCATTCGTTTTTGCATGACATCCAAACAAAATAATTCCCAGAATTTTTTTAATATATTTTTTGATTATAAAATACTCGTTTGAAAATAAACCAAAAATATTTTATTATTCCTCTCACCGGTCCATTTAATATTCTCCGAATCTATGATTCTAGCAACAAACCAAAAATTATTTTAATTCACATTGTACCTACTCCTACACGCAAAAACAAAATAATTTCAAAGCAAATTCACAACTTTCTATGTCATGAAAAATAATACCTGGTACACAAAACAGTGTCTCAAGTTTTTTTTTTTGTTTAATCCCCACCATATGTACATACCTAATTTTTTAGCTGCTTTAGCATTACAAATGCGTTTCGAAAAATTATTATTTTACCGGTGAATTGCTTGACGAAATTATGGGTTTATTTTCGGCCAACACAATAAATTAAATTTTTTTGTTTGCACATTTTTGGAATTATTTATATTCTTGTGGATGATATTTTCATATTTTGACCTTTTATGCTTAGTTCGTATAATTTTAATTTTGTTTTTGTTGAATCTCTCGCAAAATAAGAAAAGAAACTTGATTATTGTGGTTATTTGGAAAGTTTTCGTACAATTTTACTTTTGTTGAAATTAAAAATCCTATTAAACATTTTTTTTTCTCGACGAAATAAAGTAAAATTTATAAATAAATCCATTAGCAATTCCACCGAATTTTGCCAATGGCTAAGTTTCTTGTAAATTATTAGAAAAAGAAAAAAAAATTGTTAATATGGGTTTTATTTAATCTTATAAAAGGAAACATGTCAAGGAAAGGTATATTTTGAAAACAAGATACTTTTGGTTTCATAAGGTCTATCTACACGCACACATCACGGTGCGGATCTTTTTATTATTGGTGAATGCAGCGTCTTTTTTTTGGTGTTTTGACCAAACAAGGCATTAGCTGACAAAATATTCAAAAGGTGGTACCACAATCGGTGATTTTTTAACACTCACTAAAAGCTTTAGTGAAATTTAAAAAATGTTTGATACACGATATTGGTTATACATATCTGTCAGTTGTTATCAATAAAAAGATTCTGCAGGCCAAACGGATTGGTTTGAAAAGGAGTAGAATTTTAAACCAATATTTTTATTTTTTTAGGACAGATGGACATAATGACCCATATAAAAAAATAAATTTATCTATTCTTATTTTTATTGCCTCACAAACGAAAATGAATACAATGAAACGTTATTTTATGTCCAAATATAGAAAAATTAGAAATTCCATTAAAATTTATGTGGATGTATGTGTGTTGACATTTGAATAATTTATAAAGGTATTTGTGCGTAATCTTTTTATGTATATTCTTTTATCCCTTTACGGAGTTACATAAAATGTAGTAGACATCTAGGAAAATTCTTCACATTCACATATTTTGGGATTTTATGAATCAAAATTGTTTATGTTGTTGGGGCTGTATTTGGAGTTTTGCCTGTCCGGTAGGCTGTTTGTCAATCTCTATATCTATTTTTTTTGTTTTGCAGACTTCTCCATTAAAAGTCAGAAAAATTGATTCGATCTTTCGATATCTCCCTGCAGCAAAAGTAAAAAATGTGTAATAATAGTTAATAAGTTGTAATCCTTTACAATGACATGCAAGGCTACAACCTCTGATCATGAAACGAAAATCAAAAATAATTGAACCTGTAGAACAAATTTACATTACGGGATACGGTTTTTCAACGCGCGTTCATCAAGCTGATTAAAAATAGCAATTAGTACATACTTTTATATTTGATAACTTTATTTTAATTCAATTATTACATTTTGGGGCTCCACGCTTTAACAATAAATTCTTTTATTTCACATATTTCAAAACACATACAAATAAAATCAGTCTTCTCAAATAAACTCACCAAACAAGTTCGCAATTTGATTTTGTGTAGTAATCATTTTTAGTATATTGCCATTGTCGTTTTGGCGTCTACTGGAGGAAAGGACCAAAGTTGAATAGTTTAATCTACCAGCTCCGTAACCTTTCGAAGGGGTGCGCATCACGCGAGCTGTTCTTGTCATGTTTTAGGCTGCTAGCGTGATGGGTACAATTATGTAAGGGGTAACCTGATCATAATTCGCAATTGTACGTATTGCCTCTTTGTGGCAATCACCGGTAATTGAAGCCGTTTGGTACTTTCGGTAATTTGGCATAGGCTAAAGTATGGCGTTAAAGGAGAAATCCTTGATAAAAAACCCTAATCTAAGATGGAACAGCATATGCCGATGGATGAATGGCTGATAGATTAATCAGTCATAAGTATGCGGACTCTGGATACCAGGCGCCCTCCAATTTTATTAAGCCTTCCTGTGGTAAAGCTGGGTGTCTCACAGGTGACTTTCAATTCCCAGCAACTCGTGGAGTAACGCTCCTTAAGCGTCACGTAGCAGCGATAATTCCGCAGTGGTTTTCGATGACCTCGGCCCTCTTTCCGCTGTTGGGCTCTCGATGAGTGGTCCATCGGATGGGGAACTCCGTTCGGGGTTTGAGAAAATAGTTCTCAAATCCGCCATGAACACCTCAGGAGGTGGGGTTATCTCCTCTGTGAAAGCAGGGGGAAACCGAAAGGTAAGGTCAACACCATTGAAAAACCTGTCGCGGCTCCTCGCGTGAAAATGTGTGGAGTTGCGAAAAAGTGGTATAGAAACGCCCGGAATCGAGACAAAGCTTCTGGCGATGCGGCCACAAAGGGAGTCTTGTGCTCCCACAGAGGCCCAACCGTCAAAGAGAATCTGCTCGGATAAGGGTACTCCACCGGCACAAAACAAGACCAGGGGGAAGAATCTGTCCCTGTGGTATCGGGTTCTGCGGTCCGGTTTGGAGTTACTTTCATGCAGGCCGCGGAGTTGGAGATCGTTGTCATCTTTCCCTCACTGGAGAGCAGCTTAAGGCTGTCCAGGAGGGTATCCTAGATAAGGTGCTAGAGCAAGAGGCAAAGAAGCTTAAACCTATGTTCCTTGGCAGTAAGCTTAAGCCTGGTTGGCTAATATTAACCTGCGCTGACCGGGCCACTATCCAGTGGCTCACGGAGGCCATAGGGACTATTAAGCCATAGGAAGGTGCACAGCTGATCGTGGCCGAGGCGGGAAACCTGCCTCGAGCCAGGATTGTGTTGGGCCCTTCTCAAATAGTGCTGAATTGCCCACGGATAAGCTTTTTGGTTTTATCAAAATCCAAAACGAGGGCACGCAGGCGACCAACTGGAGGGTGATCAGGAGAGGGGCGAAAGGCTCTTTAGCCTTTTGCATCTTCTCTATGGTCCACTCTTCAGTTGAGAAGCTCAAGCGGGTTGGCTTTAAAGTCAACTACAAGTTTGGAATTCTCCAACTGCATCCCAAGGGTGGTCAAGGTGGCGCCAAACCGGTTTCTGTTGGCGGGACCCAAGTGGTCCAACCTGTGGAGGCTACGGTGGCAGCCCTCTCCAGGAGACAGGTGAGGAGAATGCGCCAAAGAGAGAAGAAGGCGTCAGGGGTTCCACGGGGGAAGGCCCTGTAAGTGGTACCTCCGCGCAAGCCACTGGTGAGGCCTGGAAGCTCTCAGGCAGCGGGGGCTAGCAGAACGGAGATCGAGGACATTATTCATCCATTGTCCGGACAAACTCAACATGAGGATGGTGGTGGTGCGGAAAAGGAGGCTGAGCAGGGCCTTCTGAAGAGGCCTTCGAAAAAATGAAGGCATGCATCACCTGCCTGCAGATAAACCTGCATTATGCAAAGGCATCTTCGGTCGTCCTTTATCGTATGTTTATCTGCCATAACATTGGGATGGCTCTAATACAGGAGCCATGGGTGACAGGTAACCGAATTAGAGGTATACCAAATCAAATGGGTAAGTTAATTTATCAAAACGGAACTGAGAGTCAAAGAGCGGCTGTTTTGGCCACTTCGCAAATTAATTTTATTCCCATTTCAGAGTTCATCTCCAAGGACTTGGTTGTAGTAATAATGGAGGTTCTGGGTGAAAGAGGAAAACAGGAGGCTATAATGGACTCCGCCTACTTTCCTGGAGACTCAGAGTAGATACCTCCACTTGAAGTTAGGCGGCTCATAGCTCATTGCAAACGTAATGGGCACACCAAAAGGTGTGGGGTATCACGGACATCAATAACTGGTATGAGTACCTTTTTGAATTTCTGATCTCAAATAATGAAAACATTGTCAATATGGAAAAGAAACTTACTTTTATAAATGCGATTAAGCAAGAAGTCCTAGATTTGACACTTGCTTGTCCTCATTTCAGCGACTTGGTCACAAACTAGCATCTGTGTGAAGAGGCCTCATTATCGGATCACTTGCACATCAGATTCGATTTGGCGGCCGATACCATTTAGCGGCAGGAAATCAGAATTCCAAAACTGACCGACTTTGACTATTTATAGTGCCTCATTAGAATCAGAAATGCCCTTGGTTGTGGGGAATACAGGGTCTCAAGAGGGTTTGGATATCAGTTCAAACCAGCTGCAATTCCATAAACTTGTCGTACGAGAACAGCTGCCCGGTTAAGCGAAGAGAGTCCACACAGATGGTCCCTTGGTGGAACGGGACGCTGGGTAAACTGAGGAAAAATCGAGAAGATTATTCAACTCGGCTAAACGCACCAGTGAATGGGGCGAGTGTTAAATGGCCTTGATGGAATATAATCTAAAATTAAGAAGATCCAAAAGGGCTACCTGGAGGAATTTCTGCGAGGGAATCAATGAATTGCCCACTGCAGCTTGTCTTCAGAAAGTCCTTTACAGGGATCATTCGAATGGTTTAGAACTTCTCCAGAAGCGAGTTAGGAGGTTCACTGGATACAGGAAGGAAACGATAGAGGTACTGCTAGAGACCCACTTTCCGAATTCTGTAGTGGTAGGAACCCAAGAGGATCCGCATGATCCCTCAAGTGAGGTAGCCTATGCGCCTCACAGTAGGATCTGGAGTCTCTCTGGGAAAATATTCACACCCAGCAAGGTGTGATGGGCTATTGGGTCTTTCAAACCTTTCAAATCCGCTGGAGGTGATGGTATCTTTCCAGCTTTACTTCAAAATGATATTGAGGAAAAACTCCCCAGCTTGATCCAGATGTTTCGGGCAAGTTATGCTTTTAACTATATTCCGAAGCTGTGCGGGAAGGTGAATGTGGTTTTTGTACCAAGGGGGAGGGGGGGGGAAGTCGTCCAAACACCCAGGCCAAGGCATATCAGCCAATTAGCCTCACGTCGTTTCTATTAAAGACGATGGAAAAAATCCTGGACTATCAAATACGAAGTGAGGCCCTAGGAAAAAATCCGCTGCATCGGGACAAGTTTGCATATCAAACTAGTAAATCCACTGTGATGGCCCTTAGCGGTCTAGTCACGAGGATTGAAAAATCAGTGACATACAGTGACTCACATATTTGATCAAATGCTTTACAATAAAAACAAAACGTTTGATTTCATAAAATTTATATTTATTATTTAAAATTTTTATATAAGTTTAGTAAAAAGAATTTTTAAGAAATATAAATTCATAACTTTTAAATGATTTCATTCAAAGGAAATTAAAAAATAAAAGAACAAAATATAGAACTCACTTGATCAGATTTGTGAGTTTACATTTTAGTATTTGGTGTGGCCTCCACGTGCCCTCAAAACGGCTTGTATCCGTCGCGGCATACTATAAACTAAATTACGACACACCTCCGATGGAATTTGACTCCACTCTGTGGCAACCTTGGCGTATAGTTCATTCAAATTTGTCGGCGAAGTTGGGTGTCTTAAAACTTTTCGCTTCAGATGTTGCCACAAGTGTTCGATAGGATTCAAATCCGGCGATTGTGGTGGAGAATCCAAGAGTTTGAACCCATTATCCTCTATCCACATTTTCACGATCCGGGCAGTATGCTTCGAATCATTATCTTGCTGGAATATGATGTCCGAAGCGTTCATGCCCCAGTTTTCCAGGCTTCCAATGAGGCTGTTCTGCAATACCTGTAAGTAATCATTTGCTGTCATTCTTCCTAGAATTCTCTGGCACAACCCAAAGCCTTCTGATCTCATACAGCCCCATAACATGACATTGCCCCCGCCAAAGTTCACAGTTTGCTTCACCATACGCTTCCGAAGAGGCTCACCTTGCTTTCGCCAGGTCCATTCTCTGCCGTCCGATCCCACACGATTAATTTTGGTCTCGTCTGAGAAAACCACACCAGCCCAGTCATCAGTTGTATAATTTTTATATTTTTTTGCGAAAACCAGTCGTAATTTTCTGTGCTGTTCTGTTAATAAGGGTTTTTTTAGTTTGGCTCGCCCTTTCATGCCGACATTTCTGAGCGTTCTGCGAACAGTCTCTGCGCTGACACTTACATTTTCATCTCGCATGAGTGTCCTTTGGAGAGAAACAGCATTTTCTTCTGCCCCTGTTGCAATGGCTCGCACAATTTTGGTCGGAGACAACTAGAAAATAGCGGCTTCGAACCGCTTTTGACTTTGGGTATGGTTTTAGCCTCCATATTTCCTCGGCAGTTGCTGACGGTGCCAACGGAAACTCTCAATTTTTTCGCAATTATGCGATGGGAGTTGCCTTCCATTAGCATCTTGCGAATTTCTTCTTTTAACTTGCTTCCAATAGGTCTCATATTACAATTACAATTACAATTGCAATTACAATTTTTGGAATGTATTTTTTCTATAAATTAGTTTAATTCATTATATTTTACCGCGAAAATAAAGATTTTTCATTTTAAAAAGCAAAACTATACTTACTTTAGAATAATTTTAACATTAAGTTTTCAAACTAACAAATTTGATCAAATGCGCACTTTCACAAATTTTTAAATTTTTACACCGTAAATTGCATACTCTCTCACTTAACCCTGTTTTTAGAATGAAGGGACTAATTGCTAACAAATAGTAAAAAAAATAACTAAACAGTTATTGACCTAACAGTAAATGATAAAAACAAAAACAAACTAGTAAACATTTGATCAAATGTGTGAGTCACTGTATAAAGTAATTGCCCTTGGTGCCTTTGTGGACATTGTGAGGGCGTTTGATAATAACTCCTATGGATCTATAGAGAGGGCAGCAAAGGAAAAAATGGTTCCCCTTTCTACAATTAGGTGGATCCGTTCCATGCTGGAAGATTACTGCCAGACTAGGTGGCGAGTCAGTTATTGTCCCCAAGGAGGCGTACTATCTCCTTTTTTGTGGTCATTGGTTATTGACAGACTACTGGTCCTTGTGAGTAGCCATGGGTTTATTGTCTAGGGCTCTGTGGATGATGTGGCTATCATAATCAGAGGCAAGTTTAATGAGGTCATTTCTGATCGCATGCAAAATGCACTTAATATAATATAGCAGTGGTGTTACCAGGAAGGACTCAGTGTCAATCCAAACAAAACTTTCATTGTTCCTTTTACGAGGAGGAAAAAGCTCGCGCTTACAGCTCCCTCGTTAAACGGCACTATTATTCCTTTTTCCAGCGAGGTTAAATATCTAGGGGTTATCCTAGATCAAAAACTGAACTGGAAGCAACATTTCTTGAAAGTTCAATCTAGTTGCATATGGTGGTTAATACATTTGTTTTGGATCATAATTTTACTGTGATGGACATTTAGAATTAAAAAAAATAAACTATACAGGCTATAGCGACCTAAAATGCTAAGTACACTTTACATTACTTTCTATACATATATAGAAAACAACCGTGTAGTTAAGTATTAGCGAATTATATGCAAATAACACATATTAAACTCTTAATAAATTTCAATTTAATTTTATTTAACGCATAAATTCGATTTCTGTTTTGAAATGTTAGGTTTTATCGGTACTTGACCAAATAATTATTTTTTACGAATAGAGAATTTTTTTTTTTTATTGTACAATTAATTAAATAACATTTCATAAAGACTGTTGATGTATTAGTCTATGTTTAATAAATAAATCTACATAATAATTGATTTAATCTAATTTGGCTATGGCTAAAATGTGCACATACGTTGTGTATCAAACAATATAAAGTCGGAATCATTGGAGCAAATCGATGTTAAATGATCAAAACTAGAAGAATATTGGATCCAGTTTGGTGAAGTCGAGTTTAAATTAGCAGCTATGATGCAAAATTTGAGAAGTTCGAAGAAGACTATTTTAATTGCAAGTCCGAATTATTAAAGCAATTAAAAAATCGTAAACTGGAAATTGCGTAAGATAGGGATTAGCGAGTGGTACAAATACCAGTAATGCATTATACCTTTTATTTGACCAACAAAGAGCATTTTGAAGTTGATAACAATCAACATATTTCGGATACAATGGAGTGGATAACAATCAACATATCAACATTCAATACATATGTTATATCAACATAACCAAGTGCAGTCATTGGGTCAGTTAAAGCTCTTAGAGCATTAAGCGGTCAATACCGATTCAGTAATTAGAGGAATACTTATCGTAACGCAAAGTTGACTATTGAAGAGTCTTGGGCTCGAGAACAAAATCGTGAAGATTTCAGAGGTTTCTCGATTTTATTCAAGAGTTAAGAGATTCTAAGTATCAAAAGAAAATTATTGCCCATACTGTGGAGATAGACATATTTTTAACCATTATTAAAACATCAGTTTCTGAAGATATCACGTTACAATCTTCCATATTTGGTTGGCTAGTTACTCGTGCTGCTGAAATTCACTGTAGTTTAAGGTCGTACTCGATCAAAGCAAGTAATGACGAAAATATATGGTATGAGGTAAAAAATGTTTTGGGAGATTGAAGTGCCACGTAACCAATGTAAAATGCAAAAGGAGAATGCGGGTTATATTATGAAAAAAACAACTCTGTGTGGCGATAATGGACGATGTATCACAAATTTATGAGTGTATACCTGAAACTGCTTCACATGGCCAAGGTAAATGACCAAGAAATTTACGACAATCTTGACTATCAAGAAGAATTTCCACATGCTTGATGAATTACTTTGCAGTGGTGAAACAATTCTCAGCACACGACAACTGTTGAACGATGGTTTAGATATACTTCAAGCTTGTGGAACTATTAAACTACTGAATTATTAAACTATTTGACAAATGCTGATCTCGAACTGTCATAACCAATACATAGGGATGGTATGGGTGTTTCAACGCTTGGTATACAATGGTATTCAATTACTGACGAATTTCGATATAAAGTAGAATAGCCACGCAACGGTTTATTGACGAAACGGAAATTATTACGGGTTGGTTTTAATATATTTGTCTGGATTTCACCAATCGTCGCCCGTTTCAAAATGCTTTTTCAAAATATATACACCAAAGACTAGGACGAAATGGTTAATAATAATTTGTTGAATGATTAGAAGACATCACTGCTGTAAAAAAGATTCTAATTCAACGCTATATTCAATTAACCTAAAATGTGAAATGTGTTGATATACATGGTTTATGTGATGCTTCAGAGAAAGCTTACGGCACAGTAGTCTATTTGCCCAAAAGTGACATTATCCAAGCTTAAATTGTGTGGTTAATGCCACAATTCAGTTTAAAGTTAATTCCGTCAATGTTTGGTGTGATTCAAAAATAGTATTGGCTTGGATAAGCAGTAATACAGTAGAATGGAAATTTTTCCATAAGATAAATGATCATGTACCTCATCATAACTGGAATTACGTTAAATTTGGTGATTTGATAACCCCGCAAATTTAATATCCCGCGATTAAAGTGCGGTGAATTTGGTTGACAAAATATTATGGTGGATGGGTCCATCACGAGCAGTTGCTAGATGTCTCAGCTGATGGGCGTGGAAGCACAAAAAGCAAATAATTTTTTTTTTTTTGATATGTATGTGTAGGCTGAAATCAAATGTCTGTATTACGTACAATCCATTTCATTTGGTAGAGAAATTTTTAGTTTGCTTCTTCAGAAACTCGTAGATGAAAACAGTAAGTTGCTTATACTATCGCCGTTCCGGGATAAAGATGAATTTGTACGTCCATATAGGCAGCCGATTGAACAATACAAATATATCGGACAGAAGAAGCGAGACATCCAAATATCTTGCCTATAACCACCATCCGATTGGGTACTTAATTGCAAGTGATCTATATGAAAAGAACTTACATGCTGATACAAAATTACTGACCAACTTGAGACGGCAGCAATTTTGGATATTAAACATCATAAACATCGTTCGGAAAGTACAGGGTTGCATGGCTTGTGCTAGCTAACCCTTTCACGTGCATTTTTACGTATCGGAGTGTACTAGCTGGTCCGATACAATTTAAGCTGCGTAATGGCAGAAGCCGACAGCAAATGACTAATAAGTCAGCGACCTGTCAACAAACGCATTCATACAAAAATTAAAAAGGATGTGTTCTAGAAGACGGCTTCCGGCTGAAATTCATTCGGACAACAGAAGTAATTTCATTGTATCCTTACACAAAATTCCAGGCCATGTTTTGATTGGGCAGCCATTAGTACAATTCCCACAACTGGAGGTCTTAAATTTAAAGGCACCCCCCACTAACAAGATAGCAAAACTTTCATTTGTGAGTGCAATTGTTTTAGCGCTGCTTGTAATATGATTACCTGAACCACTTAATTCAGAGGTCAAAATGGAAAACGAAGGATGATGTTTTAAAATTCAATGACGTAGTGCTGCTTAAGGATGGTTAAGAAGTTGAAGTTGAGGTTTATTACAGCGATGATAATTATAGAGTAGTTAAGGGGTGTTCGTAAGCGAAATGATGGATAGCGAAAAAAAACATGTTATGTGATTTATATTCCTATAGAGGGGAGATAGAACGCGTCTTAATGAAGGCTGAATTAAAATAAAATAAAATCAGTCATATCTCAAATCAGCTCACCAAACAAGTTCGCATTGCGATTTTCTGTAATGGTCATTTATAGTATTATGCAATTTAATTAATTGACATTTGTTTTAATATGTCTTATAGGGCGAAGTTTTGAACAAATTACTAATAAATGAAACACGGTAGATGTATGATCGAGGACAGGTATTTTGACGAACTACGTATGTACATTTAGGCTGTACAAGTTTTGGTCATGTAAAATGATTACTGGGCGGCAGGGTCAGTGCATTTTTTAAGTTGATTGGCCCATGGAAATCAACAAAATAAAAATTTCACTTAACCATATAACTTAATAACCATAACGTAATTATTTGGTATTGGTGTATAACTAACAATGAAACTCTTATAAAGTTTACTAAATTATGATGTGTCCACTATCCCAATGAATCTCTATTAATTCAACGAATAAAAATTTAAATTTTCCCAAAAACATTTTTAATTGCGTATTTATAGTAGACAAACATTTTTAGATCTGTTTGGAATGTCATGCCCAAAACCATCGGTAGTAATATTTTAATGGTGAATATAATAATATTTTATCACATATGTATACAGAGCGTACAGAAAAATTATATATCAAAAGCCCAGCATGATTTTATTTTAAAATAATAAAAAGTTGTCCCTGAATACGTATGTATGTATTTTTGGCGATAAAAATTCTAAAACTTTTTGGATCAACACAATAGGATACATTTTTCCATATTTCAAACATATTAAAATTTATCTATTGTATACATTTTTGTAACCGAGCGGGCAGTATACATTGTTGGGTATTTCAATAAACAAAATAAAAAATTTAATTTTTAACCAAAAAAAACTTAGTAAAGCAGCTTACTTTAATATCGCAAATATGTGCATTAGATATAAAAAAAAAGTACACACAAAAGAAAATGTCAAAAGTCGATAAGCTCAAACAATAAAAGAGCTATAATTGAACGGTTATATTTTCCATCGTTATTTGTTTACATTTTATCAATTTTCCAATATCAAACAACCAATTTTACCAAGAATAATGTGACGAGTGTAAAACCAATTTGATTTTTTCTAATAGGGTAAATCAATATAAAAAAAAAATTGATTTCTATTTTTTTCACTTTAAAAAGAAGTAACATAATAAATTGTATAAACTTAAGCAATACCAACAAAATGTATTCAACAAAGGGTACCGTTTACTTTTGAGAAAATTAATAATTAATCGATTATATTACGTGATTCGTCCCAAATTTAAAGAATATTTCAGAATTAATTAATTTTGTATACAAATAAATAAGTTTACACTACATTTAGTTTCAAGTGCATAGAAATCAATGATAATGTTGTTTTTTGAATAATAGCTCTTATGTCAATATCAGTCATTTTATGTTAAAAAATAAAACATAAAGAAAGTTTAACGATTCTCATCGGGATCTCTGTATTTTATAGATTTCGAATTTGTAAATGTTGCTGCTAATTTTATTGATTGTGTAATTTAGCGTGATCTGCGACAGAATTGTAATCTGCGAAATACTGCCCCTAGTTAAAGTTTATAAATAATTGGGATGAGGTAAATTTATTTCCTTAATTTTATTATAATACAACATATATGCATGAAAGTACAAACATTTACGCAATCATCGCCGAAATACAGCAGTATTGATTAATATTTTAGGTACTATATGGAGAAAAAAATATTTGGTATAGGGCCAAAAACAAAAACCGAAATTATAGTTAAACAAAATAATTCAAATTTGAAAAATTAAAAAAACGTGCAACTTATAATTAATAATGTGAATAACGTTAAAGAGAAAATCGGGTCCTACATAAAATATTTCGACTGTCTGCAGAAGGATTCCCATTTTTCTCTAATTTGTACCGTTTTTTGTTTGTAGAGTAAGTTTTGACAGAAGAGGGACAGCATAGTGTCTATTGGTCGATTTTGGTTTATAATTGGGTAATCGACCAAGTTAAGGAGTGACATAATATGGCTAATATGCTGTAATGAGATCGAGTGTTACCTCGACTCAATATAGAAATTGTCCATAAACCTTAGAGATCCATCGCGGCATTTACCTGCAGCTTCAAGCCAGTAGAGGTAATTTTTTTTGTGTTGTCGTGGGTTTTGATGTGAGGTTTTATGGACCTTGTTAGACCGCATTTTTTTTTTTTTTTGTGAGAAGAAAGACATGATCATGGAGATCACAAATAGAAAAAACTATGCGGTCTAATAAGGTCTTCCGTGACTTCCGCGCTTTTGGAGTATGACCGTGGAGATTTCACACAGGCAATGGACGGGCTAACATTGAGTGGACAATGGAACTTCGGTAGCTTGGCCGAATTTATCCGAAAATGCAGTTCCCTGGAGGATTTGTGGCGGCGTTTTGGAAAAGACAAAGCGGCAGACCTCCAAGTTTCAAACGGGCCAGTGTACCACTCTAACGAATACACGGATCAAGGCTCATCTAGACCTGAAACATTGCGTTTTGAAGAAGAGACAAGACTATCAGAAGGCGATGCAGAGCCAGAGACCTACTACCACCAAGTATGTTCCATTAATTAGAATTTAAAGGTTAAATCTCAGAAATCCAGATTTCAGGGTCCAAGGCATTCGCCCCAATTCTCTACCCACTACGATCCCCAAGGAGCAAATTTAGCCATTAACCACTCCAGAAATACTAAGATGGCACGTTGTTTTAACTGTGATGAATCATCACATCAATACATGGATTGCCGGAAAGTGGTTAGAGGTGTCTTTTGTTATGGACGTGGAGAAAAGGGAGTATTCCTCCCCGACTGTATAGTTTTCAATTCCACAAAAAACGATCGAACAGAGTTGCGGAATCACCGGGAACCACACCCTCCACACCCGAACTCGAGACCCGGAACTTTCCTGATGACAGAAGAAGCGGCCAGCAACACCGACCCGGAATTATACCGGAGTTGGCGACGCTAATTAAACCTTGTTGTAAATCTCTTTATTCAATCTCCTACCAAGCGGGTAACCGGCAGTTGACTAGAATGAAGAAGTATTTCACCACGCGACGAAAGTTGCGTAGGTACATATTATCGACGGTTATCCATTCAAAGACAGACAACCGACTATACGCACATGTTCAAATTTGTAGTCGGCAGTTAGAAGGGTTGTTAAACTCCGGAGCCAATATTAGTGTATTAGGCCACGGGAGTGAACAATTCCTGAAGGAATGCGGCATTTCTTACCATCCATCCCCAGCTCAAGTACATATTGCGAGTGGCACAGCAGAAAAGATATTAGGCTTCGTGACTATACCAATTCAATTCAATGGTATAACCAAAAATTTCCGGTTACACGTCGCTCCATCACTGTCGCAAGTTTTGTATTTAGGAACAGATTTTTGGAAAGCTTTTGGACTGCAAATTTGAGTGTCTGAGTTTGATGGAAACAAAAATAATTTTTGCTGGTCCAACCCAAACCAATGCAGATACACAACAACATATCTTAACGAACGACCAACAGTATCAACTCCAAGTAATAAAGGAAAGATTTCCATCCTCACAACAGCTAGGATTGGGTAAAACAACTCTCTTGGAGCACGTGATAGACACATGAGATGCTAAGCCGGTTAAACAGCGTCACTATGCGATATCACCGGCTAAACAAAAGGAAATGGACCAAAAACTGGATTGAAAGGGGTTAGCCTTAGGGGTGGTTGAGGAATCCTCCAATCCTTGGAGTTCGCCGGTGACAGTCGTCGCAAAAAGTAATGAAAAAGTACGATTATGTCTAGATGCTCGTAAGCTAAATGCAGTAACAGTGAAAGAAGCATACCCACTCCCTATCATTGACGATCTACTCAGCAGGTTAGAAAACACTAGATATATCACTAGTCTAGATCTAAAGGACGCTTTCTGGCAAATCCCGCTTAACCAGAATTCTCGGTATAAAACAGCCTTCACGGTGCCAGAAAGACCGCTGTACCAATTCACGGTTATGCCGTTCGGTTTGTGTAATGCCGCACAGACCATGTGTAGGCTCATGCACAAGGTCCATCCCTCACGAATTGCATGACCGCGTGTTTGTTTACCTTGATGACTTACTCGTAACTTCACCCACATTTGAGGAGCATATGAAGTTGCTTGAAATAGTGGCAGAACGTTTGAGTGCGGCCAATTTGACAATCAATGTAGAAAAATCAAAATTTGTCCTCAAACAGCTGAAGTATTTAGGCCATATAATTGGTCACAGGTGCATCAAGGTAGACGCGGATAAGGTTAAGGCAATCCAGGAATTTACAGTATGAAAACCGCCAAACACATCAGGCAATTCTTTGGAATGAGCGGTTGGTAGCGGAAATTCATCCCAAACTTTTTCTCGGTGTCGGCTCCTCTGACAGACCTGCTCAAGTAAAAAGGGAAAATAGTCTGGAATTAAACAGCTCAAGAGGCATTAAATGCATTGAAGGCTCTGTTAACAAGTGCACCTGTCCTGATTCATCCAGACTACCAACGCACTGTTTACATCCAAGTAGATGCGTCAGCGACCGGAGTGGGGAGTGTTCTATTCCAGAAGGATACCGATGGTACTGAACATCCAATCGTATTTTATTCTCACAAATTAAATGGAACTCAGCGCAATTATAGTGTGACAGAATTGGAATGTTTAGCGGCAGTGCTAAGCATAAAGAAGTTCGGTTCTTACGTGGAGGGCTATATATTTGTGATTATAACTGATCATGCGTGTCGGGACGTCTGGCACGATGGAGTCTGAAACTTCAGGGATATTATTTCATCATCGAGTATTGCAAAGGAGCACATAATGTAGTACCAGATGCATTATTTCGTACATTTTCCAACGAGACAGCGAGTCTGACTTTGAATGAGACCTTACTGAAGGTTGATTCGAGTCAACAGCTTTTCAAATGATGACTATGTGGGTTTGTTGAAATCGGTAGAAGATGATATTTCCACAAAAATCTAAAGGTTGTTGATGGGAAATTGCTTATATATCGACCGGGGAAAGACCTTGATCAACAAACGGATATTCCTGCTTGGAAGCTATGCATGGTTACTAAAAGTGTTGACCCAAATAGTTTTAGGGCAGGCACAAGAGCCGCCAGTCGCAGCTCACATGGGGACTGGTAAAATGATCAAATTCTTGCGCAGGCAATTTAACTGGCCCACATTGGCTCAGGATGTAAAGGAGTATGTGCGGCAGTGCCAACTATGCAAACAAACTCAAGCGATCAACACCACACTAATACCACCCATGGGCGCATATAGGGAATACGATAGACCTTTCTAAAAATTATATCTCGATTTCTTAGGGCCATATCCGCGCTCCAAGAATGGAGACTGCTGTATATTTATCGTACTTGACCATTACTGTCGGTTTGTGTTACTCAAACCTTTGCGAGTAGCTACTGCGGGTTATATTATCGAATATCTGGAAAAAGAGGTGTTTTTAGTGTACTCTGTTCCAGAAATAGTACACACGGACAATGGAAAGCAGTTTATATCCAATGCTTTCAATTCGTTTCTGTATAAAAACGGAGTAAAGCATTTTTATTCGGCGGTATATTCACCACAATCGAACGAGTCAGAAAGAGTGAATCGTTCGGTCCTAGCTGCCATCAGGGCATATGTGGAGAAAGATCACCAGAATTGGGACAAGTATCTTCCACAGATTGCAAACGCATTGGAAGGTACGGTACATACGTCAACAACCTTTTCACCAGCGTACTTAGTGTTCAGGCAACATGTGATTACACATGGTTCGCAGTACGAGTTGTTGCGACTATTAGTAAATGACGCTATAAGCAGTTACACTGTAAGGAACAAAGATGACCGTTTTGCGTTAGCTCGAGAGCTGGTCTTGTTCCATTTGCAAAGGCATATCGCACACATGCACATAAATAAAACTTGCGGACAATTAAGCGCCAGTTATCTGTAGGGCAAAAGGTGTTCATTCGAAATTTCACCCAGAGCGACGCATTACAGAAGTACTCTGCTAAACTAGCAAAAAAATACATAAGCGCGAAAATACATCGGCGCCACACGCCGTCAGGTCAGGTATGAAGTAATGGATACAGCAAGATATTGGGAATTTTTCATGGGTAAGATATTCGCTTGTAAATTCGCCTATAACTAATAAAAGTTGCATTCATTTCAGAAGATGACTGAATCTACAGCAACAGGAGAGGCCAGCAAGGCAGTAACCCCGACAAGATCGCCCATTTCGGTAGCAGAATATTGGGCAAAAAGGCCACTAACGATACTGCCCAGATATGAGCCCATGGAATACTAAAATGCCTCCCGGGGAGGTCAGGATTCGCCGGATACTGGGAATTTGTTCCAGACCAGGGGACCGTAGCAAGATTCTGAGTAAACTTGCTAAGCTCCAGAGATGCAGAGCGCAGCTGCAAAGGGAACGAAGAGAAAAACAAAGGGCCACAATGGCAGGGAAAAGACACAAAAATATCTAAAATCGCGGCGGTTTCCATGTTCCCTTTACAATACCTACATGACTGTAAATAGGTTGTGTAAAGGTTAAATGAGGGCTGATTTGTTACCGGTTTACCGTAGTAAGCCAGGGAACATCAGTAACTAGTATTAAGAAAGTAATGAGTTAGTTTAGATAGAGAATAAAAAGAAATAACGTAGCATAAGAAATAGATTAGGGATGAGGGACCAACGCAATAGGTTCTTATGTAAAAATAAAAAAATTAAAAAACGTGGTAATAAATGACCGTTAAGATTGAGCCTATTGTGTTTTTTCTTTAAGATGAAATGTGGAATACTATTCATGTGGGGGTACTTGGGCGTTTTGGTTTTGGCATTGGAAGTTGAGTATAAGGAATTCACCAATCATCCCGGAATATACCTAGAAGAAATAGGGCAGGCTTTCCTAATGAATAACGAGTGAAAAATGGTGTTTTTCTACGACCTGGCTAGCTACTGTCACGAATGGGAGACTTTGGGGTTCTTCACAAAGCGGTTAAGGACAGCTTGCCACCTTCATGCTTCCTTCACCATCAACCGCAGTAATATCAGCAATCAACCCGGGTGTGAATCAACGCTGGAATCAATTAATATTATGATGATTGGGATAGAGGATCGGAATATCATGTTAAAGACACCGGTAAGAGTAAAACGAGCTCCTTTAGAATTTGTGGGAACCTTCCTCAGTGAGGCATTCGGAGTATTAGACCAAAAAGCCGCGGTACAGTACGAGACGTAAATAAGCGAACTTCGAACCGGAGCGCTACACATAAGTCAGCTAATACAACAGCAGACCCACGTTTTAGAAGTGACCACAAACTTGGTCCGAAGACAGCAAGAGCAGATGCAAACCCATTTTCTTCAAGTTCAGGCAGCAATCAGGACAATAACCGATCGGGCAGCAATCAGTACGGGTTGTTGAGCTTGGAGTCAGGGTGCTATCTCAAAAGTAAGAATTATGTACTCCAGAGTGTAACCACCCATACGTCTCAGCAACACATATGCTTCTTGTCATCTTTTAACCTAAGCCAGCACACAATCCAGTCTATAAACTTGGAAACTGTCAAACTAGATCCAGGAGTGCTTGAAATGGTTGAGGCGGTGTAGACACTACACCGCGAGGAATCCTGGAATCGCTTGAACATCCCCGACATTCACCAGTACGCGTTATCCGGTGCTCTTATCATTCCAGTCATCCTGTTACTCATAGCCTGGTGGAGACGACGACAGTTAGGGCAGTTAACATACAACCTAGGCCATAACCAACCAGCAAGCCCCGCCATCGTGCAGCATCTACCCTCTCGTAACAGTTGTTAAATAAAATTTTAAAGAAATACAAAAAAAAATAATAATTTTAAATTCAAATCAAACGAAAAGAACAGGTGTTTCCGTTATGCAGATAGAGGGTGAGGTTAATTCTACGACCTTCATACTGGCACTAAGAGGGGTTGAGTTAGCGCCATCCCTAAAATAGAATACCTAGGGGCAAATCAAGCGAGCTCATTAAGTATTGATTAGTTAGGCCAGTGATCTCCAGATTCCGGTCAATAGACCACAATTGGTTAAATCTGGGCATCACTGGTCTAGATAGAAGATTGTTAGTTTATAAGCAAATTTTAGGATTAGGGAAGTTAGAAAGAAAAACTGTATTATTAATTATAAGCCTGGCTAGCTCAGTCGGTAGGCCATGAGATTCCTATTCTCAGGGTGTGGGGCGTCCTCACGTTGGGCTACTAAGGATCAGGAGTGGAGACAGTGGATCAATGAATCCAAAATTTTCTTCTTTATTTTCAAACAGAGTGAGATCTCTTTTCATCTCAAGGATTGGGTTTTCCCCAAGCTGTAATGAGCGCTTGTCACACTCATTAGCAATTCTACCCAAAAATCCCAACCTGTTTATTTTTAATTTTATTTTTTTTTGTTTACGGAACTGTTTGTATACAAATTAAATGTATACTATCAGATTACAGTAAACAAATGTGGAAATAACCTTCTCTTGCCTAGCGATAACAATACGGCTTGTTGTTGTTGCACATGCGCACTTACAAAAAAATATATATGGAATTTTCTTTTTGTTTGTGCGCAAGCAGTTTTTACCCAATATTTAGTTGACCGGATTAAATAATTGGGTGTGCAATAAGTTTGGTTTTTGCAATAAGTTTTTTTTTTGCGCGTGGAACACTTTTTTTTAAATCAGCATAATTATGTCTGTTTTATTGAACCCACATAATTGTTGGAGTAATGTAATTTTTTTTGTGAAAAATTGGATATAAACTTCAACAATTTCATTGGGGTGATGATTCAATTTTTATCGACTGGTTGGTGAGCACCACACAGTTTATTTTTTTTTTATCGGGGAGTCGTCAAGTTTGATGGTTATACTGACCCACTCTATTTTTTTCGCGGGGAATAACATCATCAACCGTGGTAAGTAGAAGAAAAAAAAACAGAAACGACTAACACAAAAGGGCACCGTTAGTGAAGTGTCTACTAGTTGTCTTATTAGACGGGTGGAAGAGTGCGGAAACGCACCGTCGCCTTTCTACTGGTAACGCTACACTAACTACAACTTACAAACATCTCCCCCTTCAGGGGGACTCATGTGCTTGGCTAGACTTGGCATATGAATTTTTCAATTAATTTCTAAAGTAGACATAAAGCTTGGCTAAGGCCAAGAAGTTGTCCATTCATGCTAAACAATTGATTTCGTTTTTGCTATTGGTCACTATAGACAGGTCCAACTCTTCTTAATATTAGTTTTTTTCTATTTGTGATCTCCATGATCATCTCTTTCTTCTCACAAAAAAAAAAAATAATAATGCGGTATAACAAGGTACAAAAAAACTACCTCTACCGGCTTGAAGCTGCAGGTAAATGCCACGATGAGTCTAAGGTTTATGGACAATTTCTATAATGTGTCGAGGTAACGCTCGATCTCATTACAATGCCTAGTGATTTGGGACAAATTAAAATTAGTTGTTTTCCAGAATTCACAAACGAAATCTGGCAATATATCGCAAAGGAGTTTTACAATGAACGAATGAAGTTTCCTAAATTTTGTCGAAGAGGAAAAATAATTAAGGAATTAAATCTGGAACCCAAAAACATAGGAATTTGACTCCTCAAGTTGGTCACTTCTGTGCTTCAGTTAGATTTCCTCTTTTGTGAGTTGTGTTACTGTACATAACATAAACACGGATCTAATAGCCGCAACAAAAACAAGATTTAATATTAGGTGTTGGTATGGTGGCACACTTCAATGTAATAAAAAAAGTAAAAAAATTATTACGCGGCATCATTTGGAAAAAGGTTACACAGAAATTGATTTAAACAACAAAATTGAGTAAATCGTAATTTCCTGTTGAAATTTGTACAACTTAAAACAAAACATTTATTGCAAATTTAATTAAGTAACTAGTGTCTAATTATCTGGTTTTATTACCACTTCCTTCTTGAGCTGATGATACAATTTGTCACTGGGTACACTTTCTCTGGCCTCAAGGCTTGTAAATCCACAGAAAAGAAAGTCAAAGTGGAATCAGCAACGAAAATCAGCATATCATCTGTAACGTCAACGATCGATGTCGACCGTTACAAAAGTCATTACGGCTTCAAGTAGTACACTTACGTAACTCGCACGCTAAGTAAACTGAAAAGTAAATAAATAAATTGTTTGGCGGTATATTCAGTGTAACCGCATAAACCAATGAAAACAAAAAACACAATTAGGCGAAGATAAACCTTCGAATTACACAATATACCATAGATATCTTTAATAAACTGATTTGTGCGCAAGTCAAGTTCACATCTATCATAAAAAAAATAATTAATCGAATTATTTTTTTATTCGTGTAAATGACAACTTATAAACAATCAAAAGAATTAATATTCACAAGAAGAACCGTATTATATCAAAAGAGAAGAGCATCAAAAAAATATCAACAAATTAAAAGTGATTTAAAGAGAAATATTTCTTATAAATATTTTTGAAACATCATCATAATCACCACTACCACTACCACCATCATACCACCATAACTGTTTATTTTCATTAAATAATTAAAACCGACAAGAGTTTCATTAATTTAAATACACAAGAAAAAGCTAAGAAGTTTTTTGACCTAAACTAAAGCTAGGTACAGGTAGTCGAATACACAGACATCCGAAAATGAAATATTTACACGTGATCATTTAATTTTTACAAAATACTTGACTACCAAGAACAAGTGTATTATTTTAAGAAAAGTATTATTAGTTAAAAATGTAAATTCTATTTTCTCATTTCCAATTATAGAAATTAATAACAGATCAAAAATAAACAACCAAAATATTTTGAAATGGGAAAATTACATTTTCAAAACGACAACAAAAAAACTTGGATACCAAAAAGGTTTCGATATGGAAATTAAAAGCACTTACATCCCCGTTTTTTTTTATGTCCATTTCCATTTTTCCTTCTGCTCAGTTTTACAAAACGATTTAATTCGATTATTATTTTCTTTTAATTTTATTCTCTCCTTTTGTATAAACATACTTTCCCTCCTACGCTAGTCATCTCTTTCATTTTTTTTTCTTTATGTTGGCTTGACATTTTCCTAATCAATTTTGTTTGCTTGTTATTTTATAAAAATGAGTACGGTATAGTGGTCGCATACCGTACTCATTCGTGCTCTCGATAAGCCTGCAAAAAAAAAATCAAACAATTTGAATGGTCCCTTAAATAAGGGCATCTCTCCAGATTTATTTGATGTAAATTGTAAGCGTTAAAAAATTTGGGTTGTTCACCCAAAAAACAATTTCAAAATCACAAAAGATTATGATGATTGGCATTCGTTATTTCGCTTGTAATACTTGTAATACTCTATACGGTTGTGTCGAAATCCAAACATTGATTTTCATACCACAAACAAGTAAGCTCATATATACATACATACATACGTACAAAATAAACCCAAAAGATTAGAATTTCTAAAAGATTTAAATAAAATAAAAAAATCGAAAATGATTTTGATTAAATTTGTTTTTCAATTCTGGGAACGAAATCATAAACTTTGAATTCAAATCCATTCAAATCGATTTTCGAAAACATTATTGGAAAATTAAATAAATTTTGATGTGTTTGTAGTCACAGTATATAGTAATACTTTATTGTTTTAGAGTTTGTAAAGCTCTTACCTTGAAACTATTTTTGTAGGTTGATTAGCATATTGTATTTTTTGTGAATCCTTTTTAATGTTATTGTATGTTATAGTAAACGTTTTCATATCCAAATCAGGACGTATTTTTTTTTTTTTACAGACCCGTTTACAGAGTTCGTAAAACTTAAACAGATTTGTTGACAACTCAAAGGATTGTTCACGGAAAAGTTAAAAAGGGCCGTTTTTCCTAGCTTTTATTAAACTTGTAGCGGGTTTATAACTATTATATTTTGTAATCTATCTTTGATTTATTTCCCAATGCAATTTTTTGACCTTTTTGACAATATTTGAAATTATTACAAATTTATTTTAGATAAATGAAAGCTTTAGACAGACATTTGGTTATTTTGAAAGTAGTCAAAGTATTTAGTAGTCAAGTATTTTATATTTTATATTTTATATTTTATATTTTATATTTTATATTTTATATTTTATATTTTATATTTTATATTTTATATTTTATATTTTATATTTTATATTTTATATTTTATATTTTATATTTTATATTTTATATTTTATATTTTATATTTTATATTTTATATTTTATATTTTATATTTTATATTTTATATTTTATATTTTATATTTTATATTTTATATTTTATATTTTATATTTTATATTTTATATTTTATATTTTATATTTTATATTTTATATTTTATATTTTATATTTTATATTTTATATTTTATATTTTATATTTATATTTTATATTTTATATTTTATATTTTATATTTTATATTTTATATTTTATATTTTATATTTTATATTTTATATTTTATATTTTATATTTTATATTTTATATTTTATATTTTATATTTATATTTTATATTTTATATTTTATATTTTATATTTTATATTTTATATTTTATATTTTATATTTTATATTTTATATTTTATATTTTATATTTTATATTTTATATTTTATATTTTATATTTTATATTTTATATTTTATATTTTATATTTTATATTTTATATTTTATATTTTATATTTTATATTTTATATTTTATATTTTATATTTTATATTTTATATTTTTATATTTTATATTTTATATTTTATATTTTATATTTTATATTTTATATTTTATATTTTATATTTTATATTTTATATTTTATATTTATATTTTATATTTTATATTTTAATTTTATATTTTATATTTTATATTTTATATTTTATATTTTATATTTTATATTTTATATTTTATATTTTATATTTTATATTTTATATTTTATATTTTATATTTTATATTTTATATTTTATATTTTATATTTTATATTTTATATTTTATATTTTATATTTTATATTTTATATTTTATATTTTATATTTTATATTTTATATTTTATATTTTATATTTTATATTTTATATTTTATATTTTATATTTTATATTTTATATTTTATATTTTATATTTTATATTTTATATTTTATATTTTATATTTTATATTTTATATTTTATATTTTATATTTTATATTTTATATTTTATATTTTATATTTTATATTTTATATTTTATATTTTATATTTTATATTTTATATTTTATATTTTATATTTTATATTTTATATTTTATATTTTATATTTTATATTTTATATTTTATATTTTATATTTTATATTTTATATTTTATATTTTATATTTTATATTTTATATTTTATATTTTATATTTTATATTTTATATTTTATATTTTATATTTTATATTTTATATTTTATATTTTATATTTTATATTTTATATTTTATATTTTATATTTTATATTTTATATTTTATATTTTATATTTTATATTTTATATTTTATATTTTATATTTTATATTTTATATTTTATATTTTATATTTTATATTTTATATTTTATATTTTATATTTTATATTTTATATTTTATATTTTATATTTTATATTTTATATTTTATATTTTATATTTTATATTTTATATTTTATATTTTATATTTTATATTTTATATTTTATATTTTATATTTTATATTTTATATTTTATATTTTATATTTTATATTTTATATTTTATATTTTATATTTTATATTTTATATTTTATATTTTATATTTTATATTTTATATTTTATATTTTATATTTTATATTTTATATTTTATATTTTATATTTTATATTTTATATTTTATATTTTATATTTTATATTTTATATTTTATATTTTATATTTTATATTTTATATTTTATATTTTATATTTTATATTTTAGATTTTATATTTTATATTTTATATTTTATATTTTATATTTTATATTTTATATTTTATATTTTATATTTTATATTTTATATTTTATATTTTATATTTTATATTTTAGATTTTAGATTTTAGATTTTAGATTTTAGATTTTAGATTTTAGATTTTCGATTTTAGATTTTAGATTTTAGATTTTAGATTTTAGATTTTAGATTTTAGATTTTAGATTTTAGATTTTAGATTTTAGATTTTAGATTTTAGATTTTAGATTTCAAAATCTAGATTTTAGATTTTAGATTTTAGATTTTAGATTTTAGATTTTAGATTTTAGATTTTAGATTTTAGATTTTAGATTTTAGATTTTAGATTTTAGATTTTAGATTTTAGATTTTAGATTTTAGATTTTAGATTTTAGATTTTAGATTTTAGATTTTAGATTTTAGATTTTAGATTTTAGATTTTAGATTTTAGATTTTAGATTTTAGATTTTAGATTTTAGATTTTAGATTTTAGATTTTAGATTTTAGATTTTAGATTTTAGATTTTAGATTTTAGATTTTAGATTTTAGATTTTAGATTTTAGATTTTAGATTTTAGATTTTATATTTTAGATTTTAGATTTTAGATTTTAGATTTTAGATTTTAGATTTTAGATTTCAGATTTTAGATTTTAGATTTTAGATTTTAGATTTTAGATTTTAGATTTTAGATTTTAGATTTTAGATTTTAGATTTTAGATTTTAGATTTTAGATTTTAGATTTTAGATTTTAGATTTTAGATTTTAGATTTTAGATTTTAGATTTTAGATTTTAGATTTTAGATTTTAGATTTTAGATTTTAGATTATTTTAGATTTTAGATTTTAGATTTTAAATTTTAGATTTTAGATTTTAGATTTTAGATTTTAGATTTTAGATTTTAGATTTTAGATTTTAGATTTTAGATTTTAGATTTTAGATTTTAGATTTTAGATTTTAGATTTTAGATTTTAGATTTTAGATTTTAGATTTAAGATTTAAGATTTTAGATTTTATATGCCTGCGGTTTCATCATGGTTGGGTCTGCCGAGGTTAAACCCGTGTTACTTTGGCAGAACTCTAGCAAGCTTGTGAGAAAGTTAGGATAATAAAGTTTCCGGGCACAGATAATATTCATCGCTTACGGATTATAATTCTTTTACATTTTGGACTCCTTTCTAACGAAAAATCTCATACAATGGAAAAAAGCAGAGCTTGTATCTACTTTTCAATGCAACCAAGCCGCCAGAAGAACTCCCTTTTTAAAAATGTATCTACGTATTAGACAGATTTGGAAAGATGTTAGAGAGATAATCTTTTACAGATTCAAGGGGCTGTTCATTTATATCAAAAAACATTCTCAATACACCAATAAACCTTCTCACTAAAAAATATGACGTTTTTTAGAAGCTCTATTATCTAGGCGACTCTGTTTGCTTTGTCTAGTTACCATGTAGTTTCAACAAATTGTGTATAAAATATCAAACTACAATTAAATCCCACACCTTAACATACAATCAAATCCAACACTTTAACATACAAGTAAAACAGTTATAATGTACAGATATAAATAAAAAAATATCTGAAATATTAGTACAAACGTTACATTTTGGTAACATCAAAAACAAAAAGAAAGCGAAAATTTCCCAAGGGCACCGTTTCAATGTTGTAGATCGCAAAATTAAATCCAATCGAAATAGTTTTTTACCACCGATTCGGCGTTTTACCTCTTTCAATATATTTAATAGAGGCGCTAATAAATCAGTGGTGGTGGTTCTAAATGCAGTAAAACAAGCAGACACTTTTTTATTGCCCCTAATCGTAGTGTAATCAGGATTGAACGGTAAATAAACATCAACCGATTGATATCTGAAGATGCAGAAGCTTACAAAATCCAATTTCTCTCTTAATCAAATTTCAAACGATGATCGGGTAGTTTACAAAGTAAAGCTAATCAATATCTAGTCGATGTTTAAAATTAGCTTCTTGGTGATTTAATTAACTTTGTGCTCAGCAAGCTGTAACTTTGGAATATTTTTCGTAATTATGGTTTCACAATTGGTATTTACATTTAAACAAATTTAAAAATGATTAATGATGTATAATATTGCACTCTAAAAAATAAATTATGTTTTATCATTCCTAATTTAATAAACAACCACCAATCTAAATAATTTGTAAACAGCAAGAAAAAGATAAAACCCTAACCTAATCCAATTACATTTTCCATTCAATGACAGAAATTATTTACCTCAGTACTTAAATTTAAATATTTTATTTCATTGTAGTTTAATCACAAATTTTTCAAAATTCAAGGCGAAGCAAAATTTTCCTAATTTATTCATTGAATACAATTCAAAAAAAAAAGTATTCAACAGACTAAATTTAAATTTTAATATTGTTAAGACTTTATACAACAATAAAATTATTAGATATCAACAAAAAAAAATATTTTTGTATTATACATTTTAATTTTAACGATATAATACAGCAACCACAAAAATGATTATGAATTGTGTAAATAAAATTTGACTCCAATCACCTCGATCTAGGAAACATCACACACACACGTATGGTATACCAAATATGTTTGTTTGTTTAAAAACCAAAAATATGTTCATGAAATTTAATATCATTTCCCAAACAAAATTTGCCAAAAAATAGCAAAATATCAAACCACTATTAACATCATAGTTTAATCGATTTTTGTTGCCTTTTTATAAAACTAAAACCTTTTTTTGGTTGTCTATGTCTACATATAAAGTTACACACCACAACATTCCGTTGAGATTATCTAATATGTTACCTTATACATAAGTTTTTTGGTTTTTCTTAAGTTATATACCTTTATTTTCTTTTGTGAATCTTTTTCAAGAATCTAATATTTTTATCATGAACCAATAAATAGTTTTGTTTTTAGTCAGTGTTTTGGGTTGACGTTGAACATTAATTATAAAAATAAAGATAAGAGTCTCCAATTTAATCGATACAAGGTTCTATAAAATTTCATGTAACTATAAATTAAAAAGTTTAAGTTATAATTGAGAATCTATATCGTTATCGTTACAATTTCTTTGAGGTATTATGTATATTGATAAGCATAACCAGAGCCTTCTACGTATTTCCTTTAAATAAAAAGACATTTGCTTAACCAGATTATTTAAAATTTACCCTTTTGCGGTTTTGTTATAGTTATGGGCAAAATGTGAGCATATCCCACTTTTAAAAGTTTAGTTTGTTTATTTGTGCTAAACGAAAAATTTCAATTAAAATGCTTCGGTTGGAAAAATATATTTTTTTTGTTGGTATAAATCGGTAAATAGTCAAACCAATAAATTTTCCCCATTTCCAGTTCCTAGATAATGCTGTTAGAAACAACATTTTAAGCGCAAACTGTAAAAAAAAATATTTTCATGTTAATTTATTGAATATATTAAATTTATTGAGGTAGATGTTGTTATACGATATGTGAATATATATCTAGCCTAGAACTAATAATTAAAGGCAATAAATTTTATGTTGAAATCAGCGAATAACCACTGTGATAGGTAATCGATTGATATCTAAGTACCATAGCAAAAACATTGAAACTGTAGTTATAAATTTATAGATTTTGTTTAGCGGTAAGTACAGATTTGTACTAAACAATTTGAGCTCAATGTGAGGCCTAATTCCTAGACATCAGCCTCTTTTCCTTTTCCTTAAATGAAGCATTGAAACTCGATTGGAACGAGAAATAACCGATGTATCCTCTTATATCAATTAATGATGAAAAAAATAAAAACTAAGAAATCAGAAAAGCTAGCATTAAACTTGACTTCAAAGATAAGTAAAAACGTTACGAACTCCGGCTGGTAAAGTTACCTGTGATGGCAACATTTCTCGCCTAATACGGCGAAGCTAACAAGTTTACCAATGTAAATTGATAGCAAGGACATTTCTCAATTGATGAAATGCATTCAACAATAATCACAAGAAGAAGAATTAGAGGCGGAGAGATACTAGATGATGAACTATACTTGTATTTTCTTATTATGCGCAAATTTTTTCGAATTCACTCACTAAAGAGGGTTACGATCTAATATAGGTTTCGATGAATCCCCTATGTTGGCCATTTATATCCGAAATGATGTTTTTTTTCAACTTCCAATTTTCCCGCGTTCTAATTACATCTCCTTTTTAAGTTCCAGTAGTTGAACAGTCGATTACCATCTATTTAATTCTAAAATAATATACTGTTAAAGTTAGCCGAAAGTAGCCAGCCGAAAGTTAAATGTCGATAATGCAGATTGTGTTAGTCCAGTCGAAAGTAAAAAAATGGTAAAGCAGATTGTGTAATCCCAGCCGAAAATAAAAAGTCGATAATGGAGATTATGATATAACATTCAAGCCGAAAATTAAAAATTTAGTAGTTATCAGCCGAAAGTAAATAGGATACATAGAAATCTATAAATATAAATTTTTGTAAATAAATTTACGTGTAGAACTTTGCTTCGTAAAAAATATCGGGAAATCAGAAAAATATACAAAATTTGAATAAAATCAGCATCTAGAGTACATATCTGAAGCTGAATCGTTTTTATGTGATTTGTCAATAGCTGTCGAATTAATAAATTCTGTTTGTTTCCCGTGGGAAACCTCGGAAAATTCGATTTTCAAAAAATTATTAGAAAATTTGTATAAAATTAGCCTTTAGAGTGTTATGTCTAGAGATAGATTGCATTGATGTGATTACTCAATAGCTATTGCAGGAAAAAAATTCAATTCAAGTTTCCAGTGGGAAATCTCGGAAAATTCGATTTTCCAAAAATTATTAGAAAATTTATATAAAACTAGCCTCTAGAGTGTTATGTCTGGAGATTGATGTGATTACTCAATAGCTATCGCAGGGAAAAAATTCAGTTCAAGTTTCCCGTGGGAAATCTTGGAAAATTCGATTTTCCAAAAATTATTAGAAAATTTGTATAAAATCAGCCTCTAAAGTGTTATGTCTGGAGATGGATTCAATTGATGTAATTACTCAATAGCTATTGCAGGAAAAAAATTCAGTTCAAGTTTCCCATGGGAAATTTCGGAAAACTCGATTTTCCAAAAATTATTAGAAAATTTGTATAAAATCAGCCTCTAGAGTGTTATGTCTAGAGATAGATTGCATTGATGTGATTACTCAATAGCTATTGCAGAAAAAAAAATCAATTCAAGTTTCCAGTGGGAAATCTCGGAAAATTCGATTTTCCAAAAATTATTAGAAAATTTATATAAAACCAGCCTCTAGAGTGTTGTGTCTGGAGATTGATGTGATTACTCAATAGCTATCGCAAAGAAAAAATTCAGTTCAAGTTTCCCGTGGGAAATCTCGGAAAATTCGATTTTCCAAAAATTATTAGAAAATTTGTATAAAATCAGTTTCTAGAGTGTTATGTCTGGAGATGGATTCAATTGATGTAATTACTCAATAGCTATCCCAGGAAAAAAATTCAGTTCAAGTTTTCCGTGGGAAATTTTGGAAAATTAGATTTTCCAAAAATTATTAGAAAATTTGTATAAAATGTTATGTTTTGTATAAAAAAAATTTGTATAAAATGTTAATTTGTATAAAATGTTATCCATTAAAGTGTTATGTCTGGAGATGAATTGCATTGTTGTGATTTATCAATGGCTATTGCAGGAAAAAAAATCAGTACAATTTTCCCGTAAGAAATCTCGGAAAATTGCAAAAAGGTTCCAGCCAAAATTAAGAAATGGATGAATAAAATCAGCCTCTAGAGTGTTATGTCTGGAGATGGATTGGATTGATGTGACTTGTCAATAGCTATCGCAGGAAAAAAATTCAGTTCAAGTTTCTCATAGGAAATCTCGGAAAATTCGATTTTCCGAAAAAGTATTAGAAAATTTTCGGAAATCGGTAAATCGAATTTTTCGAGATTTCCCACGGGAAACTTGAACTGAATTTTTTTCCTGCGATAGCTATTGACAAGTCACATAAATCCAATCCATCTTCAGACATAACACTCTAGAGGCTGATTTTATTCATCCGTTTCTTACTTTCGGCTGGAAACTTTTTTGAATTTTCCGAGATTTCCCACGGGAAACTTGTACTGATTTTTTTTCCTGCGATAGCTATTGATAAATTACATCAATGCAAATTTATCTCCAGACATAACACTTTAAAGGCTGATTTTATACAAATTTTCTAATAATTTTTGGATAATCGAATTTTCCGAGATTTCCCACGGGAAACATGAACTGAATTTCTTTCCAGCGATAGCTGTTACATCAATGCAATCCATCTTCAGACATAACACCCTGGAGGCTTTTTTTATTTATCCATTTCTTACTTTCGGCTGACAACTTTTTTGAATTTTCCGAGATTTCCCTCGGGAAACTTGAACTGAATTATTTTCCTGCGATAGCTATTGACAAGTCACATCAATTCAATCCATCTTCAGACATAACACTCTAGAGGCGGATTTTATTCATCCATTTCTAACTCTCGGCTGGAAACTTTTTTAAATTTTGAGAGATTTCCCACGGGAAACTTGTACTGATTTTATTTTCCTGCAATAACTATTGATAAATTACATCAATGCAATTCATCTCCAGACATAACACTTTAAAGGCTGATTTTATACAAATTTTCTAATGATTTTTTAAAATCTAATTTTCCGAAATTTCCTACGGCAAACTTGAACTGAATTTCCTGCATAGCTATTGAGTAATCACATCAATTAAATCCATCTCCAGACATAACACTCTAGAAACTGATTTTATACAAATTTTCTAATAATTTTTGGAAAATCTAATTTTCCGAGATTTCCCACGGGAAACTTGAACTGAATGTTTTTCCTGCAATATCTATTGAGTAATCACATCAATTGAATCCATCTCCAGCCATAACACTCTAATGGCTGATTTTATACAAGTTTTCTAATAATTTTTGGAAAATCGAATTTTCTGAAATTTCCCAAGGGAAACTTGAACTAAATTTTTTTCCTGCGATAGCTATTGACAAGTCACATCAATGCAATCCATCTCCAGACATAACACTCTGTAGGCTTTTTTATTCATACATTTCTTACTTTTGGCTGAAAACTTTTTTGAAGTTTCCGAGATTTCAAACGGAAAACTTGTACTGATTTTATTTTCCTGCATAAGCTATTGATAAATTACATCAATGCAATTCATCTCCAGACATAACACTTTAATGGCTGATTTTATACAAATTTTCTAATAATTTTTGGAAAATCGAATTTTCCGAGATTTCCCACAGGAAACTTGAACTGAATTTTTTTCCTGCAATAGCTATTGAGTAATCACATGAATTGAATACATTCCCAGACATAACACTCTAGAGGCTGATTTTATACAAATTTTCTAATAATTTTTGGAAAATGGAATTTTCCGAGATTTCCCACTGGAAACTTGTACTGATTTTATTTTCCTGCAATAGCTATTAATAAATTACATCAATGCAATTTATCTCCAGACATAACACTTTAGAAACTGATTTTATACAAATTTTCTAATAATTTTTGGAAAATCGAATTTTCCGAGATTTCCAATGGGAAACTTGAACTGAATTTTTTCCTGCAATAGCTATTGAGTAATCACATCAATTAAATCCATCTCCAGAACTAACACTCTAGTGGCTGATTTTATACCAATTTTCTAATAATTTTTGGAAAATCGAATTTTCCGAGATTTCCCACTGGAAACTTCAACTGAATTTTTTTCCTGCGATAGCTATTGACAAGTCACATAAATCCAACCTATCTCCAGACATAACACTTTTGAGGCTGATTTATTTTCGGCTGGAATGTCAATAATATAATCTGCATTATCGACTTTTCACTTTCGGCTGGAAACTTTCGGCTAACTTTAACATGGTAAAATAATGAAGCTCTGTAACATTCAACGATAATACATAAAAAGGGATTTCAATGTATGGATGGATTTCTTTGTTCTAAATCCCGTTACCATTGTAACTGAACGAGTGGGAATTTCGTTTTGTATTTTCAGGACCCTATTTTTCCATGCAAATTGTGAGTTGACCGATTAGGGTTTTTGACTGGTTGAATCTGTTTCTAACCTCCCCACGAGTAAGATGCAGATATGATATTTAGCATTGTAATGGTCGTCCTTTTCAAATCAAATCAGAAAAATAATAATCAAAGCTTGGTTAACATTTATCACGCAAATTTGCTATCCCATCCAAACAGATGTCGTATTTGATTTATATGAATTATCTAAATTTTGGCAGCAAAATCTAAAGAGATCAGAAACTAAACAATGATAATAAAACAATAATTTGGAATTTCGTTGCACAGTTAAAAAACTATTTTCTGACACATCCATAAATCGTGATTTAACTACTAATAACAAAACAAATCATTTAGTTACACAATGTGCTTAAAGCTCACATCTTCCTGTTTTAATTTACCTATTTCTAGTATTTACTGAGGCTGATATATTTTAGGCCTCAGGTTATATCGAAAGTTATGAAAGATACCAATTTACGTAAATCAGATGATCCCGATATAATATTCTCCATATCCTTCGAAAATTTCATAAAGCCTCAGCAAAGCATCTAGTTAAGCTAGTTTCGTTTTTCGATAGGTACAGGTGTTTTAACATCTATATATGGCAAACTTATAATATTAACTTAAAATAAATAACCAAGTACCGACTAATAGCTTTGGTATCAATTCTATCAAAAAAATGTGAAAACAGAAACTAATTTCAATTAAAACTGGCAATTCCTTGACAGCTACAATCAATCGAATTCTAACGAGATTTTCACTTCACTGAACCGAAAAGAAATATAAAGCTTCCCTAATTTCGTATAATTAGGATTATAGAATATATAGAATCTGCTGTGTGGTTTCAGATCCGTCTGGAATGTATTTTTTGGCCTCATATGATCATAACAGGAATGCTGGTGCAAGGAATTGTTTCCACATCGTTGATAATTTGCTGGGACCACATGAAAGAAAAATAGTGTGTAATTGTAAACTGTCTATACCTATTGTGTCACACGATGGTGAAAAAAATATTTAAAGACTCTGATGTTTTCATTCTAACACGTAAACCTAGGTAATAATAATTATATCGTGCGGTATCAAAACAGCCCAGATGGTTTAACCAATCGCACTGAAACTTCAGATTTAAGCTTTTTTGATAAATTGGGAGGTCCCAGTGAATGTTACTCTAAATTGGCTAACCGGAAGTGGCCACTCCCTTGGTCCAGAAAATTTATTTTGCAAATATCTTAAAAAGTATAAGGTTTACAAAAAACTACTTGCTACAAAATGTTTCCAAAAATTAAAAAAAAAAATAAAAAAACTATTCAACAAAAAATAAAATTTTTCAAAATTATCTGTCCGTAAAAGAAAGTCGTGTGTTAGTCACAGCTCCATTTTTTTATCATGATGGTGCAAAAGGTTCAGCGCAAATTAATTTAGTTTGTTAATTGTGCTGTTGCTTTTTCAGATATGATACTTTCTCGGATACGATTAATAATTTCAAATATTTGTAGTTGGTTTTGTTTATTTGTTTCTTTTTTTTTTTTTTGGCTAACTGGTTTGGGGATCGAGGAATATTTTCGGATTTTTCATAATTTGTACCCAAGGACAATCTTATTCGGTTACATTAAAGTATTTGCATATAAGACGTTATCAGGTTTTTCTATTTTTATCGAAAAAAGCGTACAATCTTCAAAGGCTTTATTGGAAATTAAAAAAGTTATAAAACATTTTGAAATAAATTAAATTACCTAGGGAACTTTAAATGAAAAAGGGCATAAAGAATTAAGAAAGCAAATTAGTAACACGATCCATAAAATTGTATCATATTTTATTGTTGTGCTCTTTCTACCTTACAGTTAGCTATGTATGTATATTGTATGGCGGTACCAAGGCACATAAAACCATCTGCTTTTAATTTAAAATAAATAATCAAACAAAAAAGGTTGCTAGCATATTTTGGTAAAAAAAACTAGGGCAAAAATCAATTAAATACACAAAAATATAAAAAAAAGGAAACCTACCAACAACAATTCACTGACTATATATACAATATTTTGTCTAGCTAATGAAATTTGAATTCATTAAATATTACAAATTTTCAATCATAATAAAAGAATTGTTATTAAATAAATTAAGAAATCAAACAAAAATTTCCTATTGATCTGTTGTAGCAAAAAAGGATAGCGCATTACTCATTTCAGCATTGTTTAAGGTTTCTGTTATTTGCACGTGTGCTATAACCCTAATGTGTGAAATTGACACAATCGATTATTGAGCATTCACATGAACAAAAAATAAAAATCTTTCCAAACAAACAAACAAAAAAAAATTGACAAATAATTTTAGTGCTGATTGAAAGGAAATTGATCGTTTTTTTAGGGGTTTGAGTTTTGTGCCTGACTATGTTTAGTGTATTTTTCATTTTTTATACAAACTTGTATTTTGATAAGATCATGAAACTAAAGAGATTTTTTTTTTTTTGCTTCTTGGCAAAGCCAATCGAGTGTAGATATGTACGAGAAATCGAATGCAAATTTTCAAAGAAGACTTAAGTTTGTTGTCTAATATCTGGGTATATGGTTTTTTTTATATTAAGCCATTATTAATCGTCTCGAATTCAAAAAAAAAAAAAAATGTCAAGAAATAAGACAAATTATCTATCCAATATATGTGTATCTATCAAAGATTTACTCATGAATTTATTTTAGTAAATCACTAATTCCTTTATGCCGGTAATAACATTTTATACGAATACGTATCCATTTTCCTTCCACTTTAAAATTGAATTTTGATTCCCTTATTTGGAATCTTCTTTTCATGTAAATTAAGTTAGTCTGAGAGCTTCTGGAATGTATTTGAAACTTATGTGAGATTAGTTGAAGTCAATTTGACTGTTCTAGTGTAGTTTTAAATTATTTGTTAAATTTATGTTAAAATAAGTACATCGTAAAAGCACTCATCTGAAGATTGTCTTAACATGTTTGATAAGTTCACATACTGAAATAATGAGTCCCCAAAACGCCTTATAACCATACAGTTAAAGTTAGCCGAAAGTTACCAGCCGAAAGTAAAAAGTTGATAATGCAGATTGTGTTAGTCCAGCCGAAGGTAAAAAATGGTAATACAGACTGTCTAATCGGAGCCGAAAATTTCCAGCCGAAATTAAAAAGTAGATAATGCAGATTATGGTATTAACATTCCAGCCGAAAATAAAAAAATTAGTAGTTATCAGCCGAAAGTAAATAGGATACATGGATTTAAATAAAAAAATTTATAAATAGTTTTACGTGGATAACTTTTCTTAACATATTCGTAGAAAATATCGGAAAATCAGATGAATCCACAAAATTGGAATAAAATCAGCCTCTAGAGTGTATATCTGAAGTTGAATCGTTTTATGTGATTTGTCAATAGCTATCGAATAAAATAATTCACTTCAAGTTTCCCGTGGAAAATCTCGGAAAATTCGATTTTCCAAAAATCATTTAAAAATTTGTATAAAATCAGCCTCTAGAGTGTTATGTCTGGAGATGAATTGCATTTACGTGATTTGTCAATAGCTATCGCAGGAAAAAAAATCAGTTCAAGTTTCCCGTAGGAAATCTAGGAAAATTCGATTTTCCAAAAATCATTTGAAAATTTATATAAAATCAGCCTCTAGAGTGTTATGTCTGGAGATGGATTGCATTGATGTGATTTGTCAATAGATATCGCAGGAAAAAAATTCAGTTCAAGTTGTTCGTGGGAATTCTCGGGATTTTAAATTTTGGAAAATCGAATTTTCCAGGATTTCCCAAAAGGAACTTGAACTGAATTTTTTTCCTGCGATAGCTATTGACAAGTCACATCAATGCAATCCATCTCCAGACATAACACTCTAGAGGCTGATTGGTTTTCGGCTGGAATGTCAATAAATAATCTGCATTATCGACTTTTCACTTTCGACTGGAAACTTTCGGCTAACTTTGGCAGGGTCTTTTAACCCCACTGTACTCTTTCCGTAAGGTTGACAGGAAAATGTCACAATTTTTAAAAAAATATTTACATTTATATTATTATTTACGCCTAATTTCACATTTTAAAACTGAAAACCCCTCAAAGCCGCCTAGTATTAATCCTCTTTCAAAAATAATGACAAAAATGTATGTAGGATCTTTTCTTTTCTTAATCGCTGTTAACCAAAATTTAATAGGGTCTTCTTGAACTTTTACGTTGTGTTGTTAAGGAAAACCAAAACCATTCATTAGATATTTAGTTGACTGGTGATATTCCGTCGAGGAGCTCAACTTTTAAATTCAAAATGATTTGAACCTAAAAAATGGCTATTTTTTGATAGATTATAATTTCAATAGGAACGGCTTTCTTGATGTTTGTTAATCGAGGTTTAGAGATAAGCTTATTTTTGTGATCGTTTTGGTTACCTTGTTGGTGATTTAGCTGGATGGATCAAATAGTACTGATGTTTTGATATCACTTAACTTTTCAATTCTCGTCATTATCTAAAATTTTATTACATTCATTTTTATCTAACCGAAATTAAATGAGCCTTAGATTAGGCATTCCACTGGGCAGAATATAATCTATACTTCGATGAATAGCAATTATCTATTGGCGGTTCTACAGAGAACATATCCTATTATCTGAAAATAGAACTGCGTATGTTACGGCGGTTTCTTGATGGTACTTTAAAATAAAATTAATTTTAAAATAAATTAAATTCAACATTTATTTTAACGATTGAATTATTCGTGTCTTGTCCGTAGTCTCAATTTATATTGTTCACATTTGAGATATCGCTAATCTTCCGTGTTTCCAGATGGTTCCCAAACTGCATAGGGAGTTAGCGCGGCACTAAAATTAAATAGAAAAAAAACCTAACAAATCTTCAGATTTGTTACATGAAATTCTGTAAGCATGCCAACATAATATATGGTAAACGTGATATTAAAGAGATTCTGTTATTAAGAACACAAAGAAAATAACGCCCATCCTTACTATTGTTTAAACTCGAAATATGTAATATTATTTTCAACCTTCAAAGTAAATTATTAAGAAAGGGATCTGTTTTCCAATTTTTTTAATATTCAATCAGATTTTGAATTGAGTTTAAGTATTACTTATATTTTAAATCAATCCGCTTAACATAAATCTCAATGTCATGAAAATCATTACCTATATTCAACATCATTAACTGTTTTTTCTTATTATTAACATTTTGATTAAGGTTACTCATGTAATACCATGAAACTTCCCCTCGGGCTATTAAAAATATTTTATAAAGACATCTCTTTGTCACAGAATATTCCAAGAAAATAACTACAATAGTTGCTTCCACTGTAAGACCCACACTGGTTCGGAATGATTTTTTTGAATTTAGAGAGCATATTGGACAAGAATCATTAAAAATGATTTAATTAAAATAATGAATATTTAATGAGCAGCTACAAACGAACTTCGAAAGTTGCAATGAAAAGTATATTAGGGAAGTCAAAAATTAAAACAAAGTGTTGTAAGCCAATTGGCCCTAAATATATACCTGTAATGGGGTGCCAAAGTGTCTCAAATTAGAGGAGTTCACATAAATTGCAAGGGCAAGTGCCTATCAATTTTTGCCCCATATTGACCATTGGTTTCAATCGTTTTTTATAATGTCCGAAATGCGAACTTAAATGCATATTTTTCAAATGACACATTCTTGGATTAAATTAAATAACAGTAAAATAATTAAAATAAATAAAATTAAACAACACCAAATTAATAAATCGATAAATATGGTTAATTAAAATATAAATTGACAGCAAATAGATTTTCAAAAATGCTCATAATGACATAGTCTGTAGTTGTTTAACCTTCTCTCTGTGTATTGGGGTCATATTGACCCTAGTCGATTTTAAAATTAAAAAAAAAATACGTTTCTTATTATTTAAATGGCCCATGCCCTATAAGATAGCCTCAACTAATACCTCATACACTCAATAAATCAAAATGGGTCAAAATGACCCCAAAGTTACTTCCATGCAATATATTCTATATAAATCAAAAAGTTATTTACTTTTTATGTCTATGATTGTATTGTATATAGTATGTCTGTGAGACTAAGACTGAGAGAGAAACTGCTTTGTTATTCACTTTGTTTCATCAAAACGCTATAAAATCTGAGTTTTCGAAAATTTTGGCAAAAATGGATGAAGAACCTTAAGTTATGACCACAAACTGTCGAAAAATGTCAACAACTGTCAAAAACTGTCGGAATGTGTCAAAAACTGTGCTTGTGATATTGGGAAAAAAAGAGGAAATAAAATATTCTTTTTGTTTCGTAAGTACATTATTGAAATATAACGGTTCTAACTGGTTAAAACAGTTCTGAACGTTAATGGAGCTAAAATTGTAAATTTTTCAGTTTTTTTCGCTGTCAAAAAGTCCTGTCAAAAAATGTCGAAAACAAAGGTTTTAAAAGACTGTCCAGAACTCGTGTCAAAACGTAACATAAACTGTGCCAAAAATACTAGTTTTCGACATTACCCGTCTCTGGTATATACTATATACACCATACATACCTATTATTGATATTTTTCCTCATTTTACTTTTGTATTTTTTAACAGTTACCGATATTTCGAATGATCGTTGAACGATATTTTTGGTTTAGTTCTTGTTTGTAATTCAAGGTGTTTAGTAGTAAAAATAGCTTATCCTGGTTATAGATATTGTTATTATGGTGCGGAAAAAGCAGAGCAGCTAAGGGGCCCTTGGACTTCTCGATAGAGTTTCTTCTCCTAAGGTATCAGATGATTCGGAAACAGCAAACGACACTGTTGATGTGAAGTTTTCGATGGCGATGAACAAGCTGCACCGATAAACATTTGTACCTACGATGAGGATGAGCATCTTGAACCGATAAAGTTTGATAATTGACATTTGCAACTTTTCGCTGACGATCGAAGAAATGAATAACAAAATGTTGAAAATGCGACTGTTGAGGATAAAGAAACAAACACTGGTACGTTTTACTATGCCCAAAATAAAAAAACTATCGGAAGGTAGAGCTTGAAATCTCCGATTGTAACCAAAACGAGCTATTCTTTCCGACAGTATATTGGTATATTCGAAGCCAGAGAAGTTTAGAATTAAAATATTAGAATTAAAATATTTGGCTATGCGACGCAAAGAATTCTTACCCATTGAACGCAGAAGCATATGTTGGTAGGCAACTAAGGGCGCATAAGAAATAATAATTACCATGGACAAGTTTTCCATTATTTGTTCTTTAGCCGATTAACTTTTGCAGAAAAAAAAATACACTAATTTGTACAATTAGATGAAATAAAACCGATCTTCCCAAAGAGTTTAGTAGTAAGGTGGAATTAAAAACACGAGAACTAAAACCTTCAAGATTCTGTTTTGATATCAACCAAATAGGTACTTGTGCGTTTTATTCCTAAACCAAATAAAAACGTTTTGCTATTATCAACTTTATACAACAATAACGGAGTAGACCGTAAGTCTAATATAACTAATTAAATTTTGGATTATAACACAACAAAAGGAGAGCTAGACACCCTCTAAAAATTAGTGAGAACCTACCTGTACATGGAAAACGCACAAACCTGCAAAAGGAAAACTCAACGATGGCCGATGGTGTTATTTCTTAACCTTACTGACCTCGCTGATGTTGCAGCCCTTACGTTTTGTATAAAAGCAGGAATCAACAGGCGAAGAAGTGACGGTTAAGACAGACGACGAAGATATTATACTTGAACCCTAAATTATCTGATATTAAAACCAGAACAAAATGTCATTTTTGTAATGAGCTATTTTATCCCAACCACACCAAAATCATATGGATAGAATGCATGAAAAAACGGGAAATGGTTTCGGATGAAGAGGAAGTGGCATCAGATTACGCATCTTATTGAAACATAAATTTGATTAATTAAAATGTGATTTTCAGCAAATTTAACGGTTAATTTTTTTAAATATTTTATTTACTTTCCCTTTGAAATACATGAAGACATCTATGGGGTCAGATTGACCTCCATACACAGACAACGTGATAGTAAGCCACAGAGTGAAGGTTAAATGTGTCTTTGCTAAATGGAAAAGAATAATTTACGTTGTTCTAACCGGCTACCCAGGTAGCCATACATACATGTTCCTATTTTTATTGAAAACGTTTGCATTTTTGGAATATGTAATCAAAAATTTAATCAAAAATAGAAGCCTCGCTTCCTTCTTCAACGTTATTTAATTTCTGTGCACAGTGGTAAGTTACCATATTGGGATGTTGTGCTACAATTCAGGGATTGGTAAGTGCGCTAAAATATTAAAAATTTCTGATCAACGGAAAATCGAAATAATAATATTTAATATTATAGTGAAAAACATGTTCGGGTCTCTCTTAAAATATATACACATCTCACATTCTAAATGCAAAATACCTTTTTAAAAAAAAGGAGTTAATCTCACTGTGTTAGTGAAGGGAAAAACTTGCATTTCAATCTTTTTTGATACTTCTGGGTATAGTTAATAAAAAAATAATGCGTATTTAGTGCAAATAAACTATTATTTATACTGCATATAAACAAAAAGTAAAAACTACACATAAGGAAAGTGAAAACATAAGGAAGTACACAATTATACAAGTACTACAACGTGCTGGATTTGCCCATTATATCGTTAGTTTTACAATTTATTCCTGATACACTGTACAATACTTTTCGAAAATGAAATATCGCGGTCAACTGAGGATTATCAAGAATAAATAGAATTCTCATTGAAACTTTTTCTTATTGTATTAAATTGTCAGACCAATATTAACATTCGTTAACTGGACTTTAAGAAACTCTTAAAACCTTAAATTAAGGACCTCTGTTAAGTTCACTATTATCAGAAACCATGAAGCAACAAACCAAAAAGTAACAAGAAAATGAATGCAAATAGTAAGTGGCCACAAAAAAATAAAAAAATGGTTTGAATTCAACATGTTATGAATTTTGCAATTTTATAATGTTTTTCAAAGGGTATGGTAAAACCACTGAACCAATAAGAAACCATCTTGAATTTAACGAAATTATTTCCTTAAAGAATATTTGTAACAACTTGGCACAAATTCATGTACCTGCTCGAATCAAATTCAGGTACCTGCTCTCTAATTAGCAAACATACCATTTGGCAAAGTAAGAGAAATGCGCTGTGCAAATGAAAACACAATATGATTAGTCAAGACGCAATGAGTTATAAAGATAAAAGTTATGACTTCCAATTATTTTATTTACTATTTCTATATATCATAAGATGACATAACGTATTCAAATCGCTTTTAGCAAAATTTACCAATGGTGACACCATTATATAATTATACTAAATAAGGAATTAGTATTGCTGTTAAACACAAAATTGGCTCCCATTCAGCAGCTTCACTAAAAATCAGCATTCGATTGAGTAAAGGGAATTTATAATCAGAATTCAACTGAGAATAAGCAATTTAAATACATAGTTGGAAATTTTAGAAAACTTCACCATACTAGATTAGACAATTTTGGTATTTAAGATTAGTTTTATGATTTTTAAAAATTAAATTTCTATTAATTAGGAAATTAGCAGTAGATTTTTAAAAATTAAATTTCTATTAATTAGGAAATTAGCAGTAGATATAAAACTGGGTGTGGGTATATTAAAAACTAAGAAATATTATAATTTTAACCTGAAGAACATGAGAAAGGAAATTATAAATTTAAGAAAAATTAGAAATTTGGGCTTTTGGGGAGAAAAGGGCAAAAGCTCATTCTTCAAAGCCAAATTTCCTTTATTTTCGTCAATTGAGTTATTTAACCAGACAACTAACTATTGTGAGTAATATTCAGGCGTACCCTTCTTTTACCCGTTTGAACTAATCTTGAATATCGGAAAAATAAATGAAGAAGAGAAGTCTGAAACAGGTTCGAATGTAGCAATATTGAATAAATATTATTTTATTTTTAATTTTTAGTTGAATTCGTTTTGCATACCTCTAATAACGAATTAAGCCAAACTTACTATAAATTAATGCAAAACTGCCAAAAAAATTTGCAAAACATTAGATTATTACGGATAATACAGCTAGAGTTTTTTTTGTGCGAACAAGGTTGAAATTATAATGAGTTTGTAATTTCAGTTTCGATCAGATGACAAGGATTATAAAAAATGAGTTGTATATTATCTCATTAGGCTATATCATTTACTAGTATAGGAACAACCAGATGAGGTGACTGAGAATATATTTTTCATAATCAGCATAATCAATTCGAAATTGTAATGGAAAACTATTAATAATGTCACTATCTTCGAGAAAAATTAATGAAATAACGCCGCAATTATTTGCAATATTTATTCACTATCGTCTAAGTTCTAAAAAAAAATTAAAATAAAACATTTACCATTGTTTAAAAAAAGTGACAAAATAAATTTATGCAGCTAAACATTTAAAAGTTACTCGATATTTGAGCTTTTAACAGAACTACTACGCCTTCACAGCTTCAATAGTTCATAATTTGGTATCACAAAATGTAGTATGTATATCATTTCGCTAGTATATTGTTTGGAAAAGAAAGAACTGTACAAAAACTCACCACCACGGAAGGGAGAGAGAAAACGAAAAGCCAATTTTTTTGGTTTTGCTTTTTCACTAAACTTGATCGTAAGTGGCCATTAAGGCACTTTTTTAAAATTAATTTATTATTAATTAATCAAAGGAAATTTTTTGCTCACAGTATTCTCTATTTTTCTATAGTAAGTGTTTACACTTTTAAACTGTCTGAAGATTTAGTCACTAGATAACGAGTAGAATTTGTTAACATAAAAAAATGTAAAAAGACTAAAGGCTAACTGCAATATCTCTAAAGCTTTTGAAGCAAAAACTCTTGCCCGCCTAGTTAAATTACGAATTTGTGGAATTAAACGGAGCTTTACTAAACTCAAAAGCTAGAGCATCAATGCCCAATAATTGCACATACATATAAAGTTATTTCGACTTGCGTCGCAACAAATCATCATCATCCGACGAGATTCGCGATAGGAACTTACGAAAATATATTGTGCTTGTAAATAGCCGTACCAATACATAAAATGTTTCAATTGGCTTGGCTACCTAGGTCACAGAACGACAGAGTAAAAATAGTAAAACAAAAAAAATTCACCTTGTCCAACTTCTGGAGGATGTGGAGGAGTTAGAACCACGTAACTTAAAAATTAAAAAGCATACGAGTATTTTAAAACCAAGGGCTACCTGAATAACCGTTAGGGCAGACAGTAGAAATGATATAAGAGGATGCTAGAAATCTAGGAATGGAAATCCAGAAACTAACCAGGGAACTAACTTCAAAATTCTGAAATTGCTGCTCCGCCATAAAAATGACGGTCTTCAAATTACTTAGGTTCAACACTTTATACTAAAGGTAAGTTTGCAACTATAATACGAGAAACATTCATTAAAGATTGCCGTCTTATAGTAAATTACGAGAATTGAATTACGATACATTTTTAAAATTTGTTGAACGTTTTCATTATCCTTTTGTAGGTGGACTATTTGGTCCAACGGTGAACTTGTTGGTGAACAGAGGTCAAGGTTACCTCGATATTTTCTTGTGTTTTATTTGGGAATTAGTTCAACAAAAACCATTTCTAGATTTATGTTTATAATTTCCCAATAAGAAAAAAATGAAAAAATATTCGGGTTAGCTCGATCCCTGTTAGCAGTTTTAGGACTAAAAACATTCAGACAATAATCAGCCTCCTGAACAACGGTTTTTGATTCAGTTTTGGTTTTAAACATGTCAAATTCAACTTAAAACATGTCTGGGGTCAGCCTGACTCTTGTTCACCGACCGAAGTTTAAAGGTAACATTATAGTATTTAGATAAATTTAAGTAAAATGAGTTTGAGCTCGAGTTTTACAAATTTTATTATATTAAACTTAAAAACTGTTTAGCACATATGTATAAGTTAGCAACATGATATACACCAGAAATGCAGCATCAACCAAATTCCCAGACATAATTTGAAACCTATTTTTTATGTAGTAACACGCAATTTATACTACAAATGCTAGGCCAACGGAACATGTTTCAACTAGTCAACGTTCTAAATTCTTTATACACAACGTCAACATAAAAAAAACAAATTGTTAGTTTTAAGTTAAAGTAATTTTGTACGTAAAAGTGTAATAATATAAAATTTGAAGAATAAATTTCATTTTTTTAACTCTCTGATACAACGTTTTGTTAACTGACGCCGAAACAGGGACCAGTCATCAAGATTTTTTTTAAAAGTCAAAAATTAGTGAAATAGTGTAAAAGTAAAGAAACTGTGAGTGAATCAATGTAGCACTAGTTTTATCCAGAAGTCACACCGACTGACCCTGAACTGTACTTATCCGGCAACTACATTTAAAATCGAAGCGAAACGCAAATCTTTCGATCAGCAGTACATTTAAAATCGGGAGAAACGCAAATCTTTCGAACTATGATAATCTTAATAATTTTAATGTAAGTAAGAAAAACAAGTGAAAATTCTTAATAAAATAAAAATAATACAATAATAATTAAAACAAGTGAATACACTTCATCAAGTAATAATAATAATAAATATAATTCTATAATAATAATTTTTGGAACAATAAAATAAAATCAACTCAAACAAGTGAAAATTCTTAATACAACAATATAATAAAATAATAAATAATAATAAAATAAAATGGCAATAACTCTAAAAACGTTAGTAGACCAAATAAAACCACTAACTGGATGAGTCAATGGCCAAATAGAATTACGAACAAGAAGACTAGAACAGCGCATATCCAAACTCGGAAACCCGATCATTACGAAAATAGAAACGCTAGCTACACCAAAAACGAAACAAGCGGATTGCGTGAAGGAATTTCAAACATTCGATGAGAATCCGACGCAATATATATCTTGGATTCACAATGTAGAAAACATTTTAAGGGACTATGAGTTAGCTAAAAACCGAATGCCGACTAGCAACAAATCCAATATAAGATCAACTGGTGGAAGCATACCGATTAAAGTGAAAATCGTCGAACAAATTTTTGAAAATATCGGAATTCACAAAAGTTTGGAATTTTTAATTTTACCAGGACTTCAGTTCGACGGAATCATTAGAGAAGACACGACTGAAAATATAACCCACTCATTTTAACACCAAACCTTAAGATACCATGGAAGGAAAACCAGTCATCACAGGCCAATCAACTAGAAGAACGGGCGATCATCTCTCACATGGATCTAAGCAAAAACTACAGAATATACAGTGAAACAGTCGAAACTGACATAAGATCGGAAATTAAAACCTTTACGGAAGAATACAATTATGGAATAATCTACAAACCAGGTTGCACTAACAAAGTAGCAGTTGCACTATCACGGCTGGAAACAGAAACAAATTTGCTATCAACAGATGGTACAATTCATAGAGCAGATCAAGACAACTCTAACAAGTACCATCTCTTTCATCTTGTAGATCCAGTGTTTGGACCGTAACAACACCAATAAACATCTATGAGTATGTGCTAACACTCATACGAAATAAAGTAATTTATTGGAATACCGATTGTGATGAAACGGGGAAATTAAACTTTGTTTATCGAGTGTAAATTAATGTTAATGGTAAGTTGATGAATACGATCCCGTACTAGTAAAATAATTTAAATGTAATAGCACGTAATCGATAATCCTTGACTCTCTTGGTACAAACAGTACATGTAGATGTATGTCAATTGGTTACTCGTGATAATTACACCTAATAATGTTGTAATTTAATACATAGCTAAAAAAACTAAATAAATATATTATAATTGAAAAAAGGTTGTGTTTTATTTAAATAAATATAGGTTAGTTTAGGTTAGGTTAGAGTGGCTCCCAAAACGCACACTTAGACCGATGATGGTCCGTTGTGATACCAAGTGATCCTACTCCCCTTACACCTTCATTGGAACCATTTTGAGCTACTTATGTAGCGTAAGATATCTCGCACATTGCAGTTCTCGAGATCCATAAGGCCGTCCAAACTATACTTGCCCAGATGTTTATGCCTCCTGTAAGCTAGCGCCGGGCATGAGCAGAGGGAGTGGCTCAGAGTCTCTTCCTCCTCCTCATCCATACAGCTTCTACAGAAGTCATTTGCCATTGACCCAAGCCTCCTCGCATTAAATAAATATATAAATAATTAAAACCCAAACATAAAACCGTGGTGACCTCGAAAAAGTTCATGCAAATTTGGAAGTGCAGATTAATTCCTCTAAAACGAATTAGAGTTTTCACACATATTGTTAAATATAAACAGTGAATACAGTAATACACAGAAATATTTAATACATAGAATAATTTTTTTTATTCACGAGTGGTCAACAAAAGAAAATCACAACAAATAAAACCGTGTTGATCGAGCATATTCTGAATGACACGAAGGCCATTTAAATTAACGACACCGGTGGTTCCAGTAAATTTTGACGGGATTTTCAGAAATCTGGTACTGTTAACCAACCAGTACCAGATAAAATGTATGTATACAACAATAAAATAAACACTTTTCGAAAACAATTTTGCTGTTCCAAGAATATCATTCTAGATCTCGAATCATTCTTTAAACATATGTATAAGCACCGGTAATTCACTGAAAATATCATCAAATATATCGGATAATTATCATCGTTCTGCCAAAAATACCGAACAATTACGTTTAATAGTAAAATAAAATAATTTTACATGTCATTAAGTAACGTATATTCATCAATACTGCAAGCAAAATATCAAGGACGGATAATCCAAACGACAATTTTCAATTCCGACAGGCAAGCAAATACAAAGGACACTTCAATTGCTGGAATATAATTACTACAAACCGTAAATTAGAAAAAAAAACTCGATCAATATTTATGTATGGGTGTAATTATTACATTTCAAAACGGTACTAAGTTAAAGTAACCAAATAATCGTTACGTTTTTTTTATTCTTTCCATTATATTCGGTATTCGCAACGTTTTCATTGTAAAGAAGCAACCGTTAATATATTTTGCGATATCTAAACCAAAACGTTATATTTTTTTTCTCAACATTTGTTTGAGTGACGTAATTTATTTTACATAAATAATTATGATTGACGAAAATGGAAAGGGAAACGACAATAAACATCAGTTCGAAGAAGAATATTGTCACAGAAATTACCTCCCTTTTGGCCAACAATGCCTGATCTTTGGTTTCTTCGGATCGAAGCACAATTTTGAAATGCGAAAGCTAATAAAGATCAGTAAAAGTTCGACTATGTTTTGGGCGCCCTCACGGAGAATACAATGTCTACAGTTTCAGACATATTAAGGAAACCTCCAACTGAGAATAAATACCACGCGCTTATAAAGGCTTTAACAGATCGAAATTCAGATAGCGATGGAAAAAAATTAGAACGTCTCCTTAGTACCGTTGAACTTGGGAATGATAAACCGTCCACAATGTACCGTTCCATGGCAGATCAGGCTGCAACATTGGATGGTGTAAGTAATAAATTAAAATTAAAGATTTGGAACCAACGCCTCCCGAATTCGATAAAACAAATTATTTCTGTGGTCGATAGCGAAGGTGCAGAAAAACTTATGTTGTTGGCAGATAGAATTTGGGATCAAACTAAATCTTCAAATATTTCAGCCACAGAAACATCTCTGTCAAATGTCATCAAAACTAACGTTCCTGCATTAGAAGAGAAGATAAACCATCTTCAATCTCAAATCGCTGAGCTGATTTCGAGAAACAAGCAAGCAAGGTCACATTCTAAAAGTCCAATACCTTATCGTGAACCCAGGTTTAAAAACCAAAATAAACATGAAAAAAAGTGCAAGACCGACAATGATTCTAAAAGCAAGTATTGCTTTTACCATCGAAAATTCGGTCAAAAAGCTCAAAAATGTATTAAACCCTGTTCTTTGTTTAAGGCCATACCTGATTTGGAAAATAAGTAGCTTCGGAAATATTGAAGACGCGTTTCTGGAGCGAAACTAATCGTCGTCTATTCGTCAAAGACACAGTAAATAATTTAAAATTTTTACTAGATACAGGAGCGGATATGTCCACTATTCCTTTATCACCATATACGAAACCAAAAAAATGGAACCAGCAGCATTTCAAAACCCTCGGCTACAAATTAATTAATGTAAATATAGGACTGCGAACAAAATTTTTACATCCATTTGTGGTTTCAACAATTAAAAAACCAATATTACGGGCGGATTTTATTTCAAAATTTGGGATCATATAGTGGATCTCAAGCGAAAGAAGATACTTGATGGAAATACAAAAATGTTAATTAATTGTTTTTCAAAGCATGTTCAAACACCGTCGCCAAAGTTATAATTAATAGGTGACACATTTGGACAATTATTAAAACAGTTCAATTCGCTAGTCGAACCTCTCAATTTTTTAATAAACGGACACCTTCCATTTTCTCGTCCACGTAGATTAGACTCTTTCAAAGAAAAAACTGCGAAACAAGAATTTGATCACATGATGGACCTTGGATCAGTCTCGTCGCCATTGCATATGGTGCAGAAAAAAGATTCAGCAGACTGGCGGCCCTGCAGCGATTATCGTAGGTTGAACGCTATAACAGTGCTGGATCAATATCCAATACCGCACATTGAAAATTTTTCGCAAAATTTATTGGGTTGCAATATATTTCTAAAATTGATCTTATTAGAGCTTATCATTAAATATCGGTAGCACAGGAAGATATTTTTAAAACTGCGATATCCACCACGTTTGGACTGTTTGAGTTTCCTTGGATGACATTCGGCCTGAAGAATGCAGCTCAGACATTTCAACGGTTTATGGACACAGTCACTCGAGGTTTGCCGTTTGTATTCGTATACATAGATGACATTTTGGTTGCCAGCAAAACATATGAAGAATATATCGCTCATCTGAGGCAATTATTCGAATGGTTATTGGCCTATGGCATTACAATTAAACCAGGAAAATGTGTTTTTGGCAAAAATCGACTTTTTAAGTCATACAATTTCGGCTGAAGGCATACTCCGTTCAAAAAGTAGAGTGGAAGCAATAACAAATTTTCCACAACAGCGGCTATACTATTAAACAGTTACAGAGGTTTATCGGAATGATTAACTTCTACCATAGATTTTTACCGAAATTATCCGAACTTCTTTGCCCACTTCACAGACACTTAACAGCTCTCACTGTAAAAAAGAAAAATATTGCTGATTTCACATGGTCCGAAAAATGTGATCAATCATTTCAAAAAATCAAAAATGAACTTGCTTCTGCAACCTTGTTGATTTTTTCGGATCCATCAGCACCTATCAATATGACTGGAGTTCTTCAGCAATTTGTAGTCGATTTTTGGCGTCCGCTTACTTTCTTTTCGAGAAATTTAACAACAGCGGAACAGAAATATTCAACTTTCGATCGCGAATTATTGGCAATTTATTTGTCAATAAAACAGTCCAAATATTTTGTCGAAGGTCAGCAATTTTTAGTTTTAACTGAACATAAACCAGTTACCTCAGCCTTAAATTTAAAAACAGAGAGAAGTCTGAGGCAAACGAGACAACTGGAGTACATCGCTCAGAATTCACCAACGATATTAGGCATATTATAGTGTCCTTGAATGTGGTTGCCGACACGCTTTCTCGAACTAAATGCGATGAAGTTTCGTGCACAATTTTAGCCGTAGACACTGAAACTTTATCAAATTCTCAATAAGACGATGAAGAGCTAAAAGCACTTGTAAACAAATTTCAATCAAATCAAATGTTAAGTAGATTAAAATTTGAATTTCTTTCACCTTCAGATGACGCTACGAAAATTTGGTGCGAAACTTCCAAAGGTATCAATCGTCCATTTGTACTAAAACCACACAGAAAGTCGGTTTTTGAAAATCTCCACAATATTTGCCATCCAGGAGTAAGAGCAATTCGCAAGCGCATGGCCTCAAAGTACTTTTGGCCAAGTATGAATATAGATTCGGGTTACTGGAGCAAAAGTTGTTGTGCAAAACACCATTAGAACATTTCAAATGTCCTGCAAGTCGTTTTGATCATGTTCACGTGGATATTGTTGGTCCTCTACCATTATCTAATGGGTACTCATATATGCTAACAGTCATAGATCGATTCACTGGATGGCCGGAAGCGTATCCAATGGTAGACATGTCCGCTATTTACCGTAGCCAAAACATTCTATAACAACTATAATATACGTTTTCGGGTACCTCTAAAATTAACAACCGATTAGGGCACTCAATTCTAGGCAAAACTTTTATACAATTCTTAGGAATCCACAGAATTCGAACAAGTCCATATCACCCCCAAGGTATGGTAGAGATTTTACATCGTCGGATAAAAGAATTGTTGAAGTCGCGTGGTAAAACGAATAATTTGAGTGATGAACTGCCAACGGTATTGTTAGGAATACGAGCAACAGTCAAGGAACATCTTAAATGCAGCCAGGCGGAAATTGTATACAGACAAACTATAAGAATTCCAGGCGAAATTTTTGTTCTTACCGATAGTACTACCCCTGAATTAATTGAATTAGTCGGACAATTAAAGGAAACAATGAGAGCTGTAAATCCAGTTCCTCCAAAATTACCTCAGACTAAAACATATGTTCCAAGCTCGCTAGAAACTTGCGATTACGTTTTCGTAAGGGTAGATAAAGTCTTAGTCAACCATATGACGGACCACATAAAGTAATTCGTCGGCTTAGAAAGCAATTGGTAATAGATAAAAACGGAAAAAGCTGTACCATATCTATTGATCGGTTAAAACCAGCTTTTATCGAAGACGAATTAGAAACAAACAAAAAACAACAAGAAGTTAAATTTAAAATATAAAATTAACTTCTGTTATGATTTAATAAAGTTATGTAATTGGTAATGGGAAATTAAATATCGTAGTCTAAATTGCTAAAGTATAAAGCAACTTATTGAAATAAATAAAATGATAGTGATTAATAAAAATGATTTATTTATTGACGCTAAATCTTGTGGGAGAGTGATGTACTGACACTCATACGAAATAAAGTAATTTATTGTGATGGAACGGGGAAATTAAACTTTGTTTATTGAGTGTAAGTTAATGTTAATGTTAAGTTGATGAATATGATCCCGTAGTAGTAAAATAATTTAAATGTAATAGTACGTAATCGATAATCTCTGACTCTCTTGGTACCAAACAGTACATGTAGATGTATGTCAATTGATTACCAATGAGAATGTTGATTTTTTAAAATAAAAGTTAGTCATTACTCGTCACTCTTGATAATTACCCCTAATAAAGTTGTATTTTAATACATAGCTAAAAAAATGAAATAAATATATTAAAAGTGAAAAAAGGTTTTATTTTATTTAAATAAATATATAAATAATTATAAACCCGAATATAAAACAAGTACAACAATCCGCTGGAAACGATTAAGCAATCATCATTGAAAAATTCAAAATCGTTCATGTCTTCAATCTAACCATTTACAAAAACATAATTGAAAGAATCTTAACCGAAATTAATCACATCGATCAAAGAAACATTCTAAAACCTCAGATGACTCATCAAGTTGAACAAATCAACCAACTACTTTAAGAACTAAAGGTTCAAAATACACGGCTTAAACGATCAATCAACTGGATTGGAACGGCATGGAAATGGTTAGCGGGAACACCACCGGTGTGAAGTTTTTGGTACATTTGTTTGACAGTGTAATTCAAGTTATTAAATAAAATTTCTAACGCTTCCTTTTAACACATTTCACGTAAGTGTACCATTGTTTGATAGTGTAATTCAAGAAAAAATTATTTTATGAGAAACAAGATCCAACCATAAGCCAAATAACCAAATCATCAGAAAATCATGATTCTAAACTTTGCTAAATAACACAAATTTTAGAGATTGGCTCGCATAGGAACCATATAGAATAGAAAGAGGTTGCATTAGGCTTTCCAAATCTGTATATGTTATTCCATAATTTAGGGTTGACCGAAAATGACCGAATATATGGAAAATCATGATTCTACACTGTGCTAAATATTACAAATCTCAGAAACCGAAATTTAAAAGGCGCATAATATTATCGAAAATTTTAACACATACGATATGATAAGGTGACCACGATTTATCAGATAGCTCCAGAGCTGCCATTCCAGTATGTGTGGCCCTGACTGGTATTGCCTATTTTTTTTTTTACTATACGCGCAAACCACGCCGCCACGATAATGCTGTGATCTTGGAGGGATTGGCTCTTAATAAAACCGTATATGATTCGAAAGATGTTTATGAAAATACTATATTAGTACTACAGTTTACTATATCGCTGTTATATTATTAGCAGTATCTCGACCAGCTGTTAATAATCAATAATTACTGATTATAATGAGAGCCACCTGATTTTATTTATTATTTGGAGTAAATCAATATTGCCGGATTTCTCTTTGTTGCCGAATTTACTTCCATTGGAAATTGCAGCATATCATCATATTATTAAATCGCTTGATGTATGAACGAAAGTGGCCAGGCATACTTTTTACATTCAAATGTTCAAAATGTATTATTCCTTTTAATTGAAATTTATCAGTTAATAAGGTAACATGTTGACTAATATCCCTTATTTTAATGTTATAAATATCATTGTTTGGTTTGACATCGACAATAATAATACCTTAATTTGAAAAATAATGTTTCATTCTACATCCTTGGCATATCGGACAATTTGAGCTCTCGAAATCTATTGAGGTTTGCAAATTAGTATGAATGACAACTGATTGAATTGAAAAACATGTTCAACGGGCAAATAAAATGTTGGCCTTAAATTAGGTGTAGAATTGCATTTAAAGAAGTTTCTTGTTTCGGTTAATGGAGATGTAAATACTTGTTCTAAAATAAATGATATTGGACATGTGGCATCTAAATTTATAGCTTTCGCTGTGGTTATAAGTTCGGAATTATTTTTGTAAATGTTTACCAATAATCTAGACCTTTATTTATAAATTAATAAAATGTCATCGTAATTTATATTCGCAAGATTAAATAAAAACTTAAAAAACGGATTACTTGATAATCGAAACAGACCTTTAAAATAGTCGGAATCGGAGAATAAACAAAGGAAAATTTGTGTTGTAGCGTCGAAGGCACACGTATTAATTATTTTAATAAATTTTTTTACTTTCAAAGAATATCCATTTTGTAAGATATGACAGCTATTCTCTTCTTTAGGGTTTGATATTAATGGACTTAAACTTAGGTTTACTTCTTTTATTTGCAAAAAACGAGTTAAAACTCATTTTCTAAAATGTTTGCGTGAATTCTACATTGTAATTTTTTTATTCCACATTTCTTCGTGTATATCACTGTCGGGGTCACCAGGATTAGGATTGGCAATCAATTTCCTATTTAATAATTTTGGTTCATTTATTTTGTTTTTAATTTTGCGGTTTTATCTCTTAATATATTTACAAATCTATACCAAGTCGTATGCTTTCATACTTTGTGTGCTTTATGTGGCAATACCAGTCAGGGCAACCCATATTAGAATGACAACTCTGGAGAGCTATCTGAAGCTTAAAAAAAATTTAAAAAAATAAGTTATAAAAAAAAAAAAAATTTCTCAAAATTCTCTGTTCGTTAAAGAAAGTCGTGTGTTGGCCACACCTCCATTTTTAGATCAACAATAAAACAAAATAAGAAGGTTCACTTAGAATACAAGGAAATTATTTTAAATCAACATCAGTTATTCGGGATCATGCAGAAACGCAACATGTTCCACGAAACTACCATTTGCGAGAAGTACTTCCTGGAGGAAATAAACGACAATAAGCCAACTAATAAGGTGTACGCATGCAAATTGACTGCAAACAAAAATCAAATAATTAAGACACTAAACGACCACACAATTTACCTGACCAACTTTAACGGGGAGATCTACAGCTTCAGAATCAAAAACGAACTATACGTCTGCGTTAAATTGCCAAAAGACGTCTGGAAAATTATATGACGCATTTTCTAATTATCGAAGTCAATTGCGCTCTGCCGGTGTGATTAAACGAAGGGCGTATTCAAAAAAGATTTCTACAAGCTCGGTACTTCCAGTTAATGGTACGTATATTTTCCATTTATTAAAAAAAACTTTTCATTCTATTCAGTTTGTTTTAGCATGTGTACTTAGAACATTTAATAATTACAAAATTTATGTCATTTCAGATATAGACGCATCAATTGATTTTGATTTTGTCAAAAACAATACAGAACCGACTAGGGTATTAAAAGAAAAGTGGGCACGTTGCCTAAAGTTACGACAAGTAATCCTTAGTGATAAAAGGATATCTACGAAAGATTATCTTCTTTTATTTCCTGTTTTTTAATTAAACGATACTATACTTTTTGATTTGGCAAGTTAAAACAATTAAATAGTCACCAATTAATCAGAAAACTAAATGTTTTGTATATTTATTGTTTCTTGCAGACGTAAAGTCACTACACAGCGATTTCCAAAATGGAGATATCTGGGAACAAATCTACTTAAATGTTTTAACAGAGGGATTATTATTACGAGAAAAATTTGTGAAATCTATAATTGAATCAACAAAAGATTGTGACGAAAGTAAGTTTGCACAAGTTTATTTGTAAACATCTGCTTACTAATTTAATTTTTTTGCTAATTAGAAACCAAAAAATCAGCAGCATAGTTAATACTGCCCTATTTGTTCCCGTCGACTATTATTAAACGCCAATCTGGAAAAAAAGGAACTAATGCATCGAAGATCGAAGTTCAGGAGAAATTTGTTATTCAATTTGATGTAAGTAAACTTTGATCTTACAACTGCTAATTAGTTATGTTATTTAATGTTAATTCTTCATAAATTCTTGTATTCCTTATAGATATGTATTAGAAAAGGCTGACAATTATGAAAGAGCATTAATTAAGTCAAGTAGCGGCGATCAACCACGGGTAGCTTTTGTTGGTGATTTTAATCATTTGACGGCTTATGTAACGTTAATTGATAAAAAGTATTACTTCGACAATCCACATGAAGCAGTGCTAAACTGTCTGATTTTGTACTTTGCGCTCAACATATTATATCCACCGGAGAGCCTAACTGTATGGAACTTTATATTCAACAATATGTATTCTGTGCAAAAACGAAATACGACAGCAATAGTTCCTCATTAAAAGGCGCGCATCAAAAACTTACCATAGCCTTGTAAGTTATAAATTTCTGTATAAGCAATATTGCCAATTTTGGTAAATTAAAAATGAACTTAAAGTGTTTTGTTTGTGAAAAATGTTTTGTTTCTTTAAAAACATATGGCGACCATTTCAAAACTGATCACACACTTTTGAATCGGTTTCATAGTTAACATTTAAACTGTCAACGTGTTTATTCTGATGTCAATAAACACTTGAATCATATTTATAGAGACCACTTAATAATGAAAGAGAAAGTTTCAGTAGAAATATCAGAAATGCTAGATGGTAGTAGTTCACAAAGACAAGAAGAATCAGATAGTAATCCTTTAGAAATCCAGAACTCTTTAATAAACAGAAGCGAAACGACGAGCCAAAATTTTTTGCAGGAATCACAATCTACAATGGCTGATCAGATACGGTTTTCTTTATTGAAAGCAATTTTACAAACCATTAGTGATGATCGGGTACCTAGAACAACTGCTTTAAATATATTTAAAAACACTTTTTCCTTTTATGATAAACATGTTGGAACGGCTTTAAATATAATTAGTAATACTAATCAAGATCAAACTATTAGCAATTTAGAAGAACTACCTATCATTAATTTTAAAATCACTTATTACTCCTGATTACCTTAAATCTGATTTACTACTTATGAGGCAATTACGAAAAATGAAAATTTTGGTAGAATTTGAAAATATAAAACTCGGTGCGGAGCACAGTCAGAATTATTCCAATTTAAATATAATTGAAAATATTCAGAATGATTATTATTCACTTATTGTTAATGTTAGGCAGCTTTTTAGAATTTTGTTTTCTCAAACATCTATATTGAATTTAATTTTAGACTACACTAGTAAAACTGAGAAACTCGAAACAACTATTTCCAATATCATACAAGCCGCGTTTTTTAAAGAAAATGTTTAAAAAATTAATCCAAATAAACAAGATAATCTGTTAGTCGCTCCAATTGCAATTTATTTTGACGACTATGAATACCTGAATCGATTAGGATCCCACAATGGCATTGAGAAAATTGGGACAGTAAATCTAAAAATACTAAATCTTCCGGATCATATATATCATCTAAATTGCAATCAATTTTTTAGCTATGTTGTTTTTTACAGAAGAAAAAAATTCGGCAATAATCAAATTTTTTATCCCCTTATAAGGCAGCTGAATTTTCTACAGAGCTAAGGGATTAAAGGTAACCAATATATAATCAAATTATTTTCGTGTGTTATTATAGGGGACAATTTAGGAGTTAATTCTGTGCTGGGCGTTACAGAATCATTCAACTCTTTGTATTATTGTAGATTTTGTAAATGCAATTTCGAAGTAATGAAATATCTATGTAAAGAGGAATTAACAACTTTGCGGAATGTTAACAATTATAATTGCGATGTCATTTTAAATGATACTCAATTGACTGGTATCAAGGAAAATTCTGTATGGAATACTTTAATTAATTTTCATGTGGTTGAAAATTTTAGCGTTGATTGTCTGCACGATCTACTGGAAGGGGTTTGCCACTACGACCTTCTTTTAATCCTTAAAATTTTTGTTTTAGAAAAATATTGTTTCACGATTGAACAATTAAGCAAGAGGTTTACAGTATACAATTTTTGGCCTGCCACCAAAAACCTCCTCTATTTAATACTGATTGTCTCAAAAAAAAAAAAAGTTTAAACTATCACCATCTGAGATGAAGGTAATTGTAACCCACCTAACTTTAATAATTGGTGATCTCGTACCATTATTTTCAAAAGAGTGGGAATTAGTTAGACTTTTAAGGGAAATTGTCTTCCTAGTCCACAGAAAGATATTCCATTTCAACGCATTTCATTATTTAAGAGACCTTATTTATAGGCACAACACTTTATTTATTAAACTATCTAAAGGACATTTAAAACCAAAGTTTCACTTCTTATTGCATTATGCAACCACAATGAAAAAGAAAGTACCAATAATTGCTACTAATTCAATGAGGTTTGAAGCGCAACACCAAATTTATAAAAAGTCTTCATATATTTCTTACAATAGTTAGTCAAACAAAAATTAGTCGTCCCAATTACCAATTCAATATAATTGCAACCACAATTTCATTTACAGTAACGCAAAAATTATTTGTAATAACTAACCGTTTGTTACCAGCAACTTCGAAAATCTTTTGTTATTAAGTAATTACACGGTTATAGCAACCAAATTACTTTAACTCAAATAACGTTAGATTTTCCTTCGAATGAGATTTATTCGCAACGAAACTTTTTCTTTCCTGCATTACCAACTATTCAGTTGTAAATATAAAAAAGGATTGTGGCAACATAATATTATTTGAAGCACTTGAAAATGTGTTTGCAATAACTTGCAGAATTAATTCTGTCAATCAAAAACTGATATTAGAGCAACTATTTTAGTATAGTTGATACAATAGCAATATTCGGGAGGCGCAAAAATCAGTTGTGACAACTGAAACTGTTTTCTCAGTGTTACCAATGAGAATGTTGATTTTTTAAGATAAAAGTTAGTCAGTGCTTGTCACTCGTGATAATCATGTTATGGGAGATCTACGGCAACAACATGAACCATCAGTGCTTCAATCAAGTATAACAGAAAGAGGTATGAAACTAAATCCGGAATACCTTCTCAAGCTGCACCTCAATAACGTAGAAAAACTACAGGAATTATTCACAAACCACGAGAAATCAGGACTCATAGACTTCGGAATCATAATTTTGATCTTAACGGTTATTTCGGTTTTTTTAATTACAAGAAGAAATCATTATTACAAAATACGGCATCAGAAATCAGCTCACCAACAAGGGACTTTCAGATAAATTCTTTATACACAACGTCAATATAAAAAAGCTGACGTTTACAATTTATTTTGATATAAAAAAGATAAATTGTTAGTTTTAAGTTAGAGTAATTTGAAAAAATTTGAAGAATTCATTTCATTTTTTTAACTCTCCGAAACACCGTTTCGTTAACTTATATATTTATATATGTATGTATATTAATTTGTATGTGTGTCCTTAAGCCGACCATTAAATTCAGCTAACTTTATGCCACACAAATTACACAAACGTCAGACGTCGTTTTAGTTAGGTCATACATTTATTTAAATATTAATATCAGCGATATTTGGTGTTGTATTATATGGTATAAAATGTTAACTCAATAATTTCCAAATCTGGATACATCGCTGGTGTCTATATTATTTTAATAAAATAAATATAAAATTTATATGAAACATATGTGAATGTGAAGATAGATAAAATCTTTAAGATCCGATATACAATTTAAGCACAAAAATAAATAAACATGAATCACACCATTTCATATAAATACATATTTATATATTAACTTTATATCCAAGAATACAGTATTCAAACCATGTAATTCGATTAATATACAATATATGTATAAAATTGTTCGTTAAGCCATAGCTTTTGGCAAAAATTCACGTATCATAATTTAAAAGTCTTGAAGCAGAAAATCAATAACATTTTGATAACAAGAGTACAATAAATATTTTTGTACATTTTTTACTATATATCTATCGAAGAGAACGTCTTTTAACAGAACACTATTAAAATTATACAAAACAAAACAAAAAAAAAATACAATTTCCTTATTTTACACAATTTTCCGTTTTTCACCTTCGATAAAAACCATTACTGGTTGGTTTCCTATTTTATTTAAACTTTATTCTCATTAAAATCATTTCTTTTTTCCTCCATTTGATTTATGGTTTTAATGAAAATATATTTAATGGGGTTTTTCTTATTTAATTATGCATTAGATGGCTTATTATATACCTAATACTTAAAACAACTTACATGTCATTTCCATTCCAATTTGGTTTTTAAATTTAGATTTCGTTTGTGTTGTTGTTTTCTACACTTTTCACATTTTTTGAATAAAAACTAACAGACATTTTTTTTTTATTTTTATTTTTGTTAGCAACAAAATTAGAAACCACTAAAAACACTTTGCAAATTAAACTTTTTCTTTAAACATTGAAAACAAAAAATAACATTTCCTTTATTTTCTACATATAAACATAAATTTTATTTCTTTTATTTTTTTATTTTTTTTTTTTATAAATATGTAATTTTTAATTCAACAATTCCTTATACTTATTTATAACATGAAAACACTTTTACAACTAACACCTTTTCAACACACATCACACAACTTTTTTATTTAATTTTATAGACATGTATAATAAAGCTTATAGCTTTAACTTTTTTTTTTTTATTATTATTAAAATTTTATAAAGCACATAAAACAATAAAAAATTTAAACCGGAAAAATTACATTTTATTCTCCAAACAATTTTCTCACTTGTTATCACCAATATATTAAAAAAAAAAAATCGCTCACATTTTCAATTAACACATTTTTTTTTATATTTCCGCTAAATTTTTCAACTTTTATTTAGCAACAAAAAATTTTAGAAAGCACAAAAAAGACGATTTTTATTTTTTTTTTAATTATAGATAATAAACCAAAACAAAAAAAAAATAATTAAAAGCTTAGATTAAATATTAACCTTAAACAGAATTGTTTCGTTGGTTGGCTCGAATACAAAACGATAAACCTTAATAGAATTTAATTAAAAAAATTAAATTTCCATTTGTATTTTTAATAAATTTTTATGCACTGTACCGATTGATACGTCTGAATTTGCTAAAATAAAATTTTAGACTAATATCATTTGTACGGCACAAATTTTACGATAGCAGAGTTTTTTTTTTTTTCAAAATCAAAACAAAACAATTTACAGCAACAAATTAAAGTAAAACATGCGCTGGCTTTTATTATTGTTTAACAGTTAAACACACGCTCCACTTGTCTCCCTCTCTCTCTCTCTCTCTCTCCGGCAATTCAGCAAATCTGAGAAAAAGTCCCGTTATGTTTCCCCTTACAAAAAAATATTGTTGGTGCTTACCATCATGACAATTTCTCCATATCTCGTCGAAACATCGAACTTTAATATTATTTATCTTGAGGTTTTATTGTCTTTGATTTTTTTTAAGATTTTTAAATTAATCTGCTTACTATTATTATTATACAGATGATTATACTTCAATATAAAAATATTGTAGCTGAAAAAGCTTTTAATTAATTTGGATCTTAACAAATTTTTTTTCGTGTGTTTGTGGAAATCTTAGGTTTGACGAAAAATTCTGAATACTGTTGTTTCATTTTGATTTGAAATGTTTGCATTAAACTTGGTCACGAATTAAAGTTGAACATAGGATTAAGTGTTTGTAAAATGTTCGGTAATTGTACCATTTAAAATTGTTCAGTATAGGTATGCATTTTGCTCAAACCAAAATAGGAGCAGAGATTATCATTTTTATCTAGTTCTATTTATTGTGTTCTATGTTTCATTATTTACTATCTATTACGGTATGTTTGAAGAGAACCTAACTAAATTTATTATTTTTGTTTAACCTTGACCACAATGAAGAAGGTGAAATAATAACTCCTGGTTTCCAAACTACATCAATCTGCCAGTCCTCTTTGGAGGGAATTACAGTCAGGAACATTATATTGTTAAGAATTTCGGGCCTAACAGGGATTCTTTACGGATTTTGCAATAATAACACTGATTCATTTTATTTACACGGGTACAATTTATTTCTCAATGAATTACTAAACAGTCCAACACTTTGACTTTTTATTTTAATCTCACTGCTTACTTTTTAACTGTATACACTTGATCACTGGTTTAATCAAAAACTGACTTATGCCGCGATTTTATCCCTTTTATACCCCCTGCTTCGATCGATCACGCCCATCTTCTGGAATATTTCTGTGTTTTGCGGTAATGTAACGATCGTCAATTTGTATTTGTAACTCATCGCGTTAATATCTGTCGTTTGATGCTAAATAAATATCTACTATAAAAATTACACTGCCCCGATGAGGTTCGAACCATAGATATTCACCTTACTATCCTGCAATCTTAACCACTCGGCCAACCACGACTCGGATGTGATTTGTGTGTATGTTAGGCATAATCGTTACATTACCCCATTTGTCCCGAACAGATTAATGAATGCTTCCGGAGTTGTAACGTGTTAACCTATCGATGTGAACCACCTTCATTTTTTTCCTAGGGCTTTGTTGAATCCGGTATACAACATCGTTGATCTGTTTTATTATTTTGTATGGTCCTTCTAAACTTCGTTTGGGATTGTAGTGCCAAACCAAATCTTCTTCCTTACATCCTATGATGTTTGACTGCCGGTCATATCTCGTCTTCATGCGATCGCTGGCCTTCACTATGTTGTCCCTTACTGTAGTGTGTACGTTGATCATTCTTTGCCTTAAATCTGTCGTCATCACATGGTTATCAGAGTTCTCTGCCAAACACGACCATGGCTGGTGAGTATCCTGTAGTACCATGGATTGCACTACGATATGCCGTTATGAACAATGGAATACACTGTTCCCAATTATCCTGGTTCACGTTGACATCCTTGCGTAGGTGTTCTTCCAGTGTTCTGTTGAATCTCTTAACCATGCCATCAGACTGTGGATGTAATGGTGTAGTTCTTGTTTTCTTTATTTCGAGTATTTGACACAACTCCTGAAACACGGATGATTAGAAATTTCGGCCTTGGTCGGTGTTTACGCCAACCTGAACCTAAAATAAAATCATTATTAATATTAAAAAACCATAAATTAAATAACTACCAAATTCTACTTACATTAAAAATATTGCCATCTGACTTAAATTAATTATAATAATGTAATTCACAGTCGATTAAAGGTTTGAAGCTTAACTTATTCATTGGAATTTGCAATGTTATCATTATTAAAAATTGCACCTGTAAAAAGCGGTTGATTACGACAAAACTGCAATCGATCTCACCCTGTATCGAATTTCCGCGCATTGAACGAAAATTAGGTTTCATGTATGTCAAAAAAAACAAATTTTCTCTCTTAGCTTTTGGTCATCATCACGGGTAACAACAATTTTCGGAGATTACTGGTAAAACAAATATACTTAATATTTTTTATTATACACCATTTTTTTTTCCTTTATGAGTGTACAGTGTTGTGCAAGGTTATAATTCTTGTTTGGAATTCTGTTTGCCTGCAGGATACAACATTTTGGTGCCGAAAACCCGGGACATATATTTAATCAAATATTCCCGAACAGTGTAACTTTAGATATTTGCAAGTGTTACATTTTTGTTTTATTAAAAATACAGTGTGCGTAATTTCGATTATAAGATCGCTATTAATTACGCTCAAAGGTGCTAAGTCAGTGTTGCGTAATTTCGATTATATAAGATCGCTACTTATTACGCCCAAGGTGCTAATTCACGCCAATACGGCGAATAATCATACAACAATCAAGTAAATCGAAAGTGATAAAATGTCGGATTTACAATCGTATATTAAACGGCGCGGACCAACATTAAAAAATTTACCGACAAGTTTGGTCCCGACCCGTCTCATGCTACAAACGTTGAGCAATTGGAAACTCGAATGGAAAAACTCAACGAAGCATGGAAAGAATTCCATGACATCGAATACCGAATCATGCTAATTTCCGAAGAACCATCTGAGGCCGAAGAATTCGAAGATAGGTTTTATAAAATTAAGGCAGTTCTTAAGCGACTTCTCAATGCCCGCTCGCCTAGTGTCGGTTTTGCTGCAACAAACTCCCAAGATGCAAAAACCATGATGGAGAGTTCCTATGAACGTTCGAGTTATCAGATATCGGAACTGCGATTACCACGTGTAATGATCGAACAATTAAGCGGTGAATATTCAAAATGGCAATCTTTTCAAGATCAGTTCGAAACATCAATTCATCAGAAGGAAGGTTTGTCAAATATCCACAAGTTCCAGTATCTGAAAAGCATATTAAAAAACGAAGCTGCGTCGCTGATTAGACATATGGCATTAACTGAAGCAAACTACAACTTGGCTTGGGAGAAAGTAAAAAAGCGATACAACAAGAAGAAATATTCGGTAAAGGAACTTATCGAATTATTTCTAAATCAACCCCTAGTAACTATTGATAGCTACAAACAATTAAGAGCTATTTGCGATACATCGGACGAAGTGTTAAGAGGCCTTCAAGCTCTTGGACCAGATTGGCAAACGCGCGATCCCTGGCTAATTCACTTATTGACTAAAAAACTGGATCTCGAGTCACAACAAGCATGGGCAAAACATTCGAACAATATTGAATTGCCTACTATAAATTGTTTGTTGGAGTTTTTGACGGAGCGTTGTGATGCTTTAGAAGCCTGTTCATCCGTAAGGCGCACCGGTGCAAGCCGACCGAATCCACATGCCAGAGTCCATACCGCCACCACTAATATCATCTGCTGTCAATGGTGCAATGCAACTAACCATCCGCTGTTTAAGTGTTTCAAGTTCAAGCGGTTGAATTTATCAGAAAGAATTCATTTTGTGAACACTAATAATTTATGCCAAAATTGTCTCAGTACAACTTATGATGTCAATACTTCCACGAGCGAAAATCGATGTTTTACATGCGGTAATAAGCATCACACGCTACTCCACCCCAGCAACTTATATCCTGACAATCGAAATAAAACCATTCGATCAGCGAAGCAAAACCAAACCTCAGCAAACTACGTCAACACTAAGAATGAATCTTCAATCAACAAGTCTCAAATTTCACCAATCAATAATCCGACTACAGTCAACAAATCAGCATACTTCAACTCATCAACTAGTCTTCAGCTACAATCAACAAGTGAATCTTCTAACAATAACCCAGTAGACTCGAGAGGCCAAAACTCACTCAGTTATTACTGTTCTGCTGTAAACACCGTTCCGTCTGGTACTACATCAACATACAATGCAAATTCCGTAGCTACGTTGCTGTCAACAGTGCTCTTTTTCATCCAAGATGAATTTGGAATTAAGCATGCGGCTAGAGGACTCCTTGATTCAGGCTCTCAAACCACCCTAATAAGCTATAACTGCGTGAGGAGAGTCCGGCTCCGCCGAAATCAATCATACATTACAATCAGTGGGTTAGCATCACGAAGGTCTGGTACAACCAAGGGAGAAGTTACACTAAATATCGTATCCAAAACCAACCTCAAATACTCCATCAGCGTACGTGTGGTGATACTCAATACACTAACCTCAAAGTTACCCCCCAATCAGTTAGATAACTGCAACTGGCCAGCTCTAAACAATTTAAATCTGGCCGACCCATCTTACGCTATTCCTGGGGTCATTGACGTGATCTTTGGCAATTATATATTTTACGAAATATTGTTGTTACAGAAAATTAAAATTGCTGATCATTTATTCGCTCAATCCACTATTTTCGGCTGGGCGCTTGGGGGTCAAATAACTAACTCTTTTACAAATTCCACAGTTTTCCACACGACGATCGCCAGCAGTGACACTGAAATCCAGTTACATCAGCGATTTTGGGAATTGGAAGAAGTAAACAATACAATGAGGTCTAATTCCACCGAAGATGAATGTGAGAACCATTATACTCGAAACACCACGAGATCGGATGATGGACGATATATCGTCAGCTTACCGATAAAAATGCCACTCGAAGACTTGGGAACAATATATCATCAAGCTAACCGAAGATTCCATGCCCTTGAGGGAAAATTCGTTAACCATCCTCAAGTAAAACTCGACTACGTGAAGTTTATGACGGAGTATGAAGCACTCGGTCACATTGAGTTAAGCAAAGGCACGGAAACTACCTCAAACTCAAATCATCAAATCTACCATTTACCTCACCATTGCGTAATTAAAGAAACGAGCAGTACCACAAAGCTCCAAATTGTTTTCGACGGTTCCTGTAAAAGCACAACAAGTCACTGTCTCAACGACATGCTACTAACTGGACCAACCATTCAAGACGATCTCATGATGATACTGCTACGTTTCCGCACGCATAAAATAGCCATGGCCGCGGACATTGAAAAAATGTAACGTCAGATCATAGTTCATCCTGCGGATCGAGATTTCCAGCGCATCCTCTGGCGTGATTCACCTGACAAAGATGTCCAAAAATTCCGGTTAACGACAGTAACGTACGGCACATCAAGTGCCCCATTCCTAGCTTGTCGCACTTTACATCAACTTGCCAATGATCATCATGAGTTCTACCCAGATGCTGCTGCACGTTTGAAGTCCGATTTTTACGTAGATGATATGCCTACAGGCTGCGATGATTTAAAACAAGCAATCGAAATTTACGAAAATATGAGATCACTATTAAAAAACGGTGGGTTTACACTTCGGAAATGGATGACAAACGACCAAGATTTATTAAGGCACTTAAACGAGTTAGATCAAAATGCTGAATGTTTGGAATTCGAGGGAAATTCGTTAATAAAAACTCTTGGGTTACTATGGAACCCACAAACTGATAATTTTACGTTCAAGGTGACGGTAGACGTTACCAACACCATAACCAAAAGAACGCTACTGTCAGAGGCATCTCGCATTTTTGACCCGCTAGGATGGTTGGCGCCCATCACAGTTTTAATCAAAATTTTATTCCAGCAGCTCTGGTTGCGAAAATTAAATTGGGATGACGAATTGCCTGTCGATATCAAAGAGAGATAGATCAAAATTAGATCATCGCTGCATCATCTTCAAGACATCCAAATTCCACGATTCATTTCTACTCACCACCCATGTTCTCCAATTGAGACCCTTTAGAACGTGCTCCATCAATCTCTCAAATGCGGCAGGAGCGTTGTATAGTCCAAATGGCATTACTGCAAATTAGTATAAACCATTACCTGCAGTAAAGGCCGTCTTTTCTTTGTCCTCTTCATGGATTGCTACCTGCCAGTACCAACTTTTGAGATCCAGCGTGCTGAAGATATTTGCTCCTGATAACGTGTCCAAGGTGTCGTCAATTCGTGGCAATGGGTAGCTGTCCTTTTTGGTTACATTATACAGCATATACGATAATCGACACAGAACCGCATCGAACTGTCCTTCTTTTGCAATGAGAACCACTGGCGAACTCCAAGGGCTGCTACACTTCTCTATTACTCCATCACGCTCCATTTTCTTGATCAGTAATTCGGCCTCCTGTTGTTTAACTAGCGGGGAATCTCCTTTGCGTTTGTCAGTGTCGATCCGTTGATGCACTATATCAGTTCTTCCCATATCATCATCGTTCAAGGAAAACACATCGGGAAATTCTTCTAAAACCCCTACTGCCGCTTTTTCCTTCGTTCCTGCGAGATGATCACATAACCAGTGAATGATCCGCTTCCTCGCTGGGTGTATGGCCTTGTTATGTTGTTCTCCCGTTGCACAACTTGTGAAGGAATTGACCCCTTCAGCTTTGCTAATCACTACCCCTTCCTTGATCACGCTTACTGTTGGGCTCACATTTATAACTCTCACTGGTATCTTTGGCATGAGTTTCACAAGGGTTCTCCCGCATAATACCCCGGCTTTGCCTGTATTGGCTGGCTTAACTACTCCTACCTTGCTGCTTCCAAGGTACCTCCACATTGTGCCATCTCAACACCTGGTTCTTTAGATCCAGTAATATCTCGTGCTCGGTCATAAAATCTAGGCCTAAGATGCATTGGTCCGTTATGCTGGCAACAATGAATCTGTGCTTAAATCGTATTTCTCCGACTGTGACCAATAGTGAACACTCTCCTTGCACTGCTGCCGCATCTCCAGTTGCTGTTCTTAGGTTATAGCGAACCACTTTCTTCATATGCCCTGGTGACACAATGTCGGGACGTATCACGGATCTTGAAGCTCCGGTGTCCAATGTGAATGAACATGATTGTTTCTCTAATTCGCCGTTGATAACTAAGCTGTTACAGTCCTTCCCAAATTGGGCAATTAAGACAATGACCTTGGGGCACTCTCTTTCTTTCACCAGCTTTCGCCCTGCAAAGCTTGTAGCACTTAGTTTCCCTGGTCTTCGCCCATGAGGCGACTTAAACCAGTTGCCTCACTCTCCTTCTGCTGTAAATCGATCTGTCTCAGTTTTTCTAGCGGTTTCTCTCGACTGTCTAGCTGTCTTGTGGTCCCGGCTGCTGGTTGTTTACAGTTTCTGATGTAGTGTTTAGGTTGTTGACATCTAAAACATCTTGGCTGTGAGCGAGATCTGCGGCTTCAGTTTTTCTGGAAGCTTTGTGCTGGTTTTCTCATCTCCGCATCTATCATGGCCTCTATTTGTGCTATATTCTCGACATCTAATTTTCGCAGTTTAACGGAATCAGAGGTAAGGCTGGCTCAAGCTGCCTCGTATTATAGAGCTGATCCCAATACTTCGTTCATTGATTTTCCCTTTGATGTCGTCCGGAAGTGCAGTTTGAGCTGGTCGTCTCTTACAGCGTTAATGAAAGCATCTAATTTTAGCTCATTTAGGACATCACATCAGGGCACTTTACAATACGCTTGGCGAGCTAACTTCGTTATTTCTCGTTCCATTTCTTGTAGACGTTCACCTAGTTGTTGTCGGCGGTTATGAATCTGTATTTTGCACAACTCTTGGACATGGGACTGTCCGTACCTCAACTCAAACTGCTTAAAAACTCTCTCATTGTTTAACTCTGCTGCATGTATAATCTGTAGCACATCTGCTGCTTTGCCTCGTAGCGCCAAGACTAATGCATTAAGTTGGTCTTCTGCTCCCCATCCGTTATGCTGTACTGCGGCTTGAAATTGTAGCTTGAAGTTCTCTATTGGAGTTTCACCATCGAATAATGGAGGTTTTAACACTCTTTATGGCCTCCATTATGCGGTTTGTTTGATGTACTCGTGTTGTTTGGTTGGGAGGTATTGTTGTTGTTTGTCGGACCTTTTTCCTGGATGGTTTCGATCTTTTTGATCCAGCACTCCAATTGTTGCATTTGTCCTTTAACGTTTGCCTTTAACTTCTCCTGTTGTGCCCCCAATTTCACCAGCTTCTCATCATGTTGCATAAACCGCTCATTCAATATCGCATTTTGTTGTTGAACTTATAGTGTTAACGCACTAAGTTGGTCGAGCTTTGTGTTTTGTTGTTGGCCTTGTAATGCCAGCTGATCAAATTTTGCGCTTTGTTGTTGGCTTTGTAACAGTAAGGCGTTGAGAATAGCTCTGGCATTGCCATATACGTCAATACAGTATTATCTTGCTCTTCCCTCGCTACTGTTGTTAGGTCCGCTTTAGTTACGGAAATTTCTCCATCCTTTTCTTTAATTGGCGTTACTGGTGATGATGGTCGTGACACTATGATCTGTACTGTAGGTGATGTTGGTCGCGATTCAGCAGCTTTCACGTCTCCGCCGCTACCATCGTCCGGGTCCTCTTTAACAGCATTCTGAAGCCTTGCGTATTGCAATGGTATAGCGCTTCCATAGCTTTCTTTACCCTGGCAAAATATGAGGTTTCTAATTTATTTAGCTGTCCTAGGCGAGTGCTAGATATTTCACTTCATCTATAAAGATCAAACTGATACCATTTAAAGTGAGAGGATCGATACGGGGAAGTTTGTATTACCTAGAAAAGGGAATCAGTTTTGTGTCGGTTTATATTGAACCCATAACCATTCCCTATGTGAATAGAATGCATAGGGCATTTAAAGTGTTCAATTAGGATGTTGGGATATTTACCATAGCCATAAGTGGCAACGTCGTCCAAATTGGCAACCACGTTACTAAAGGCCTCCTCAATATCCAGAAAGGTTTCCATTGCGTACTTTCTATGCTCCAAATATTTTACGATAAATATAAAAGAGAATCAGAAGGTATCTCTAGGGATCCCCTATTGCACCATACATGTTGAGATTTTGTGTGCGCCTCTATTCTCTAATGTGCGCTTCTATTTGTCTTTCTCGTGTTTTTATGGGGAAGGAAGAAAAGATAATAGGTTTTAAGGCATTGGTACTGCAGTATGAACACTTTTTAACTGGAAAATTGTTAAAATAATAGACTGTTGGATAACCGCAGTGATAATACGATCAGGTTCTGGCGACTTATATGTCTTAAAACATTTGATCGGTCTTACTGGTGGTCTATATAAAATCCGGCCGTTGAAGATGATTTGGGATGGAAGTACCAGCAGTACTTTGCGACAAGATCTTTTGTTGGCATTTCCTAATTAATATCTTTACTTCCTTATAGATTGGGGCCTATAGCAATTTTTTTTCTCTGTTTTTTAAAAAGCCTTTTGCATTTTTGACGTGATTATTGAATCTCTTTGGATGGCCAAGGTGGCCTAGATTGATCCCTAGGCCTACCAAGAGTAATAGAACCTATTGCTTTATTAAATGCATTGGACAGCTTGTCTGGCAAGGCTTCATGTTCTTGCGTAGTTTCTGGAGATGTTGTACCTGACCTGGAAGTGAATTAGTTAGAGTAGTTAAATTTAAATGATCAGAATCTTCCAATATTTTCCAATTTAATAGACATTAAGTTTGGAAAATGTTAATATGTAACACCTCCTGTCTATTCTTATTCGCATATAGGAAGAAGTAACTCACTTCGCTCATTTGTATTCGCCCTTCCGCAGATAGAGTGATGAAAAATAGCATCGCTTCCCATGGCGATTCCAACCATATGGGAAGCTGATATTAGCCAGAGGTTATATTTGTCGACCTCAATACTGATTAATCTGCTTTGCTGTAATTTGATAGCAGAAAACAGCTTATATTATTTTTAACGGGAATGTACTACCAGAGCCCTCCTTTTCTGTAAAATCCTCTCAAGGCGTCCGTAGTAACATTTTCATCTCAGAATCTGTAGAAAAAAATTCGAGTTGGCCCTGAACATCCTCAATGTGGCTAAATTAGCTTTCCAGAGCAGCGGAGGTACATACACGTGACTTGGGCTCCTGTTCTTTATAAACCTTGAATATGACTGCACTTAAATCATGGTTGATATTGCCATTCGTCTCTTCCAGTGCAGTTTATCGCTAGGTTTTGAAGCCTCGCACACTCGGGCTCTTGTCCTAAAGGTAGTTTATTTCGTAGCAAGCTCGGCAAGTTTCTACACTGCCTTTGTATGGGCATGGGAAAGAGTACTTAAATGGTATTCTACAAACCACTTCTTTCTTCAGCAAAGAAAGCGTAAACAACTATTAGCACTAAATAAAAATATATTATTGAAAAACCTCCCGAAAGTTCAACAGTCCAGCATCTCCAAAATCTTTAAAAACAAATCCGGTCATTATTGTCAAACGGATTTGTTTACACTAAACATAATAAAAGGATAAGTGTAACTGCGACGTATGGTTTCGACTCTTTAACACAAATTTTATATTCAGCTGGCTTGGATATAGAATTTTACAAAAGTTTGTTCAAATCATAAGGCTCGATTCTGCCTTCCAAAATTTTATGTTATGTTATTTAATTTTTGATTTTTTTATACAAATTCAAATAGGAAGCGGGGAAATAATATAACATAACATGAATTTTAACGCTGCAGAATCGGGAGCATGAATCAGAATTCGTATTTTAAGTTCATTTCATTTTTAGGTCGTAACGGCATCAAACGAAAAACATTAACCCATCATAGTAATAATATATATGAAAAATTGAAATTCTCGTAACACTACGGCCATAAATTTATTTTAATTTATTTGTTGGGCGAAAGGTTGGGCAAAACAATCGTTGTCTTTCTCCATCTGTATACCAATATCTAAAACTAATTTTAGACAAGATATTTCGTGTTATTAACCGCGAACGCAAAACAACTATGTAAAATGTTAAAAATCGGTATGAAGTACAAGAACAAAAAATCATATTCATACCCTCCGTTTGGAAATGACTTATACCCTTTTTGATACACTAACCATAAAGCTACTAATTTAACTTAGTCGCATCTTACAACAAACTCTAGGATTTTTTAGATTTCTTGCTATTTACTGGAAATGCGAAACTACTCAAACATTAGGAATCGTTATTGTAGCACAGTTGGTTCTTATTGAATTTCGGGATTTTAAAAATTTTTTGTTATTCAACTAGAGTGTATAATTAATATTCGAAAAAATGGTAATGGTAACGTTTTCCAAAGAAAAAAATAATATACTTTCGTATTTAAAACAATTTAAATTTTGTAAAATAATTTGTTGAGCGAAATATATTAAAATCTAAAAAAAGTGTGAAGTTTTTACAAAAAAGTTAGTGAAATATATCTACGTCAATGAAAAAACTTGGATTTTGGGTAAAATATTGTTACGTTTTTGCCTTGTCAATCAAGGTTCGTATCACTGGATTGTAAATACAACAAAATCAATTCAATTTATCACCAACGAATTTATTTAGTTAACACAAGAACTATTACAACACAGTTTATTAATACAAATTTACAAAATCACTTGATATAAATTATTCTCAAATTTTACTATACACTTATAATTTTTATTTCCACTAAAACAGTTTTTAAATAACTTTTTAATTCCTTTTAAATCTTCACACTATCGCTTTACCAAATACTACTAATAATCTTACAAGTTTACACTATCACGTTCCAAATACTAATAATTTACAACTTTACACTTTCGCGATCCAAATTCTAATAATTCCAAATAGATCTTGTTGGCCTTTTTATATACACAAACAAAACTTCTAGAAAGCTCATGACTTTTCCAGTACTAAAAGTGTAGAAACATTCCGAACTATTATATCATGGAAAATTCCATTTTAGTACAGTAAAACATTAAGCTAATAATTTGACTTATTCTATCACACCCTAGGTGTCACCATCACAATATTAAATTAGAATCATCCTATTGTGACGGTGGCACCTAGTGTATAATAGATCAAGTTAAAATTAATAGCTCAATGTTTAACTGTAGGTACTAAAATGGAAATTTCCATGATAAAATTGTTCTAAATTTTTCTACGCTATTGTAACTGGAAAAGTCATGAGCTTTCTAGAAGTTTGGTTTGTGTATATAAAAAGGCGAACGAAGTCGAATTGGATCAGTTGAATTTGGAACGTGATATTGTAAACTTGTAAGATATTAGTAATATTTGGTAAGCGACAAAGAAAGATTTAAAAAGTGTTTTAGTGGAAATAAAAATTATAAGTGTACAGTAAAATTTGAGAATAATTTATATAAAGTGATTTTGTGAATTCTTGTGCTAAATAAATAAATTCGTTGGTGATAAATTGAATTGATTTTGTATTATTCACAATCCAGTGATACGAACCTTGATTGACAAGGCAAAAATGTAACACTATGTTAATTTGTTACTAGAGCTGAGTTTCTTCATTGATTTTGAAATGTTTTACTTAAGCTTTTTTTTAGTATAAACTTCACAATTTTTTTAGATTTTAAAATATTTCGCTCTTCAAATTATTTTAATAATTTTTTTTTTAAACGAAATAGATGTGTAGAATAATAAAAAGAGATAGCATGTATCATCTCTTTCTTATTTTATGTGTCGTTATCACTTTAATATGTGTTTTACCAGTGCAACTCCAAACGGAATCATATACGTATTTGTTATTTTTGCTGTTATATATACTTCACAGGCACCTTCTTTCTCTAAAAACCACCGACCACCGCCTTTTCTTAAAAATTATCTAGAAATATCCTGTTCTGCAAATTTGAAAGTGTGGTCTACTTTAAGCTTAATCTAAGCTACCATCTGTTTAATCTTGTCTTTGAGCTAATATTCAAACGGCTGCGGGTGCTGCGGGTATCTCTCTTTTTTTTAATTTTTTTTTTATAAAGGGTAGGCGTTCGTCGCGGCCATTGAGGCCTATTGTACATATCTAGGGATTTCCTTATGTGAGATATAGGTATCTATATCCCTGATAAACGCTGGTTCCTGATGCATATTTAGTGGGTCTTCGTTAGGCCACTGGATTATGTGGAGGATAGCATCGCGTGTGACATAGTAGTATGATTATGGATGATAGCATCGCATGTAAAAATAGATGGGGGTTATAGATGTTTTCATCTTCATAACCGATCTTAATCAGATAATGAAAAATACCTTTTGCATCCCGCCCCTGGGAAGAGATTTGAACCCGATACCTCCCGATCCGAGCGCTGCAGCTTTAACCACTGCGCCGTTTGGCCGGTTAAAAGCTGCGGATATCTACACTGAGAGAAATCGCAATCTAATACTAAGCAAAAGCAATTCTCAAATAAATAAACGGGAGGTTGATGAAAATTCAAGACTATAATGCTTAGAAAATGTGTAAATTGCTTAAATTATGGCGAAATTTAAATGATTTTTACTCATTTTAAAGATTATTACGATTGATTTATGGTCTTTATGCTCTAAACAATACTTTACAAAATTTGATAAATTTGTTCTATATTTATTCTCAAGTTGAATCAAAAATTTATAATCAAATATAGAAAAATGATTTCTTGAAAGAATATGTTTTGTTTTAAAATATTTGTTCTCAAATTTACAAAAATATGACTTTTAGTGTAAAGTAACTGTATGAAACTATAAAAGTATTTAAAGAAAACAAGAATAGAAAGAAAAATTTACGGATACGTCATTAAACTTATAATAATGGATTTGAGGAATTGTAACCAAATTCATACTAATTTCTATGTTTCCTACTACATACTCGTAGTTTCATTCTGATGTTGAACGATTGTTTTTCTGCGTACGATTACATGTCGAGGATTCAATAAGCAAGCTGAATAAATCCTGACAAATCAAAATTAATAATATTCTAACTATTTTTATTATTTCATATTTCGAGAATATTTCATATCATAAATCTTGAAAATTATTCATTTTTCGTGAATATTGGGAATAACGCGAGCCTACCGTTATTGATTTACGAAATTTTTATTTCATTTAAGCAACTGACTAACAATTTATGTTGTAATTTTTGGTTGCTAATAATACTAGAATATACTAATAATCGATTCATCCATATTGAATTTGAAATTGGTGTATGTATGTCGTAAAAAAGGTAAAAGTCTATATATAGTTGCCTATCTAGACGAGGTTCGAACTTGAAAATCTGTTTTAAAAATGTAATCCAAATATTAACCCTAACACATAATCCGTACGAGTTTATTTTTTTATTTTTTTTTTTTTTTTTGCTAGGGAAGGTGGGAATGCTCTTTACGCACAGTGTGTCGGACTCGCATTGCTGCCCTACCGACTAAAACCACCTACCCCTCCTCCTGGCCTAGCCTGGAACCTTTTTTGCACATTACTTCGGGCTAGGCCTCCCACTGCTCCCTACGAGCCTCCTCTTACATTATGGGAATCTGTCTAGATCCCCTTTCTTTGCTTTCAGGATCTCCTCCACAAAAGTGGGCTACTAGGCTCCACTCCTTCTCTCCTCGGAGCATGATTTCCACCGCTGTTTCTGGGGACCATATATCCACTTCTGCTTCCAGCGTCGATCTCTGCTCCTCCCATGCGTCACACGAGAAGAAAGTGTGCTCCGCGTCATCGGTACTCCCTGGGAAGTATAGGCATTCTGCCGACGTTACCTTCCTCATTCTCCACAGGTATGATCTGAAGTACCCGTGGCCGCTCAAGAACTGACAAGAAGAACCGACCTCTCCGTGACTCCTTTCGGTCCAGGGGCTCACCAGAGCGATAACTCTGGCTGTCCATCTCCCTTTTGTCTTATTTTCCCATGCCCTCTGCCAGGTTTGCATGGTTCGGGACCTTTCCTCCATACTCGCTACCTTCCGGCCGACTTCTAGTTTCTTGTGGTATATAGCTTTCCGCTCCTGCGCTACAAGATGTATGGGGATACATCCCGCTATAACCAAGATGGCGGCCTCCGACACCGTCCGATATCCCGACGCCACACGCAGCGAGCTTCGCCTCTGTACCTGTAGAAGCCGCTTCCGATACATTTGTTTGTGCATGGAGTCTGCCCAAACCTCTGCCCCATATAGCAGAACCGATTGAACCGCTGCCATAAGTATTCGCCTCTTACTAGCCCTTGGCCCGCTGGTGTTGGCCATGAGCCTACTTAGGGCGGTCACTCCATTTGCCGCCTTATCTTCCGTCTGCCGGATCTGCTCGAAAAAGCTCAGTTTTGAGTGTATAAAGATCCCTAAATATTATAGGAATCCGTACGAGTAGCGCGAGAAGTAAATTAAACAATTTTTTTTTTTCATAATAAGTATAGGTTTTAACGAAAAACATTGCAATATCAAAAAATCAGACTATCTCACCTTTAAAAAATCAAAAATAAAATTAAGTAAAAGATGAGGTTCATCGCATTGTATATAAGATCGCGAAATCGTTCACATCTTAATGGGGCTCTACTGTATATATGGTATGTCGTATTTTTGCATTGAATTCACCTTCAAATTAAAATAATCGAAAACCGATTCTTATAAATTGGATTTTAAATTGTCATAAATACAAGATTTGATTATTGTATTATCAGTAAGATTTAACAGACCCAAATCAAAATAATTATTTGTAGAACAAAAACATAAATATATGGGTATAATCAGCTCGATTATTGAAAGAATCTGAATGCGTGATTTCCATGTAATCTAGATTTTTTTAATTTTACCCCGCATAAACGTATTAATTTTGTCGCATTTCTTAACCGGCAATAGAGGTCCGTTTTATCGTACCACAATTTGTATAGGTCGTATTGTTTGGTAGCATGCTATGTTAAAAAAAATCTTCTAATTGACTCACTAGGTGAGTCGTATTTCCAGATAGCTCGAATCAATTGTATTTATTCATCAACTTGTTGATACGATTTATCAAGTGTCCTCTTAAGGTGTAGATGCACATTGAGAACGAGTTCTCGTTTCTCACCAAATTATGTAAGAAAATTGCTAAGATAGTCAAAACTGCATGTTCTTAATTAACGATAGTTAAAATATTGTGAATTTATACATAATAAAATGTAAAATTCTAGGAATTTTAATAATATAACTTCGATAATTTTTAATTTTTCGCGATAAATAGAAATTTTGTATTAAAACTCTGAAAATTTTACATTTTATTTTTAGTAAATAGGTACGCGATATTTAAATTATCGTTAATTAAAAACGTACGGTTTTTTAATATTTTAGCAATTTTCTTACATAATTCGCCGCTCGTTCTAAATGTGCATCGACATTTATAGCATAAACTAACATATTTATCAAGTCCTACAAATATAAGAACTTAAGGATAATTAGAAAATCTATAGGAATTCCTGGGAAACTAACAATAAGTTTGAAGACGACTGCTTCCCATTTTTCTTAAATTCAATGTTCAATTTGCGTCCGATTCAATATTCAATATTCAATCGCGCGGATTCGATAATCGAGCTAAATATATTCAAATAAATATAATTTACTAATACTCTATTCATCTTTATTGTTTCAAATTTCGAGAATATTTTATATCTTAAAACGTGAAAAATATTCTTTATTTGACCAAATTACACACAAAAATTATTCTTGATTCGTGAATATTGAGAATAACGCAAGCCAATACCCTTATTGATTTATCCAAATTTTTATTCCCTTTGCTCAAGTAGTGACTACAATAATTGATTGTACTCTTTTTCTTTTGTTGTTTTGAGAATTATTTTCATGAGAGGAGCATAACTCGTTTAAGTGTATAATAGTATATTAAATAGTTTTTTAGTATTGCGTTTAGTAACGTAAAATAATATTTTAGTGATGAATAATAATAAGAACGATTTTTCATATGTTGTGACGGAACCGGTCAAAAGTTTACAAAGTGATTTATATATTATATAATTTGTTTTTAATTAACTGTACATATACTTATACACATTCAATATTAATATAGTTTTTAGTGTATAACTGTTTTATACTAACAATTTTTTATTCAGTGGGTAATTTTAGTTTGGTGTGTATTTGATACAATTAAAAAATCGAGGTAAGTATTATTTTAATAACAGTGAAATCTCTTTTAGAGCGAATTGCGACTTAATGAAATTCGGGATTTTTTATTCGCAACATCAGTTTCGCAGCAAGCACACACACAAACACACGAACACAAGCACACACACACAAACACCATATAGACTCAATTAAATGAACTTTTGATTATGAAATCGCAATAAAAGTTTATTTCCCTCAAAAGAAGTACAGAGTAAGCCTCATAAGCCATCATAAGGCATCGGGCCCTAAATCTGATATCAGCATTAGATTGCGCTGGAAAAATCCTCCTGTATAAACAGTAATATAAGTGCCAGATTATCACCTTCAAAAATATCTAACCAATCTTATTCCAATACCTTGTATATGAAAAATACAGATTGTTAGTATTAAACTATCTGTAACTACAAAAGTAAGGCATTTGGAGCAATGTGCCTGTGAAAACTTTTAATCATTACTCCAAGACCTACAAAATCCTATAATAAGAGCATTGGGCGAAACCCAATTTCCATATGATTAGTGCAGGGTCCTTTGGACGGAATCCATATACACTTTTTGTGCATCAGTATACGACAAAAGCTAGACATATTGCATGCAATAATTTATCAATTAAACAAATATTTGTTCTAAAATTAAATACTACATATATAGGTTTTTTCAACATTCATGCAATCAGCGCAAGAGAAAAAACTTTTAAATATTTATCAAAATCAAGATCCACCAAAGTTGACAGATGAAGGGGGGGTTTTCCTGGTTAATTCCATAATCCATGAATTTATGGCAAAAGACTTGTTTATGGAACTAGCCGATTTTAGAAAAATAACTCAACAAATCACAGAAACATTCAATTCAGAAGAGGGAGTAAGTTTTATAATAGGTCTTCAGATATCCAAAAGTTCAGCCAAAGAGGTAGCATACACGGAAAGAGTAAATAACAATTTTGAACATGTATTTCTGTTACAAAGGATATTAATTCTTTCTTTATGCTTGAACTTGTTTTATCTTCATCAGTGCTGAATTGATAATATTGTAAGAAACTATCTAATTGTCTGTATTTTGATTGACATTTTAAAGGAATTTTACTTCAAACCGCCCAGTGAACAAAACAAATTTGCTTCCGGCTACTTTTACAACAAATACCGGAACTGTTCAAGTAGACTAAGAAGTAAAGGGATTTTTACCGGTCGGAAACGTCGTTACAGTTCTTTAAATTTTTTTTTTTTTTTTTTTTTTTATTTTTTTAATTTTTGTTGAATGTTAATTAATTCTTGTAATTTCTAAATATGCTACCGGTCTTACGACACTTTTAAATGTGTTTTTTTTTTTATTAACACGTAGAAACATTTTAGTATTTACGAACGGTATATTCAACGAAAACCGGCTAATAGACAGAATTCTATTTATTTAATTTTAATTTAATATGTTCCGAATATTGTAAGAGAATTCAATCCAGTTTCGAACTGATGAGCTTATGATTATGAAAAAATCAATCCTCTCATCAGGCCGCGGCGACTGGACTGACTATACCACAATTTACATTCTATATATACAGAATGTCCTGTGCTTTATATACTAGCGAATCGTACTAATATAGATAAATTCAATTACAATTTTTTCTTCTTCATGACAATCACATAAGCTGTGAACGCTAATTTTATTTTTTTAATTTTTGTTGAATGTTAATTAATTCTTGTAATTTCTAAATATGCTACCGGTCTTACGACACTTTTAAATGTGTTTTTTTTTTATTAACACGTAGAAACATTTTAGTATTTACGAACGGTAAATCCAACGAAAACCGGCTAATAGACCGAATTCTATTTATTTAATTTTAATTTAATATGTTCCGAAGATTGTAAGAGAATTCAATCCAGTTTCGAACTGATGAGCTTATGATTATGAAAAAATCAATCCTCTCATCAGGCCGCGGCGACTGAACTGACTATACCACAATTTACATTCTATATATACAGAATGTTCTGTGCTTTATATACTAGCGAATCGTACTAATATAGATAAATTCAATTACAATTTTTTCTTCTTCATGACAATCACATAAGCTGTGAACGCTAATTTTATTTTTTTAATTATATTTATATATTTAAAAATACTAAAATGTTTCTACGTGTTAATAAAAAAAAACACATTTAAAAGTGTCGTAAGGCCGGTAGCATATTTAGAAATTACAAGAATTAATTAACATTCAACAAAAATTAAAAAAATTAAATTAGCGTTCACAGCTTATGTGATTGTCATGAAGAATAAAAAATTGTAATTGAATGTATCTATATTAGTACGATTCGCTAGTATATAAAGCACAGGACATTCTGTATATATAGAATGTAAATTGTGGTATAGTCAGTCCAGTCGCCGCGGCCTGATGAGAGGATTGATTTTTTCATAATCATAAGCTCATCAGTTCGAAACTGGATTGAATTCTCTTACAATCTATGGAACATATTAAATTAAAGTTCTTTAAAATCTTCTGGTAAAAATTAATAAAAAATAATAATACAAATTTTAATAAATTGATAGATAAGTCAAAATTTGATATTTTTTATTAGCAGACGAAGCAGCCATCGCAAGGCGTGCAGAGGAAGAAGAAATGAACTGAGCTGCATTGAATCACCAAGAGGAAAAATAACCAGTTTTTTGCATGAATGGTGTCTTTTCACTTCAGCATATGGATTTAGACTAGTAGGCCACACAATTGTTTTTCTAAATTATATTAGTACTGTATCATGACTCATTTCTACCAAAGGTCGACATAGATTTCGAACATATGAATGAAAACAAAAGAGTATTCTCTTCATGACAAAGTGGCCATGTTTCATGGAAGTCGCAGATCGTATGCTAAATAGCCACATAAAAGATAATATTGCCAGGAAAGATCTTTCAAATATCAGGGAAATCAGTGACTCAGGTAAAAATTTAACATTTTATAAATAACATATCTACTGTGCGGATCCGTATTTTCAAATTTCCAATAAATTGAGGAACAGAATAATTGCTTTAATATTGAAACAATTTGTTTAAACGTTATAAATTCAACCAAAAAAAAAATATATTTATTTATTGCAACAAAATTGTTTCATTCTTCCTTTTAAAAACGTTGTTCACGGCTCTTGTGTCTCAAAAAAAAGTGACCGAGCAATTTTATTTTGTAATAAACTTAGTAGATGCGCGAAATACAAAAAAATAAATCCGCGGCAATTTTAAACTAAACGCTGAGCAAAGTTAATCATCTATTAAACAATAGATGGTGGTAAAATTAAGTGTTATACTTTATACAAAATAATAATAATAATAATAATAATACAAATAAAAGTCGATAATAAAGGTTGCTACACAACCACCTTAATGTCAAATTGAATGAATCATTATCGACTGTCATTTAATATTTACAATACACATATGTTATTTACGTAAATCAAATCAAGAAAAATTACAATTGTTATCATTTATGAAGGTGTGCATCTCACAGGATGCACCAAAAGTTAAGCTAATTTTTAATTCTAAATTTTATTTCAATCTAATTAATATTTATTTTTTAAGTGATGATTCTGAACATCTACTAATACTATAACATTTTCCGAATTTCAACAGATTCTAAAAACTTAAAGCTCCTCAAATTGCTTCATTACGCCTTAGCACCAACATCCAGAGCTACTAAAGTATCAAATAAAAAGCAAATATGGAAGCTTTCAATAAAAGATTCAATTTCTTCGTTTATTTTGGAGATTGCCAGCCATGATTTAATTGCATCGAAATTACAAGAAATAAGAAATAAATACTCGGAGTACGACTTAAATCTACAACCCTTCATAATAATTGTTGGCACTGACCAGGAAAAACAATTTATAACTGTTTTCGACGATATTTATTATAAATTTCCGAATTTATTAGCAGCGGTAGATTGCTGCTTTAAATTGTTCTTCGTTTTTAACGTGAAATGTCCATTGGAGTCAATTAACGCATGGCCATTTATTCAACTATATTTTTACAACATCGTTACGAAATATGACGTAAATGATCCTAAATTAATTACTTTGTTACTTTAACTGAATTTTTAACTTTGAGTACATTTTCTGTAAATTTGTTTACTTGCTTTATTTGCTCTAAAAGTTTTGTTAGTGTTGACTTATTGTTCGTTCATTTAAAACATTATCATATGCTAACTAATGACGGTAATTTTAAGTGCGTGCAAAATAATTGTCTAGTTACATTTGCGAATTGCTAAAAAATGTAATATTAAATTTATATATTTAATTTTAATGACTAAACATATTGAAAATAGTTTTAGGATTGTTAAGTATAAAGACGACAGTAAAATTAATGAACTTATATTAAATTGTAAGCATGATTTAACTCTAAAATTTGAAAACATACAATCAGCTTGCCATATATCATATAAAAATACTGAATTAAAAATTAATGATTACTTTTTTGTTGAAAATGATATTAAATTTAAAAAATATATATTTAAAATAATAGAAATTTTGGTCAGAGATGACGAACTAATTGTAATTGCACAAAATATTGAAATAATTAAATTCGATAAACATTTTAAAATTTATTTGGTTGGGAAAGAATTAATGGAAATCGAAATTTTTGATTTAAATAATATTAGATTAAGATTAACAACACTACGGAAAACGCAACATGGAAAATACTATGCAAAATTCCCTTTATTATAAAAGTGATTCTAAGTTTTATTTTAAAATTTAAATCAGTTACCCAATTTTTAATTCAATACATCATTTTGATGAATTATTGTAATTAATTATATTAAAACTATATTTCTGATTAAAAAAAAAAAAAAAAAATCATTATTGTTAAAAAATGATTATATAAGTTAGTAAATATTTTGTTTAAGTTAATTTATATTGTATATGAATGTCTTTATTTTAAATAAACAAATGTCCAAATGTTTAAATTAATTCTCTGTGTTAAAATAAATGATTATGTAGGTTTTATTTTGTTGAAATTATTAGCTTTGATTTAAAAAAAATTGCAATAATTTTTATGGGTTTATCTATTTATAATATTATAACAATAATTATTTTTGATTAAAAAAATAAAAAATAAATTTATAAAATTAAATTTTGAATTTTAATTGATTATTTTGAAATTTATTGAATTTTAAAATATTTGAAAATTTTACGCATTATCCTCAAATCTAGAATAGCCAACTACAAAATGTAGACATCATATTCTTAATTCAAGAATTGGAAAGCTGTATGAAATACGCTTTGTAGTCTCAAGTGGATTTTAAAAGGTTATAAAAATCATTGCTCATTTTCTCAAGTGAAGTCTAACATGCCTAACTTTTTTCTTGTTTTCTGAATATTTGTTTGAAGTTAAATATAATTATATTTAATTAAAGTGTATTTTAAAATATAGTAGTGTCAAGAAAATTGGTCTTGAAATTAGAATAATTTTGATCACTATCTTCTTAATCATAATAAAATTATACTTAATTTGACTTTACATAATTACAAATATTTACACACATATTCTTGAATTTAGAATATTTTTGAATATCATATTCATGAAAAGAGTAAAAGTGTTCATAAATGGATTATAAATTTAAAAATGTTTGATACTTTTCAACACAAACTTTTCTTGTTTTGAGAATTATGTGGAAAACTTATGCTTAAAATACCAATGATATTCACAAATAGAACATTTTTGTAAAACATTTTCTTCAAACAAAAAATTAATGCACGAATTGAGCAAACATCTAAAATAGCATAAAATTTTAAACAATTAATTTATCAGATTAAGAATAAAACTCTGCAAATAAAAAGCTTTATTTCTATAAACCATATTTTAAATTCTTAATTTTACAGTTTTAAAAATTAACAAATAATTAATGCTTTATTCTTCCAATAAGAATATCTTGAGAATAGTTTTGCTTAGCGCATACTGAATCAGTTTGATTGCATAATCTAATACCTATATTGCTTAAACTGAGCAATCTTTTTTTTTCAGTGTAGTTACGCCACTGATTATGAGTAACAATAATTGGATGAAAACCTAATGTAATTGTGGTAGTATGCGTTTTTGTTCTCTTGTAGAATGTAGTTGATAAAACCTACCTAGTTCTAATGAATTTGCTTAATGAGTTATCAGAAGAGCTTTGTTTAGACCGCGGGACTACAGCTCCACCCAGCAATACAAACAGATTTCAGTGCAACACATATATCATACATATAAATACTTATTGTATTTCACCAAACAGGCAAAACATTATTTCTGTAAACTAATTTCAGTTGTGCTGAACGTAGAAATACATAAAATTATTAATTTTGCGGCTTCAAGAGAAATAATTCTAATTTTAAAGGAAGAGGTACTGCTTAACACACTACCAAATATTTTTGATTCACTTTTTGGTTTATGTGGTTATAATTTAGCCAACACAATATTATTAAACATTATAAACACAACCTCGCCACCAACGCTACCTCTTAGTAAATTTCCCTTAATGGCTTGTATATAATTGAATATTAAATTAAACTTTATAATTCAGTATATACAATACATCAACGTCATAATGAAAATGTACAATAAACTTTTGCTTGAAAGTTTTTTCTTAAGAGATTTGAATTTTTTTTTTTTATGTTCGCTTTATGGTTACAAAAATAAATTATTCTGGTTTTTTGTATATATACCATATTTTAAAATGTATAATGAAACGGTTATTTATAATAAATAAAAAATTTGGTTTTTGTTAAACTGGAAATAAATTTTACGCCATCCTCTTGCTGTAAGCTATTACTTACGTTTTCATTATGTACGACTTAACCAAAATAAAAAACATTATTGCAAAATTATTTTTATTACCCCAGGGAATTTTATTGGATCATGGCCTAAATTTGACATAGCCGATAAATTTTTTTGCGGTTATACATAAATAAATATATTCAGGCTTTGTAACGGAAAACGCGAATTACAAAAAAAATTATCGCTCTCCATTTATTACATTTTAAAATTTTTTGTAAATATATCTTGGCGCCTAGCTACCCTTAAACTTTATTTGTTGTGTATTTTTTTCACCGAGATATATTGTTTTAATGGTATTTAATGGTTTTTCATTTACCTTTACATTTTTAAGATTAATTGTTTTTCTTGTAGAACAATTAAGATTAATTTGGGAATATTTTTATGGCTGTTAAATACCATATTTAATGTTCCACTTAAAACAGTTGTCTGCTCGTTTTTAATACAGCAAAACATTGATTAGCGGATTTCAAAGTGTAGTGGACTCAAAAGATTCCTAAACTTTCAAAAGTGTTACTGTAAAGAAGCACTGCTGTCTAGTCTAGTCGTTACACGAGCTTGAAACTCTTCCGAATAAGTGTCCTTCACGAACAATAATATAAGAACACCAACCATATATTGTTGCAATCACGGGGCCAAATATTTAATTCGTATAGTAGGATTAGTTTGGCTGTTTGTAACGGACTTAAGCTTTATGAAAAAGATTTATGTTTGTTGTACGTTAAAAGAAATAATTAATTGATCAAGTGAAAGGAAATAAATCAATTTCAACATAATTCAATAAAACCCTTGAGCGTTATAAGTGAATATTCTACATTTAACCGTATACATGCCTGAAATTCTGTGGAAATATTTTTAAAAGTAATAAAGAGGAATATTTATTTATAAGAACCTATATAAATAATATATTTGCATTTATTTAAAACACAGAATTATTTTAGAACAAAGAAAATACATTAATTTAAAATTGAAATCCCTCTCGGGCAAATGGAAACAATGAGTATGGTATAGATACCTTCTTTTATTAGGATTGTCTCTGTAGCTCTCTAAAAGTTTTGTAAAATTGTTTTTATTACAGTAAATTATAAAAATATTTTTCTATTTCCACAAAATTTCAAAAATAAAAAAAAAATCAATTTTCTATGTCCCCAAAAAAAAAAAAAAAACGTTACCTGAACAACAAAGAAATTTACTTTTAACTTTCTTTTATAAATTCTCCAAAGAATTATTATGATTAAAAATTATGTGCTAATTTGTATAATTTAACTTTATCGTCTGCTTTTGAATTACGAATTAATTTCATAGGACAAAATAATAATCAGTTTTGCCAACAAATTTTTACATGAGACCATAGGGAATTAATTGGTCAAAAGTAGAGACCAACTTTATGTTTTTGGCATGCCCTCGCGATTTCATTTTTGTAATGTTTTAATAATCTGATGTCCTCGTACCAATGAGCTAATAGCACAGGTAAAATTTACAGTTTAATTCGATTGATTCATTAATATCAATGTTTTAAGAATATAAATGGAAAACATTCATTTAAAAATGAGGACTGTTTTCCACGAAATTTTATTACAAAAAAAAAATCCAAATTAAAATGTTACGCCTCTTATTACCAAGAGTTTAAATTCTCTAACACAAAGCAAACATATCATTTTTATTTTTTTTTTAGAAACACCCACGTACCACACGCGCCTCTGTTGAACCAAAAATCAGGGAAAATGAAAAATTTATTCAATTTTACTAAAACGTTTTCAATTTCGTTAAAATTAGATAAATATCCTTGGCTTATTAAAAATTTTATTTTTTTCTGTTCCCAGAATGTTTTTGTTAGTTAGATTTGATTTTAGACATTTTATTGGAGGTCTGCTGAGAATAAAGTATTTTTGCCTCTAAACGCCTGAAAAATCGTGTGTAATACCTTTGAAGAAGTACTTTAAATCGAGAGAGATTTTCCATGGCTAAAAAATGTAAGGAGAAAAAAGCTCAGCTTTATTTGAAGAATTTTTAAATTATAATTGTCTCTTTTTATTCCCATTTTTCTTATCCGCGAATAACTATAAATGATCTTATATGAAAAAACTACCTATTCTAAAGTTTTAAGGCAGCGCTTAATATTTCAAATCAATTCAACAAAACTGATTTAGCCCATCACTATTTAGGCTCGGTAGTTTTGGTCAAATTTTCCAACTGAATTTTAAACTAGTTTCCAAGAACCAAATGAGCTGAAATTTTGCATAGACATTTGATAGATTTGATTTTCCCTTTCATACGCAATATTGTAATATGTTCAAAATAGACGCCATCCCTAAGATGGCGCATTATACATTTTTCTTCATAACTCGCTCTTGATATGGGTATCAAATGAAAGAGCTTGGCGAGCAGAAATCAGTAAGGTGAGTGGCTTCATACCAAGCCCAATAAGTCGGCCTCCACAAGATAATATGGGAATGAAAAGTTTTGATGAGCAGAATACGATTAGCTAAATTACGTCAGTCTACCTCTAAATTGGCGAACGCCCTAAGATGGCGGACTAATTTTCGTTTACCACCCACCTGACATATAGGTATCAAATGTAAGGGTAGGTGAAGCAGAATATGTGATATCATTCTGAATTCATTAGGGCAGTTGCTCCAATATGGCGGACTAAATTTCTTTTACCACCCTCTTGACATGGGTATCAAATGAAAGGGTTTGACGAGCTGAATAACATTATTTCGACTTCAATATATTAGGTTATTCGGTAATCAAGGTACTGAAACATGGGTGTCAAAAGCGGTTAATGACTGGATCGGTGAGGTGACTTTCAACCTATCTAGGAAAAGGAAAACTCGTTAAGGCATAACCGTGCCGAGGACTGAATGGCAATAGGGTATCGAAAAAATAATGTGGCGAATTATGCGCTTGCTTTCCTGCCCAGATCACTGAGGGGTCGACCGTATAGTTATCCGATACTCGTGAGAATAACATGGGAAAAGAAACAACTGTCAAAGGAAGACTGGGAAAAGCCTAAAACAAACAAAAGGAGTAACTTGTGGAAGAAGACATAATCTTATAAATAATCAGAGAGAATCGTAGCGATTAAAAAATAATAAAAAACGTATGTAGCAGGTTATATCAACTGAAACGTATAGTTACAACGCAATGCGCGATTAGAAAATGAAGTAGATTTTGTTCAGAGTTAATAATTGCAGAATTGCTTGAACAACACCGCATGTTCGAAATGAAAATGCACAAGTGCAGCCGCTGAAACTGTTGAATAATGTTAAGCTAGAAATGAATGTGCAAGGATGAATATGTCACAAGCTATAATATAAATTACTGCTAACATAGACACATTTCTAAACTAAATTAATTGTGATCGAATATGTGCGATCTGTATTTTCAGTATTTTTAGTTGTTTTGTCGTTCGGGCTCTATATGAATAAGTGTTAAAGCATTCCAATTTCTAAGCATTCTATGTATTATTATACGTAGCATGCTCACGTGTTAAATAATCTTAAAACGTATTCACTTACAGCCCGGACCACAAAACTGCGAATTTGAGAAATACGATTCCTTCGAGTTGATGCCACAATATCGAAATGTTTGGCCTTGTACTTTATTGACAGCCATACTAGATGCCAATTTAGCAGGGTATTGCAATTTTTTATTGTTGAAGTATATTCGTGGTATAAATACCATTTTTATACCGTCGATGATTTTATTTTGTAGATGTTTGATGCAAAGTTTTGTTTGTGGCATTGGACAATTTTAGCGGTCTTAGATTTTGCTGCGAAAGGACCGGTGAGGCAACCTTCAGTTTAAGACAGTAAAACAGTTTAGTTTAACGGCATTCCTGGCCCATTCAACGAATTCAAAAATTCGGTAGGAAAATTTACACTTTTAGTTTCTTCTGTTATAGTGTGTAATTTTTCTCTTTGCCAGGAATCTTGTTTTGTATAAAATCTGAAGTCATAATCAGGTAATTAAACGCCTGAGCCTACCTAATTTGGCACAATATTTGCAAATCTCAAAGTAATTCAGGTTTAAACACCAATTTATTTTATATAAATTTATTATAAAAGTTTTCGTCTTAATAAAAATAAATTCAATTCAATCTGATGGAGAAGTAAATATACAATAATTCATTTAATCCTTAAATATTGATGATATACCGAAAAAATTTTTAGTATTAAAAATTATTGTTGATAAATTAATTAAATTGTGATTTAACTGCTTTTATTTTGTAGACCAATGGAAATTTTCGAGTAATGCGAAATCACAGGGATGTTATAAAATTCAATAGTATTATAAAATAGTTTAAGTGACTTAATCACTATTTTATTACTCAAAAATAATTTTCGGTAAATTACAAATTCCTATGAATTAAAAATAGGCACCACAATTTCTCCAAATTACCAAAACACTAATTTTTTATAATTATTTTTATATCTTATTTTGGTTATAAATGTTTTAAATTACGTTTAAAAGACCTTTTATAATTGTTCAGAATTTTGCACTATATTAAACAGGTTCAACCGAATTTCGAATATGAAGCACTTGGCATGCACGTCATCTATTGATTCGCCATCTATTTGAACGCAATACTGGAAATTATTAAGAATGTATATGGATGTGCATATGTATATGTTGTGCTTCGGTAATATACACAACAGGCAGACGATTTTTCATTTGGCAGAAAATCTGATAAATTTCTTTTCAGTTACGTACAGCAATATTAGAAATACATGATCATGCTCGTCTGGTTGGAAACTTTAAGTATTATCTGCATAAAAAATATTTAAAGTCTCATTTGGTCTCTTAAAGCTTTTTGTTTGAAAATTCGTTTTACCTTAGTTAATATATAGTTATATGCCAACAAAGTATATAATCACAACTCAATAAAGTGTATAGTTTCAATCTACATTCCAACAAATTCCATAGTTGCATTTCACACATTTTGAAATGCAACATAAGACGTAGACAAAACAATGAGGATCATACGAGTAACTAGAACCAACAAAAAGTAGCTGACTATGTACGAGTACAACGTGAATATTGTAGACATAATCAATTTCAACTTTAAGAAAATAAATTAAATAAAATTTAAATAAAAGAATAGTTAACATGTAAAAATTGTAAAAGAAAAAATAAAGAATAAAATAATTTTTTTTTATGACCTCACATGTGTCGAACTCATAATTGGCGCAGCCTAAAGGTCAAGTGAAAGTGTTTGTAGTGAAAAATAGTGCTAAAGGTAACGAATAAAAATTACCTTAAAGTGAACCCGTCACAGATTTCAACAAAAATATTGTTGTGAAAAAAAAAAGAAATTGTGAAAAGTGTATTTCTATTTTTGTGACATCTCAGGCTGAAGATTTTTTTAAAAATTAAAATCGTCTAGAGGACTCGCGGTTCCGCCACACCACAAACAACCAGCATCATTTGGAACCAAACCACGACAGCAAATCAGGTAAGAAATTTTACTAATTTCTATACTAAATAAATTAATTAAGAGGAATTTAAAATTCTGAAGATAAAAACACGCACTACAAGATAGACGTGAACCTGTCTTACATCTATCTGCTATAACATAGAGGTGGATACTTAGTTAATTTATCAAATTTTTTTTTTGGGCAAACCCACGCAATACAAGATAGACGTGAACCTGCCGGCTATTGTGTCCACTACAAGATAGAGACAGATATAGTTACAAAATGGTTTCGTTCTTTCCGCAAAAACATCTTCCTTGTCTATGGTAAAGAAACGACCAATCGAAAAGTACGATACAAATCAGAATATCGATCTCAACGAGATAACAATGGAAGAAATTACAACACAATTAAATGTGATCGTTGAAGAGCTGAAAAAGCTTGGCGAAGCACAGGTGTATCTAGAGGAAAGACTGAACTCAATTTTCCAAAAAGTGGAAGAAAAATCCCAAGATAATATTGAAATGACATCCAACAAGAAATTGGAAAAAATATCAGCGGTAGATTTATTTAGGATCCCGGATCCAATTAAGTCCATACCACATTTCGATGGGAACCGGAAACAACTGGCAGCCTGGCTGAAAACAGCTGAGGATACCCTGCTAGTATTCCAACCATTGCTCTCGGACCAGCAATTTGGTTTGTATATACAAGCCGTAATAAACAAAATTGAAGGGAAAGCAAAGGACATTTTATGTCTAGCTGGAAACCCTCAAACATTTATAGAATTAAAGTAAAAATTAATAGAAGCATTGGGTGACCGCCAAGAGCTTTCTTATTATAAGTCCCAGCTTTGGGCTAACAAACAAAGTGATACAATGACTGTGCATACTTACTTTAAAAAAATTAAAGAAACGGTACAGAGTATTAAATCACTATCTAGGCAAAATAAACTTTACAGTAATGCATGGCCTGCGATATGTGAAAAAGCCGTATTTTGGTTATGCCCAAGCGGCTAAGCCAAATGACATTGAAGAGGCTTACGCCTTTCTGTGTAAGTTTAGTTCAAATTAACTAATTTCTGAAAATTCCAAAAGACTGGCACAAACAAGTTATCAACAGCAAAAACCAAACCAATTGAACCAAAATAGATCGAATACTATAAAAAACCACGATTATATTCCGACAAACCAACGGAAACAGACATATTCGGTGAAAAATTCACCAATTCCTATGGAAGTCGATCAGTCGATAAGATCTAGAAGAACGTTCAACAAAAACTTAATCAATAACCATGAGATCGCACAAGAAAGTGAAGATAATCTGCCACAAGAACCAGATGAAAATAATCCTGAAGAAGACGCAGGAAATTTTCAGGGGACACAGAATTCGGACACGGAAGACTAAATTTTCTCCCGTATCTGAAGTGTTATAATGAACATCTTAAGCGCGAAATAACAATTTTAATTGACACAGGCGCGAATAAAAACGTGATTAAACCAGAAATAGTCTGTGGCGGTTTACGCATGTGTACATGCGTTCGCCATCACACGGTCAAAAAAAAGAAAAAACATCGCGCCCTTTCTACCGTGTACATTCAAATATAACAACCGCACGACACAAAACAAAAACACAATACAAAACAGATAAACGAAAACGAAATAAACTCAACATAGACAGTCTGCTCGGAATCGTCAATAAGGCGACATGCCGCCCAACTCGCACGGTGGCATTAATAATATTAAAATGGTGGAAAATGAAATTCTAATTGTGCATTATAAAAATAATTAAAATTAATTTATTAAAATAAATTAAATTAATAAATTGAATAAATTTTATTAAATAAATAAAATTCAACGAAAAATAAAAAATACTAAACTACACGGTAAATAAAAATTCACTAGATGTGAGCATACTAGACAGTCTAGTTGAATCAAGTAAAATTAAAAATACTAGATTTCTGGTTGTAATAAAATCTGGTAATTTTACTTGAAATACAAATATGTAGTACTGGAAATCAAGTAAACAATACTATGTGTTTTTGCGACTGGACTTCTGGTAAAATTATGAGAAATACAATTTTTTAATTAGATTTCAAGTAAAATCGAACACTAGATTTTCTTGCAAAACTATTAGATTTCTTGCATTTATTCTACTAAAGTTCTAGTAAAAAACCCGGAAGAAACGATTTGCTTTAGCAGAATTCTAGTTAATCCTACGTCATCAATTTTTACTTGATTATCCATTTTTTACTAGATTATTCTACTAGATTGTCGTCTAAATAAATTTCAAATAATAAAAAAATGTTTTTGGATTTTATTTTAATGAGATAATTTTTATTTCAACAGATCAAATACAAAAAATAAAAAAGCTTTAAAATAGCTGTTCTGAAAATTTTGCTCATCATTTAGTTTCGACGCAAGAGGTGTCGGAATCACACCTTTAATTTTAATAAAATAAACTTCTATGAATTTATAAAAATATAAACAATTTCGCGGAAACTTCTACACAAAAGCATAAAAAAATTTTAAAAAGTATGTCGAAGGCCCGTACAAAAGTTTTGTAGCCAAGCGAAATTGGCTGTGCATCTATTATAACGTAGAATATTCCTTCGTGGCTCAACTCATTCTCCGACAACAGGTACGGCTGCGACTGCCTAGTTTTTTGGGTGAGATCTTATATTGATTCATTTTCCTGCAAAAATAAAAAATTTTGGTTTAATAATAAGAGTAATCAAATGAACCATACATCACAATGTCAACGTTCAACTAACTAGATAGATAGTAAGTGATAGATTTAATCGAAAAGTCGAAAAATGGGCAAAAATTATGAATAAAATTTATATACATGGTTTAATTTAGATTAGTTAAATATTCTATAAGAAAGCCAAAGTTGAAATTTTTAAATGTAACAAGACTATTAATAAATTTAAGATAATATATTTAAGTACATTAGCCCAAATTCATACGCTGGACATGCAGGTTAAAACAAGTTGTTGATTATCCGACGAAGCAGCAGTGGTTTTAAGTGTGTTGTTACCCGATGTTTGTTTTTTTAATGTTACAAGTGCTTGTAGATAATCTAAAGCGAAATATATTCTTGGATTATCGCACTATCCTTTCAATATAACTCTAAGTCAAAAATATCGTGTTACGGGAGAAAGCTTTGAAGTTGGAAAATTTTAACAAATTTGGGTAAATTGTTCAGATCAAAGTTAAATAACTTGTTTCGAGGTCATGTAGAAGCAAAACGAAATTGCAAAAATGCAGAAATTCAAAAACTCACTAACTATGTGCGATATATATATATATATATATATATATATATATATATATATATATATATATATATATATATATATATATATATATATATATACATATATGTATATAAGTTTCGACGAAACTTCAATCATTTTCTTCATGTCCTCCTGCACAAGATATTCAACTTTAAGGAAACGTTTTTACATGATGTTTCTTCAAAATTTCAAATTTTCAACCTTCTCCTGGAAAGAAGATTTTGGCTTATCATTTTTTGAATTAAATGAGCAAATAAATGTACATATATACTCGTACATACCATCTTTAATTATTGGAAGCAACTCAGCGTTTAAAATAAAGCCAATAGAATTGTCCTCTATCTCATTCCCATGTTTCTCCAAGAGGCTGAATTCAATACTATTCTGAAATGTTCGTATTTGAAAGTTAATCTGAAAATAATTTAATGTATATATTTATCAAAACTTACACATTCACCCTCGAAATCCTTTAGCTTGGGAAAGTTTTGGATGAGTTCCGTTGCGGTGGTCAAATTTTATAAAGGTACTTATTTTATAATAGCACTCACACTTTATATACTTCTATATTTATTTTTTCACCTCTTTTTTATTTCATCACAACACACCACGAAATTCAATGTTTTACTGATACATACTAAATATCAGACGAAGAAAATGAAATTAATACGTGAGCAAACTGCTAAAATTAACTAGAATTCTAGCAATGTTTTAATGTAAGATAAAATTGACTAGAATATTACTAAAATCTGTTTAATTTACTAGAAATTCCTTGCACTTGCGAACAGGAATTATCTTGTATTTAGTTTAATTTAACAAGAATTTTACTAGATTTCAGGTAACTACATTAAAAAATAAACCGTTGCAAAAATGCAACTGGAATTCAAGTAATTTTTATTTTTACTGGATTTCTGGTAATACAATTTACGAGATGTTCGTCAAATTTACTAGATATTCCATTTTATAGAGTAAAACTAACCATCTAGTATTTTTCTAGTAATTTTTTGTGCTAGATAATCACTAGAATTCCAGTATAATTAAAAATGTTACTGGAAATTAACTAGAAAATGGTCCAAATCTGGTTTTGATTGCAATTTCACTAGAAATCGGTTAAATCTATTTTCAAATTTAACTAGAAAATTCATTTTTCTTAATTTTTAACTAGAAATTCACTGGATTTTTACTAGAATTTGCCAAACCAGATAATCAAGTAGGCAATTACCGGATTTTGTAATGAGCGTGTAAACAAAATCAAATTGTGTAGAATTAGTAAATTTGTGTATCCTACAAGTCGGTTTAATGAAGCCTACTTTTAAAGAGGCGACAAAAACAACAATAGTTGAAAATCTGCTAGGAACTCACAAAATTAATAATAAAGTCAAAATAAATTTATTAGGAAAAAACATGCCACCACAAGTATTTTATGAATTACAATTCCATACATTTTTCGATGAAATACTAGGTTCAGAATCCATGGCCAAGATGAATGCAAAATTAGACTACAAGTCCAATATAATTACTCTGAATAAGTGCATTTATAAATTGAATAGATATTACCCTCAGAATAACTTCAATAATCATACTATAACGTTGAATACAACGGAGAATGGCGATTGGCTAGTACCAAACTTCGAAAGACTAAACGAAGAGATAATGGTACAGCCAGGGTTGTATAAAGCAACGCAATTTAAAACCACAATTAATGTGTTAACTGGAGACCCTGAACCACCAAAAAAGGTTCCAAAATTAATACTTAAAGTAAATAACTTCGAAACAATCAATCCTATCCCCATCGCAAAAAATGAATGTATTGATAGAAAAACGATATCGAAACTAATTAGAACAGAACATTTGAGTGAAACCGATGAATCGATATTAACAGAAGTTATTTTTAAACATCAGGCTATTTTATTAAAAAAAGACGAAAAATTGTCGGCAACGACAATAACCAAACACAAGATTATCACGACAGACGATAACCCAATATACACAAAGACATATCGGTACCCGCATTGCTATAAAAAAGACGTAGAAGAGCAAATCCAAGAATTATTGGATAGCGGCATCGTTCGAAATTCAAACAGCCCATACTCATCACCAATTTGGGTGGTATCAAAAAGGACCGGAAGTTGAACGAAAGGAAGAGAGACTACCGGAAGTTGAACGAAAAAACCCTAAACGATAAATTCCTTATCCCTCAAATTGAGGAAATCCTCGACAGTTTGGGTAACTCCGTTTACTTTTCGACAATAGACCTTAAATCTGGTTTCCACCAGATTCCAATGGACGAGAGATACCAGGAAAAAACCGCGTTTTCAACGGACAAAGCACATTTTGAATTCACCCGGATGCCGTTTGGCCTGAAAAATGGCCCAGCCACCTTCCAAAGAACAATGAACAATGTACTACATGGCCTAATAGGTAAAATTTGTCACGTGTATTTAGATGACATCATCGTCATAGGGCATAATTTAGAAAATCACATATATAACTTAATGACAGTATTTAAAAGATTATCCCAATTCAATCTGAAAATTCAAATTGATAAATGTGAATTTTTAAAAAAGGAAACAGAATTTCTGGGCCACACCATCACCCAAGACGGAGTAAAACCCAATTCTGACAAAATAAACAAAATATTAGATTGGCCGTTACCAAGAACACCAAAAGAAATAAAACAGTTCCTTGAACTGTCTGGCTATTATCAGAGATTCATAAAGGATTACTCGAAAATAGCAAAAAACATGACTAAATATTTACGAAAAGACGTTTCAATAAACATAACGGATCCGGAATACGTTAAATCTTTTAAAACCCTCAAAAGAATTATATCAACTGATCAGATATTAGCGTACCCAGATTTTTCAAGACCGTTCATACTAACGACGGATGCATCAGATTTCACGCTAGGTGCAGTCCTGTCGCAGATTCAGGATGGTGTCGAAAGACCCATCGCATTTGCTTCCAGAACTCTATATAATACAGAATCAAAGTACTCCACGAATAAAAAAGAGGCACTGGCCATCATCTGGGCCGTCAAAAAATATCAACCCTACCTGTACGGTAGCAAATTTACATTGGTCACTGACCATAAGCCTTTAACATTTATTAAAACCTCTGAAAAGAATGCGAAAATTCTGAGGTGGCGTCTAGAGTTAGAGAATTACGACTATGATGTCGTGTATAAGAAGGGGAAGGCTAACGTCGTAGCAGACGCAGTAAGTCGAATACCAATCATAAAAGAAGTCAACGTCAATGAGGGCAAAGAAATCACTACACGTGAATCAGAAAGTACTGCTGGAAACCCGCCAAGCACTACAAGTGAGGTAGAAACGGTCCATTCAGCAAAAACCTCAGATCATTATTTTATACACTTCTCCGAATGCCCAATTAATTACAATAGGAACCAAATCATATTTAAAATATCTAAATTAGAAACTGTAATCACAGAACAAATCTTTCAAAATTACAATAGAATTATCATTTCCAAGAAAACGTTCGAGAAGGAAGATATCCTCAATTATTTAAAAAAATTCCACAATGATAAACAGTCGGCTAAATCAGCACCAGAGGCCCTGTATCCGAAAATCCAAGAGGTATTCAAAGAAAACTTCTCAAGAAACGGTCATTTTGTTTTTGCCACAACAATGATCGAAGATGTGACAAACGAGCATCGTCAAAACACTATCATTGTGAAAGAACATGAACGAGCTCATAGGGGCATGAGTGAAGTGAAAAGTCAAATGAGACGTTCTTATTTCTTCCCAAACATGGCAAAGAAAATCAAAAGCCACATTAACGCTTGTAACATATGTCATATGCATAAATATGATAGAAAACCTTACAACATAAAAATATCCCCCCGACCGTTCACGAGAAACCCCCTTAAAAGAATACATATTGACATATTTAGCATCAATAGAACAAGTTTCTTATCGGTGATAGATGCGTTTTCGAAACATTTGCAGATGATTCAAATTGACACAAAAAACTTGTTGGACACAACCAATGCCCTAACCAAATACTTCACACAATTCATCTCAAGAATCTAGTCGTCGAACGTGACACACGTCAAAATAAATTAATGTTTTGAAAAATAAATTTTCTTCGGAAAATTGTATTGTTATATATAAATATAACTATTTATACAATCTATAATTTCATAAGGAATAATAATATAAACATATATAATAGTTATTATAATGTCTACGTGCAACATTTGTTCTATGAACATTACCAAAGCGAAATTTCCTGGCGTCAAATGCGCGGGCTCATGTGATAATACGTTTCACATAAGATGTGCAAACATTTCCGAGGAATTACTAGATGGAATAAAGAAGCGCTCAGCAAAATGGCTGTGTCATGTTTGTCGTAATTCTTCTTCGAACCAATCAATAATAATTGATGAAGTGGATTCCCATGATTCTGACGCAATGGATGATTTGCCTAATTTATCTGATGTTATGATCCTGCTGAAACGTATGGAAAAAAAGCTATCTACTCTTGATAACCTGAAAGCCATGCTTGTATCGCTTGCATCGGAAAACGAAATACTTAAATCCAGGGTAGATACCTTAGAGAACCAGATGTCGATTCAGACTTCCAAGATTCATTTACTAGAAGCTGAAAATGATAAACCAAGCCAGAAATTAAACTCAAGTAGCATAACAATTGTCGGTCTACCCAGTCAACATGGTGATATTCGTGATGTGGTTATCAACACCGTCAAAAAAATAGGAGTGGAAATTAATTATGATGACATAGTGAACATTCATGCAATTCCCAAAAGCAAGAGCACTGTCTCATATAAAGAATATACATCTAAATCATTCTCTAATGATTTATTAGTTATCAAATTCACGACGAATGATATTAAGAATAACATTTTGCTGCAGATGAAGAAAAAGAAGTCACTTTTCACTAACGATTTGGATGTAATGTTGCCGCAAAACCATCCTGAGCAACGCATTTTCATTATGCACCGATTAACAGCGTTCCAGCCCCAGTTATATCGTGAAGCGAAGAAAATTAAAACAACGTACAATTATAAATATTTGTGGTGTACTAATGGACAAATAAATCTACGGAAATCGGCAGATTCAGATGTTTATCGAGTACAATCACTCAATGATATTTTTCGGCTTCTTCAAGCACACAATCCAATTGGGAGAAAAAATAGCGATTGTGAGATCAATCGGGAATCAAATATTTTTTAATTCATTAGGTATGCAAATTTTCTTACTATTACAAGCTCAATATTTATTGGTTATTTTTACATACTTTTCTGCCATTTTTGTTTTGATGTCAACAAAACAAATCTCATTTGTATTTGTTTATAAAGGATTGACAGTTATATTTTTTACTAACAATTTCAGTTTTAATTTGTTGGTAGCACTGACAATTAACGTGATTAATTCAAAACATCGAATAAGCTTTTTATTAGTGCTGTACCCAACTTTACATTTCTGCGGAATCAAATGCTACAATAACTACAACTTTTTTAATTTTACTCGTAAACAACAGTATCAATATTTTTTTATAATCTTGCTTTTACCTGTATATTTTATTATCTATATTTCATTCATTTTTTATGAGTAAGATACGAAATTCTAATTTTAGGATATTGGTGCAGAACATTAGAAGTTTACGGGCAAATTTTGATACTTTTAGTTTATATGTGGCAAGCCTTAACGAGATTCCCGATTTAATTTTTGTGACTGAAATATGGATTTATTCTAAAGAATGCTGTGAGTTTAGTTTACCGGGTTACAACTTTAGGGCTTGCTGTAATGACAGTTACCGTTCTGGGGGTGTTGGTGTTTTTATTCGCAATAACATTGGTAATTACTTAATTCAAGTTTACAATTGGATGACAGCAGATATTATTCGTTTTGATCTTGACATTGCAGGGAGAAATTGGATATTCATTTGTATCTACCGATTTAATAATGGGTCTATTAATGGGTTCTGCGATGAGCTGGAAAGTTTGTTGCGTACGCTTACAAAAAGTAACGTAGCTATTCTGGGTGACATTAATTTAAATCTTTTAGATATCAATGAGTCGTTTGGTTACCAAACAATGCTGGCTTCACATGGTTTAATAAACTTTTTAAATGAACCAACTAGAATGTTAGCTTGTCTGGACCATGTCTTCCTGAAAAGTGAGCAAATATTTGATTTTAACATTAGAAACCTACCTATGCATTTTTCTGATCATAATTTGATTATAGTCGATATATTTGCATTAATGTTGAGTTCAGGTACAGTTAATTATAGATCAAATATTTCACAGGTGAATTTCACCAAACTAAACGATCTTTTAAACTTTGAAAATTGGCATTCTGTGTATTCTCAATCCAATTGTAATATTGCTTTTGAAAATTTTGTCGATATTCTAAGGTCTCACATAGCATCATCCACTTTTATCACTGATAGTCGGAAAATCACAAAATTGAAACCATGGATGAATTGTAATCTTTTGCGCAAGATGAACAAATTAAAAAAATTTTCAAAGAAATTAAATCGATATCCTTTCAATAAGAAACTGGAAAAATATGTAGTCAATCTCTCAAAGCAGGTTAAATTGGATGTTCATACTGCAAAGAACGTATTCTACAAGAACAAATTTGATTCTTCCATTAATAATTCCAAGGCTACTTGGAAGATTGTAGATGAGGTGTTAGGACGTAATTCTCGAAGTAAGCAAATAACTCAAATATATCAACTTCGAACTGAAGATATCCTTACATGTTCTAAGTCGATTTCTAATGAATTTAACAATTTTTTTATAAACATATCCAAAGAATTAACTTCCACATTTAGTGCTACTAGAAATGATGATATTGAACGTAATAAATTTATCTTTGGGTCACAGTCAAATAATTACGTTTCGTCTTGTTATTTTGAGCCTATAACTGCTTCGGAAATTATTATTGAAATTAATAATTTAAAAAACAAACGATCTAAAGGTGCTGATGGAATTGATAACTTGGTTGTTAAAAACTGCGCTTGGTACTTAGTGGATGTTTTAAAATTCTTGTATAATCTGAGCCTTGATAATGGAATTTTCCCAAATAATTTAAAATTGGCAATTGTAATTCCAATATTCAAAAAAGGCGATGAATTACAGCTGAACAATTATAGGCCGATTTCTCTGCTAAGCACCGTAGCTAAAGTCTTTGAGAAACTAATAAAACGTCGGTTAGTGCATTATCTTGATAAAAATAATTTTTTACACAATAAACAATATGGTTTTACTGCTGGTAAATCCACTGAAGAAGCACTAATTGATTTCCTTAGTCAGATATTTACAGCTATGAACAGTTCGCAAAAGCCTACAGCACTGTTTGTTGACATTTCTAAAGCTTTCGATGTAGTCAACCATAAAATAATGCTAGCTAAACTATGTAATATTGGTATTCGAGGCACAATTCTAGATTGGTTTACAAGTTACCTTCAAAATCGGCGTCAAATTGTTAGAATAGGCGAAACATTAAGTAACCCAGGTGCTGTTAGGTGTGGCGTCCCTCAAGGATCTGTTTTGGGTCCATTATTATTTTTGATTTATTTTAATTCGATTTTTGACGTTGATTTCATAGGAAATCCCACAGCTTTTGCTGATGATTTGGCCCTTAGCTCCGCTATTCCTATGACTGATAGTACTTGGGAAATTAGTCGTATTCTTGAAAAGGATCTGGACAGCCTAAGTCAATGGTTTTATCATAATCGGCTTATTGTTAGCGACAAATCAAAACTCATGCATTTTGGGCGAAGAGATGCGGTTTCCCTAGCGCACCCTCAAACGTACCACACGTATTCATGCGATAGAAATCTATGCTCGCCTCAGTGTTTTGTGCTTGAGCTGGTACATGAATTTAAATATCTGGGTTTAACAATAGATTCACTACTTAACTGGAAGTCACACATCAATAATACTAGGAAAAGCGTAATCTGGGCCATTCATAAATTCTATAATCTTAGCAAAATTTGCCCAAGGGTTACATTAAGGAAATTATACCATGCTCTAGTAGAATCAATAGTAATGTATGGCATATCCAGTTGGGGTGATACTTATTTTACTAATATTGAGGATCTGTATATCGCACAAAAAAGAATCATTAAATTAATTTACAAGCGCCCTCAGACAACACCAACAGTTCCGTTGTTTCGTGAACTAAATTTATTACCATTTAGATATCTCTATATTTATAAAGTCCTCAAAATGTTTTTTAATCGAAGTAACAGTTTTCACAATCGAACTGTAAGCATATATAATACGAGAAAGCCAAATAACTTTGCCGGCGTTCGTTGCAATAGCGAAAAATTTCGAAGATTCTATCTTTATATGGCTACATTCTTTTTCCACATGTTACCTAACGATATTAAAAGTCTAAGCAATGTGCGGAAATACAAATTAAAACGTGAAATTCGATCCTGGCTGCTCGGTTTAGATAACATTGAGCAATACTTTTAGTGGTGCAATTGAATTATTGTATGTCAAATGATACTAAATTTGAGCTTGTTATTGTATTGCTTGTTATTATTGTAAAAAAAAAAAAAAAAAAGTTGTATTAGTTTAATTTTGTTGAATTGTATAATTGTTGCTCCACCACAGATTTTAATATAAATCTAATGGAGCTTTACTTTATTTCTAATTTGCAATAATTGTTTTTCTTTAATATATGTATATAAATAAACTGAAATAAAGATAAATTTAATAATAATAATAATAATAATTCGGGATACCCAATACTATCGTCTCAGACCATGAGACGACATTTCAGTCGATTCAATTCAAAGAATTTCTAAATAAACTTAACGTTAAGTTGGAATATGCTTCTTCGTCCGAATCAAATGGACAAGTAGGAAAAACTCATTCAACAGTGATTGAGATTTTCAATACAAACAAAGATAAAGTCCCAAATTCCAGTACTCCAACCGCCATTGAATTGTCAGTTGCCCTATACAATGGGTCAGTACATTCATCTACTGGCTACACGCCAAATGAAATCATCTTCAATCAAACCAACCACATTGACCCTAATGAAATTAGTAAACAAACTAATAAAATATTTAGAAATGTAACTCTAAATATAGAAGGCGCGGTTAAAAGAATAGAGAAACAAAATACTAACAAAGAAAATCCACCTGACCTAGTAGAAGATCAATTGGTATTTTTAAAGCCAAACACAAGATCTAAAACACAACCTAGAGGAGTCAAAGCTCAAGTCAAAAATATAACTTTTAAAACATTCAATATAAATAAAAATATTAAACGAAATAAAAATAAAATCAAGAGATTAAAAAAGTAACTTAACAATTGATTGATTGATTGATTGATTGCGATGTACGATCAAGCATTAAGCAAGTCTCCCGTATTATAAATGCGAATACCACACACCACTATACCAATGTTACACAACACGACACCATTCTTCTCATGAAGCCAAACCCCGTAAAGAAAGGCGCCACATCGATATAACCACATAAGTCTAATTAGTTGTGATATCCGCCCCTGGCCAGGCCGCCGTCGTACACCTTTTTACATATAACAAGATCGAGGGATGGGAAAGGAATGTTAGCAACAAAGACTCAACCCGGTTCCAGACACCTAAGTAGTTGATAGTTAGTAAATTTGTTAGTAATATATTTTTTAGTAATTTATTTAACACAAGACAATACAATTTTAAAGTTCATCTCTACTGCTCCTCCAACCTGTAAGAAGACACAATGACAACACAAATTTCCTGGTACCGCAAACTCTTTTTTGTTCTGAAAAGCTGTAAACAACTATTATTATTCTTCCCCCCACCATTTTTTCCATCGGCGGTTGTGAGAGAGGGGGGGGGCGAGATTTCGTTCCATCATCATGTTCCCATGCGGTCACCCAAATTTGTACTAACTGTAGGTAGTGTTGCTTGACGTTGTTTTTAAAATCGTTGCGTCTCTGCTGTCCCTGCTACTCGCCCCCCAAAAAAAAAAAAAAAAAAAAAAAAAAAAAAAAAGTGACTTAACAATTATATACATTTTTTTTCCCACATAATAATAAGTTGTAATTTTAAAAATCTATTATTAAAAACCTATTATAAAATATTGTTAATTAAATAGAAATAAATATTAAAAAAAAAAAAAAAAAAAAAAAAAAAATACAAAATTAATCATTGAAACAAAAAAAAAATATAAATAAATAGAATATAAATTTTTATTATTTTAAATTTCAGAAAATAACAATGTTATGGAAAATATTTGCTTTGACTACCTTATTTTATCAATATAAGATGCAAAAACTAGAAATAAAAAACCTACAAGAAGACCCTATATTAATAAAAAAATCGGGTCAATGTAGAATCCAAACAGGAAATATTAAAATTATTCACCCTATTAACCTTACTAACATAGAAATAACAGTAGAACTTATTAACAAATTAAACATCAATAAGCGTATTTTGTTGACCAAAATTTAATGTGAATTATTTTGGGTTTATTTGTTTTCCAAGAAAATAGCCAATTTGATTTAATTGACAAAAGCCAACCTTTCGAAATAAAATATAAATTTACTATGTATTATGACTCTGGTGGCAGGTATCATAACCAAGAATTAAAATTATGTTTAAATAAACCCAATTTTTTTTTGGGTTAATGTTATTCTTGCGGGGATTTCGCCTATGCAATTGTTGTTGTAAATTTGTCAAGGAAATACGCTAAATGTATCTATGATAACCTAGAACTAGACAATATAGTCAAACAAAAATTAAAGAGAATATATAGCAACCTACGCCAAATAAAACCAAAACAGTATAACAGGTATAAACGATGGGATAGTTTAGGCTCTGCATGGAAATGGATTGCCGGAAACCCGGATGCGGAAGATCTGCATGTGATTAACACCACAATAAACCAGCTGATTGACACAAACAATCAACAAATCCTAATTAATCAACAAATTGACAAAAGGATTCAAATTATTACGGATACCGTGAACAGAGCGGTAGCCAATAGCACTATCAGTAACAAAATAGTTCTAACGGAAATCGAGATGCTGGCAACAATAGTAAGCATAGATTCCATTAATATAATCCTGGAAGATATTCAAGACGCGATAATTAGAACAAAAGCGAACCTCCCAAGTGGAAAAATTCTAGCAATAAACGAAATACTAATGATAAAGGACTTATTGGTCAACCAGGGAATCAATATCACAATATCGGATGAAGCACTGAAGTACGTTACACCAAAAATAGCTGTGAATGGCGAGACATTGCTCTACATACTTCAAGTACCAAAATTAGAAAAGGATAACTCTGAAATAATGATGATTGTACCACTAGTAGTTAATGGCACAATCATAAAAGACCACCCTCAATACCTCATTAAGAGTAAAGAAAAACTATACTCCACATTAGATCACAAAAGTTACGTTCAGAGACATTCTGAAATTCAAGAGTTCCAGGACGATTGTGTCAAACCACTAATAATGGGAACGAGAAGCAACTGCAAAGTGATATCAGAGATGGAAACGAAACTACAGTTTATTTCAGAAAATAAACTTATTATAAACAACGCGAAGAACGAAAAATTATCTTCTGACTGTGGACCCAACAATCGAACACTATCCGGGAACCTCTTAATAACATTCTGGAACTGCACTATAGCAATTAAAAACAGGGAATTTCAATCCTACGACATAACAAGCGATGTGCAAGAAACACAGGGAGCACTCTACAACCTACAAGGAACCCGACAATTAGTGAAAACGCTGAACATCGATACGATTAACCAAGAAAGCAAACAAAACAGGAAACAAATCAAAAATGTATACCTGGAACAACTCAGCCACAAAAACTGGATATGGAGACTATCGGGAGGCGTTTCACTCGCATCAATCACGATAATAGTCTTAATAATTTACATTACCCTCCGTAATTATCAAACTGCGACAGTAAAAATATCAAAGCCAAGTATTTCCGAGACACAGGAAACCTATCAATTAAATCAACTATCAAATATCATAAGAGAAGCTTCCAAAAAACTAAAGGACGGGGACGCCCTTTCTCCACCCCCCGGAGGAGTTATATGCCAACAAAGTATATAATCACAACTCAATAAAGTGTATAGTTTCAATCTACATTGTAACAAATTGCATAGTTGCATTTCACACATTTTGAAATGCAACATAAGACGTAGACAAAACAATGAGGATCATACGAGTAACTAGAACCAACAAAAAGTAGCTGACTATGTACAACGTGAATATTGTAGACATAATCAATTTCAACTTTAAGAAAATAAATTAAATAAAAGTTAGTTCTTATCTTAACGTAGAATAGTTAACATGTAAAAATTGTAAAAGAAAAAATAAAGAATAAAATAATTTTTTTTTATTACCTCACATGTGTCGAACTCATAATTATATGCTATATTAAAGACAGTTAATATGGAATTTAAAAAATGCCAAGCGCGTTTTTATTTTTTTATTAATGTCCACTCCACAATACTATATAGTTCGTTTTCAAGTGGAAATTCAGTTGCAGCCGAACCTTCTATTAAAGGCCGAGCCATATTTCTGTTTAGTTGATACAGGAAACGTTCATTAAAAATTGTTTTCCCAAATCTCTAATAAAACATTGTACTCGTGGTTGTTTAAACTTTCTTTTCTTACTTGTAATTGATGTAGAAAGCTTAGAACCAAGTATACAAGTTACAAAAAAAAAAACCTTGAAATTTTACACTTCCGGAAAACACTGTATTCTAAACATTTCCGTGAGTCAGTTTGTAAGCTTTATCATTACTTCATCCCTAAGGCGAAAGTTATGAATTTAAACACCTTAATGAAAATTTATACAAGCACTTCACACATTCTGACAGTGTTACGGTTCATATGTCTGTGAAGCTGGCACGAAAAGTTAGCACGTAAAATGCAAAGGCAACACTTTTAGTACAAACAAATCAAAGACACACTTGTACTAAAAAGCAAGAACAAAAATGTAATATGCGATAGCTCGGAATAAAGCATGATAAAAGAGAAAATCAAAGAATAACAAAATGCCGTTAGAAAATTCATATTTGTATAAATATATAGTTGAAACCAGCTCTAAATAAATCACTATGTATCAAATAAAAATAAAAAAATACCGAAAACTAACCGGAATAAATTTATTTTCACTATTTAGAATTTATTCCAAACAAGAATTTATTTTGTCAGTAGTATATACAAATAAAATATTTTAGAAACACATCACGAAAAATGGTTCAAGCATTTAGAGTTAGCACATAATTTATTATTGAATAAACATAATGAACTAATATTCATCATAATAAAATTAATATTACATCAAAGCAAAATATATGACCGGACATGATTTTAACGGACATGAACTATATATTAAAGCAGAACCAATAACGAGCTATATAAGTAAAAATTTATAACTTTTGTAGGAAGAGAGTACTATCGGACCTTTCCTTACATTTGTCGGACATGAATTTAATTTTCAATTAAAGTAGAATAATTAACGAGCTATTTGAGTAAAAATTTGTAAATTTTGTATGGTGAGAGCATTTGGATAAAAAATGCCGCGGGAATTATTTATTTATATGCCACACAGCATGTAAAATGCAAGTACCATTAAAGATCCGCCACCATGACTAACCGTTCCTGTCCATTACGTCTCTTTAGATTTTCATGTGGCTATTTCCCGAAGTACTATATGCCTTGCCGTCTTTCTGAAACCGATTAATTTTGGTTTCATCGGACCAAATCACTTGTTTCCAATCGTGAAAAGACCAATTTTTATGCAGTTTTGTGAATACGAGACGCGCTTTGATATTTTTGCGGGACAAAGCTTGATTTTTTTTTTCTTCACATATGAGTTCAGGCCTATTCTATGCAAGGCTCTTCTAGATGTCTAGAAACGCTAACGTTTATGCCCAACTCTTTAGCAGCCTTGTGAGGTGTATTAATTAGTTTGTCGTTGTGATCTCTCTTATTTTCTTTCAAAAATCTCCCTATTGTATGAGCGCCCTGCTATTTAAACGTTGCGGCCGTCCTTTGCACCAGTTGATTTGCCTAAATTATGCCGGTTTCTTACATTGTGTATACTGTTCTATATGACAAACATTTAATTGAGTTGCAATTTTCCGCAAAGAAAACCCTATTTCGCACAGTGAAATAATGTTTTTTTCCAACTCCGCTTATATTTTCTTTATGTATACGAAATTACTATTTACATTTCACCAACAATTTGAAATATTAACAAAATTTATAAAAACTACTTTAAGTAACGGAAATAGAGTCTCCCTTTTTAAATTCATCATGAAATATAGAAAAATTTAATAAATAGTATAAATAAAACTTAATTAATGTAATAAAAAAAATGGTACATTAATTTAACACCCAGTTATAAACTCGATTAGTACCCTGACAAATGAAGTATATAATGATTGAAAGGTCAGCGTATCGTGAAAGTCTTTTGAGTTACGTTTGATAAATCCCAGCATTGAGTAAGCCTTGCTTATAACAGCATTAATATGACAGTTAAACTTTAGATCGGAGCTGAAAATCACCACCAAATCATTAACTAAGTGGACCGTTTCCATTATTTAATGATCAAGAAAATAACTAATCTGCGGAAAGGTTCAGCACGGACCGATAGTACTCTTTTCCTAACCATACAAAATATACAAATTTTTATTCAAATAGCTCGTTAATGATTCTACTTTAATTGAAAATTAAATTCATGTCCGACAAATGTTAGGAATACAAAACGCGTATGTAGCTAATTTCACTTTTGTTAAACTAAAATGCATTTTTAATCTATCATACATTAAGGAGAAAACGTTCTAACTCTACTTATTGCTTAAACCATTTTTCTTGTCATAAATGCAAGTTTCATAGTTGTTTCTCTATAATCCTAAAATTATTCCTTTAGCATCTTATTTAATTGGCTGAGAAAATAAAAATTGAATTTTTTCTGTGCAAACTAATTTTTTCGAATGAAAACAAATAAATTTTAATTATATCAGCCATTCTATCATCAGAAATAACCTATGCTTAAATTGATGATTTTTGAATTTAAATTGTATAAGAAAACGATGCTGTGTACAAATGTGTTGCAATTTCATTGCACAACGATTTCTCAATTGCCACACGATTTGTGATAAAACCCCAAATGTTTCAATTGTATTGTGAACGTTTCAGTTATTAGTTTTGTTGATCCATACTATTCTTTGCTATTTTTTATGTTGCTAATTATTTATAAATATTACAAGACTATTGTATCGTAGAAAAAAATAGCGTGTGTAACTCGCGTGAAAACGTTTAATTGCAATATTAAAGTCATTGCAGCCCTCTCCATCGCTCAGGTTGCAAATTTCACTTTTGTATTGCAATGACTCGTTTTCTTCACTTGTTATATATTATACTTAATATACTGATAATATTGTATCGGAACAACTAACTGTTCTGTTCGTGTTTCGGTGGGCTTAGTAAAACTTTTTAATTTCGGTTATTACGATTAGTTATTGTACATTATTTTATTGTTAAATTTTGTAAGGCTGTTTTTAGAACTATCCGTAACAAAAAAAAAATGGTTTAAGTCTTTGATTAAATAAAGTATTGCCGTGCATATATTTTGCAATTTTTTCTGCTAACTTTACGTGCTAACTTCACATTGGTCTATTCATATAGTCTCGTATACGTATAATGTAAATGTAACAAATAACGTTAGAATAGCTCAAGCAACCTGGATATTTGTTTTCTAAGTATAATTTAGAAATTCGAAAAATATTAACAAAAAATAGTAAAAAAATTTGTATACGAGTGGGTTTATCGTCTGGTATATATAAATTTATTTTAGAATTTTTAAAAAGATATTAAAACCCAACATCCTAAATAGGTTAATGTGAAAACAATAAATAATTTATTGCCATGATAACATTTTACGTATTGAAAATACATACAAAACATTTGGATAACTAACTATATAACTACTAAGTAAATACGATTAGTCACAATGGAAACTGTTTGGTAAAGACATGTTATAAAATATTATAATTTACAGCTAAACATAAATTTAAGATAGTTTATGTCATATCCAAGGTAGTTTTTGCAATGCAGACATTAAATACTCTTCAAACACCATTATTAAGAGTTATAAAATTTGTATAAAATAACGATAATAAATATTTTATATTCAATTGATATGTTGTATGGTCGACAATTAAAACTTAGAATCGTATTTTAATCGTTAAAAGCCATAAAAATGGAAACAATAAAAATTAGAATTGGAATGGATTTTTTATGTTCAATTGGCTTAATGGAGTGTGAAAACCAGGAAGAGGGTGCTATGTTAGGTAGATATGGTAGATTATAAAATAATTATAAGAATGCTTCCCTATTTCATTACGTTTTTTTCAAAAAGGTCGCAAAGATGTTCTTTTTCCATTTTTGTCCGGTTTGCCCATTATAATTTGTTTGTTCTCGTTTCACAGCTTTTGGTTGCGCTAAGTTTAGCTGAGGCTTTGTGTTGAATATGTATTTTTTTTCACACCTTTATTGAGTAGCGTTAAACAGTTTGATGATTTGTTCTATAGTTAGTAATTTCGGCAATGTAGTCAGCAGCTGTACGTTACCACAAATTTTTTCCATTTGTTTAACTTGCTCTTCAGTTGATCCAGGAGGGATACTTACTAGAAAAATAAATTCAAGAAATTGAGGACACAGCAAAAACTTACAGTTGGTCGGATATTCAGATGATAAAATATGTGCAGCGGCTGCTGGACGGTGACGCAGATAACACATTGCGTACAACAGTACATATAACAACTTGGGGAAAGCTGTAAACATTCATGGTTGAAGAGTTCAAACCAACTCATACGAGTGCAACAATCCAGTTTATAAGCCTAATAAAGCCGTTCCTTTTGGTGCTACCATCAATGAAGCATTCGAGGAAAATTAGTTTAGTACGAGAATATAACAAAGAAAACCGTAACCAAAATAATATTACCGATTTGTCAGAATTTCAGAATACCCAGCCGATAAGTAGATCAACGGGAAATCGGAGAGTCGGGGAGAAAAGGGTAAATTGTTACACCTGTGGGAAGTAGTACTCATAGCAAACGCATGCCCCCAAAAAGGTAAAGCAAAACAAATTTTTGACGTGTCAGGGGTTTGGCCAAATAGCAGTGAAATGTCCGGAACGAAATGATATGGTACTTCGCATGATTCGGAGCCCCAAATCAATATCAAACCAAGGTCAAAACACCCCAGGTTCAGCTAGGGAATAGATGCCTGGTTAGACTAGAGAATACAAAAGAATTGTGACGATTGAGTGGAACTATATATGCGATGGTGGACAGAGGCAGCGGTTTGAATTTCATTTCACCTCAAAAAAAAAAATGGAGATAGGAAGCTTTCAGATTAAATGGAAATTAACAACATTTAGAGGTGTGGGATCAAAAGAATTGAAAACAATTCGCTCAGTTAAGGCAGAGATGGAAGCGGATATTGATTCATTGTGAACAACATGGAGTATGGATTGTTGCCAACAGACGTTGTCTTGGGACAAAAGCTAATAAAACGAACAATTACCATTTTTACTCCCAGTAAGATCATGATAAGTGAATTCGATAAGTCACCAGTTGAACTGTACCAGATCGAAAATAAGCAGCAAGAGCTACTCGCTTTTGCGGAAAATTATTACTCAAGAAAGGAAGCAGTAAGTGACGTAATCAAGATGGAAATCATCCTCGCAAACAACAACCCAGTCTACTCTAGGCCAAAAATAATAATTCGAGAAGGAATAATTCGAGTGAGCATGTTATGCAAGCCCAGTCGGATTAGCAAAGAAGAAGGATATCTAAAAGATTAAGCATCGATTACCGAAAATTAAATGCAATAGTAGTCAGAGATCATTATCGTCTACCATTGGTTGACGATCAGCTAGACCGGTTACAGGGAGCAAAAATTTTTCGGCACATTAAACCTAAGTAATAGATTCTTTCACGTACCCAGAGCTGCCGATTCAATCAAATATACTTCGTTTGTCATGCCGCCTGAACAATATGAGTCAAAGGTTCGTCAACAATATTTTTCATAAATTATTTATACCATATACATGGTCGATAGTATTATCTCGACTACATCAGGATAGGAACGGAATGCAAATTAATTTGGAAGAAATACAAACAAAGAAGATATTAACAAACAGCCATTTTGATTTTTTCGGAGCCTTGTAATATACGCAATGTCAACGATTGGGTCTACCTGGATACTTCCGAAGATTCGTTGAAGGTAATTTCAGATTAAGTAAAAAAGGACATGCCGTTCTGAGTTGTTGCATTGGAGCAGAAGGCGATAAAATTATTGAAAGATGTCGTGACTACACCCAGTGCCCAGTTCTACAGATGATGAGGGCGCCAGAAAGCATGGCCTCAGAGTGATACCAGTTAAAGGAAACGTAGATGACAGAAAGTTCGACCCCGTTTCCTACTTTATTAAATCGTAGTTAAACCGAGTAAACGCTACGCAAAGGGACGACGAGCATATACAGACAATATTGAAGTTACTTGAAATTAGATCTTACAAAAGTTTAACCAAAAGTCACGGTATTCTCGGAGTGTCTAGTGGCACCATTAGCTATGCAGACGGACGTCATCAAGAGATATCACGATCAACACCATTTCGGAGTAAAGAAAACCGAGGACAGTTGAAGACGGAGTTTTTTATGGAGAATTTGACAAAAAAGTTAGCGGCGGTTATCAAAAACAGAAGTAGTCGGAAGTAGAGAGTTTTAAGCCCAATACCGAATGGAGACAAGCCATTCGCTACTTACCATGTGGACCATTTGGGACACTTAATGGCAACTATTAACGATACCAGTATATCCGTTATACCCGCAGGCAAAGGTACAACAGTCAAAGAGCCGATGGAAATTTAGAGGTACAGAAGGCGATGTATCATATCGGCCTTAACAAAAACAGAATTCCAAAATATTCTCGAGAGGAGCACATCATATTTCATGGGATAATGATGGGGATGCCTACGGGTAAAGGGCAAGTAGAAAGGTTAAACCGAATCATAATTTCGGTTCTACCAAATTTCACGAGGGAAACACTAGACGAGTGGTAAAAAAATGTTGATCGAGTTCAGATGTACATAGAAAGTTCGTACCAACGCGCCATCAACCGATCACCATTTAAATTATTGCTTGGGACCACGATGAATTCTGCGGGACCGAAACGTCCAATAAAACAAGCATTCTAAAATTTCAAGGTAGCTCCAATTTTCCAAAGCAACCAAGTAAAATTTAATTTAAATAATAATTTTTATTTATTTGATTTTAACCGCTCGCTTGCAATGTGGATTTCCTTAAATTTATGGTAATTTATTGAACAATCTGATAGGATACAAGCATATCAACACAGAATACAAAGGTATTTTTTTGGCATAGATGAAATGCCATAAATACGCGAAGTTTTTTTTTTTTTAAATATTTCATTATGAGAAAAATTTCAAATTGACTAGATAAATTGTGACTGTTTGATAGATTGATTGATTGATTTCCATGTACGATCCAGCATTAAGCAAGTTTCCCGTATTATAAATAAGAATACCACACCACTTACAACACCACCCATGTTACAACACGACACTATAACTCTCCCTCACCAAGGAAATTTGTACCATCATACTTAGATTTTCATGAAGCTAAACATAACAATATTCACCTAGTAAAGAAAGGCGTCACATCGATAACCACATATGTCTAATAGTGTGATATCCGCCCCTGGCCAGGAAGCCATCGTACACCTTTTTACATGTGACAAAATCTAGGGATGGGAAAGGATTGTTAGTGAGGACAGACTCGGCCCGGATACAGACACCTAATAAAGCCGATAGTTAGTGTTTTATGACAGCACAATGACAACACAAAAAAATATTAATAATAAAACGTTGGAACCTGATCGATCTGAAATAATATCTTTTCTTCTGAAACTAAAAAAACAAATTAGTTATTTATTTCTACTCTCACTTAGTCCAACCGCTCTATAATATCAAATATTTAAGTATTAGCTTTCAACAATTTAGGGAAATATTAAAACAACAACAAATATAATATAATCTAAATTCAAATGTAAAGATGTTCCTGTCCCTAAAAATAAACCATTTATTAATCATAATTCAATTCTAAGCCTTAAGGGATTAATTACATTAAGTCAATTATATTGATGCTTCTCCTCCAGCATACCCCATCTGAAATAAAATGTTAAACCATAAGTACACTCCAACTAGTTCTAATAGATGTCTCGCCGCTCAATATTGATGAAATTTGTTAGTTGTTATACCTATCATCAAAAATCTGTAACAGTAAATATTTGCTAAATAAAGCCCTTGTTCATCCACAACCTCAACCAATCTATCATTAACATTAATACCAATAAGTATGAACATTAACACCAATACGAACACTAATCTCAACACCCACATCAATACCAATACCAACATCAACAATAATATTATGACATATGATTCGATTACACCGAAAAATTAATTTCACTAAATTTAATTCAACTTAATTTTAATAAAAATTAATTTAATTTCAACCCAAAACCTAATTTACTTCACCATTAATTCTTTGTTTAAAATCAGTCCTTAACACCCTTAAATAAAACAAATTCAACTCAACATATAAATTGAACGACAGCAAATTAATTACCTGAAATAATTAATTAACTTGAAAATCAAGATACATAAAAATTGTAATCCTAAATTATGAATTTTAAACACTAAATGACTTTTTTTTTAAACTAAAATTCTAAAATCAAAAACCAAAATCTGAAACCTTTAAAAATGTATTTCCAATTCCTGCTTAACTAGCTATAGCCAGAAATTAAAGAAATTAATTAACAAATTCCAGGAATACTACTAAAATCAAAATTAAATAATTAATTGTTTATTACTTCATTCTGATTCAATAGCTTAAATACTAATAGTTCAACCTTTCCATACTAAATTAAAGTTAAGCAATCAACAATAAAAATTAAAATAACAATTAAATAATGAACGATAATTAAATAAAAAGCCGCCCCCGATTTCTCCGCTCTAAAAGTCCAATAATAAATAATTAAAATAATGAACAATAATAGGTAAACAATGAAGCCGCGCCCGGTTTCCCATCTACACATTTCACTGCATCCAATCCATTCTTAATTATCAATTAAATTGTAACACAAAAATTTATTTTTAAAAAAATTTAAAATTCAATTTTAAATCATCTAATTCCTGAAACCATACAAGTTCAATTTCATATTTGCAACTTTATTAGTTAATTCCAGACATACCTCTAAAATCAATTCAAATTGATAATTAATTAATAGCTTACTAATTAATCTATTACGTTTCAATCCCACTGCACAATAATTAAAAATAATCAGGAACACAATAAAAGTTTAATAAAAGTTTAACAAAGTTTAATAAAAAATTAATAAAAGTTTAATAAAAGAATAAAAGTTAAATAAAAGTTTAATAAATATTTAACAAAAGTTTGACAAAAGTTTGATAAAAGTTTATCAAAGTTTAACAAAATTTTAACAAAAAATTATTAAAAGTTTAACAAAAGTTTAATAAAAGTTGAATAAAAGTTTAAAAGTTTAAGGGGTTAAAAGTTTAAAAATTCAAAAGTTTAAAGGTTTAAAAGTTTAAAAGTTTAAAAGTTTAAAAGTTTAAAAGTTTAAAAGTTTAAAAGTTTAAAAGTCTAAAAGTTTAAAAGTTTAAAAGTTTAAAAGTTTAAAAGTTTAAAAGTTTAAAAGTTTAAAAGTTTAAAAGTTTAAAAGTTTAAAAGTTTAAAAGTTTAAAAGTTTTAAAGTTTAAAAGTTTAAAAGTTTAAAAGTATAAAAGTTTAAAAGTTTAAAAGTTTAAAAGTTTAAAAGTTTAAAAGTTTAAAAGTTTAAAAGTTTAAAAGTTTAAAAGTTTAAAAGTTTAAAAGTTTAAAAGTTTAAAAGTTTAAAAGTTTAAAAGTTTAAAAGTTTAAAAGTTTAAAAGTTTAAAAGTTTAAAAGTTTAAAAGTTTAAAAGTTTAAAAGTTTAAAAGTTTAAAAGTTTAAAAGTTTAAAAGTTTAAAAGTTTAAAAGTTTAAAAGTTTAAAAGTTTAAAAGTTTAAAAGTTTAAAAGTTTAAAAGTTTAAAAGTTTAAAAGTTTAAAAGTTTAAAAGTTTAAAAGTTTAAAAGTTTAAAAGTTTAAAAGTTTAAAAGTTTAAAAGTTTAAAAGTTTAAAAGTTTAAAAGTTTAAAAGTTTAAAAGTTTAAAAGTTTAAAAGTTTAAAAGTTTAAAAGTTTAAAAGTTTAAAAGTTTAAAAGTTTAAAAGTTTAAAAGTTTAAAAGTTTAAAAGTTTAAAAGTTTAAAAGTTTAAAAGTTTAAAAGTTTAAAAGTTTAAAAGTTTAAAAGTTTAAAAGTTTAAAAGTTTAAAAGTTTAAAAATTTAAAAGTTTAAAAGTTTAAAATTTTAAAAGTTTAAAAGTTTAAAAGTTTAAAAGTTTAAAAGTTTAAAAGTTTAAAAGTTTAAAAGTTTAAAAGTTTAAAAGTTTAAAAGTTTAAAAGTTTAAAAGTTTAAAAGTTTAAAAGTTTAAAAGTTTAAAAGTTTAAAAGTTTAAAAGTTTAAAAGTTTAAAAGTTTAAAAGTTTAAAAGTTTAAAAGTTTAAAAGTTTAAAAGTTTAAAAGTTTAAAAGTTTAAAAGTTTAAAAGTTTAAAAGTTTGAAAGTTTTAAAGTTTAAAAATTAAAAAGTCTAAAAGTTTAAAACTACAAAAGTTTAACAGTTTAAAAGTTTAAAAGTTTAAAAGTTTAAAAGTGTAAAAGTTTAAAAGTTTCAGAGTTTAAAAGTCTAAAAGTTTAAAAGTTTAAAAGTTTAAAAGTCTTAAAGTTCCAAAGTTCAAAATTTAAAAGTTTAAAAGTTTAATAAAAGTTTATCAAAAGTTTAATAAGAGTTTACGAAATGTTTAATAAAAGTTTTATAAATGTTTAAAAGTTTAAAGGTTTAAAAGTCTAAAAGTTCAAAATTTCAAAAATTTAAAAGTTCAAAAGTTTAAAAGTCTAAAAGTTCAAAAGTCCAAAAGTTTAAACGTTTAAAAGTTCAAAAGTCTAAAAGTCTAAGAGTTTAAAAGTTTAAAAGTGTAAAAGTGTAAAAGTGTAAAAGTTTAAATGTTTAAAAGTCTAAAATTCCAAAACTGAAAAGTTTAGAAGTTTAAAAGTTTAATAAAAGTTTAACAAAAGTTTAATAGCAGTTTAACAGAAGTTTAATAAAAGTTTAACAAAAGTTTAATAAAAGAACAAAAGTTCAATAAAAGTTTAATAAACGTTTAACAAAAGCTTAACAAATGTTTAACAAAAGTTTAATAAAAGTTTAATAAAAATTTTACAAAAGTTTGACAAAAGGTTAACAAAAAGTTTACCAAAAGTTTAATGAAAGTTTAACAAAAATTTAATAAAAGTCTAATAAAAGTTTAAAAGTTTAAAAGTTCAAAAGTCTAAAAGTTTAAAAGTTCAAAATTCAAAAGCCCAAAAGTCTAAAATTACAAAAGTTTGAAAGCTCAAAAGTTGAAAACTGTTCAGGGCGTAAGTAAATTTGTTAGTTAAAAAACCCTTATCCCTATACGAATCGTTTATTTAATAAAAATTGTAGAATTTTTTTTTTTTTTTTTAGTCGTACTCAACCCTTAAGGACCAATATCGGTCATTGGCAACAATGATGACAAAGGTTTAGCTAGCATATGGAATAGACTCTATTACTTAATTAAAAGCCCTCCATACGAATCATTCATTTAATAAAAGTTCTACAAAAGTACCCTCTTTGAAATCACACTTCAACTTTAGAACGCCATATACCGTTTTTTAATGAACACTTAAAAAATAATTCAATTAAAATTACTTTAATATCGAACGAACACGAATTGGTAATAAATTCTGATTTGTTGTAATTTAGCTAGAGCTTGAATTTTTAAAAATACTTTTTTAAATACTACTCAATATTTTGAAATAACACTCAAACCTCCCATAAGAACCCGTCTCAGCAGTGCAATACAAATCTCTGGAATGTCTGGAAAACCTCACCTCTGAAATATTCAACAAAATACGGTTCACTCCCCATTACTTAAAATATCGTAGCACTCACAATACAACCTGCTTTATATACACAAACTTGTTTCAACCAAAATCAAACAAAAATATAACATGAAGCAACGCACAAAATACAAAACAAATCTACAACACTTTTCTGTTGTTTTTTTGTTTTTTGGATACTCTCTTACCAATTTCAATATGACAATATTGTTTGTTTGTTTTTATCCCTTCAATTTGTTCTGGGGCTGGAGGCACTCCCAACTCTTTCGCAGTTCGCTTTTTACGTCCTACCTTACGCCTTTAGTAGCCCAATCGAGGACGTACGGCTACAGAGCCGTTTTTGTTTAAACCACCTGCACATTGCATTGGTTCATGTCAACCTATAGTGCTGACCAAGGTACTGACATGAAAGGTCGGTCGGCCCATGGATTCCGCACTTTCAACAGGGGTCATAAATGTGTCACCTTCATCACCGATCGTAATCAGATGATGAAAAAATACTTTTGCATCCCGCCCCTATAAGGATTAGAACCCGGTACCTCCCGATCCAACCGTCGCAGCTTTAACCACTGCGCCGTCTAATGTGACAATATTGTCAAACCATATTAATAATTCACTTTGGATTACACTTCAACACACCACTTGTAGCTTTATGATTTTTTTTATCAATCAAAACAAAATTAACACAGGCTATTTCATTTTAGAAGCTCAGATTTTATTTTATTAATAAACCACTAAACACTGTTGCACTCAAAATTTCACGTCTAACTTAAATTACATGCATCACAAACAACTTTATTAATTAATTAATCTAAATTAACACTTATTATTATTTTTTTTTAATTTAAATTAGCACAGCAAAAATATGACTTCTATATCCTGCACTACCTGTGTCTATGATATTATATTTAAAATTAAAACAACCATCATTTAAAGTCAGTTACACAAGAAACAATAGCCTTTTCACTTTGATTAAAACTAAATAACTATACAATATTTTTTAATTTTAAAAACCAAAAAAAAAGAATTCACATTCACATTTTTTACGCAAAATAATTTCTTTTAATAATCTGCAACTTAGCCACTTTTAACATTCACTTTTATATATAAAACCAAACATTATTCACTGTTAATTGTATTTAATATATTTTTTGTAATTCTACACCTATTTATTTAATTTAAATTAATTTTTATTTAATCCATAAAATCACTAAAGAAAAAACACGTCAACTCTAACTCAGGGCTACCTACCGATCGCCTCCATGGTTTTTGGTTACAAATGTAAACAAATTATATGTCAACAATTTTCGACTAGATAAATTGTGACTGTGTAATTAAATTTGTATCGAAAACAATAAACTACCATGGCATTAAAAATATCAAGATTATGGTTTGGTTTCTTACAAAACTGGCCCAACAAAATGGTGTAACCATATACCACCATTACCATTACATACTAATCGTTTTAAGTTTTTTTTGCTCAATAATCCCTTAAATTTTTTTTTTTTTGGTAATGCACATTTCGGTTTTGTAAATTTTTAATGTTTTTAAATTTTATTTTCCCTTAGGGCAGGAACCTTAGTAACGAACATGTTAATTGGTTTTCCTTAATTAATGGCTCTCCTTCAAGTAATCGAAATCAAGAAAAATATCTCAGAACTTAATAAGAAAATGACGAATAAGGTTAGTAATATGCAAACAGTATAAAAACCATTTAACAGTATAAAAAAATAAGACACCACTTGAGCTAAAAAAAAAAATATTTAATCTCATCCTCTACCTCTGGGAATCATTAATATTTTCATTGTGCTAAGCGACTTTTAAATTTTTATATTTGAATTATTTTTTTGTGTCCATTTTTATTTCGCTTAAGTAAAACTCATAGAATTTCAAAGAAAAGCATTAAGGCATAATACATGAAAAGCATAAAACGAAAATTAAATTTTAATAATTTATTATTTTGTGCAACACAAAGCTAATTGGTACCAATACGGAAACAAAAAGTAAAGTTTTCTTTTATTTTCAACAGTATAAAGACTTTCAATTAAGCATAATTTTTATATTCTATTCTGACTTTGTATGTGTAGCTGTAAAAAACTATCGCCGGATTTTGTTCTTAATTAAATATTATGATTTGGTTTTTCCCGTATAATTAAACTCTTGTATATAAAGATTTTTATGTTTTAATTACAGCTAATCTATTATAAATATTTGGTTCTGTCCTGTAGATTCAGCAGCTAAATTATTAATTTTATGTAATGACATAAAACGGAATAAAATATAATTTGGGCTATATGGAAAATTATTTTAGTTTGGCTTAACGGTAAAAATGCTGATTTTTCGGAAAAACGAGAACTGACTATACGAAACAATAAATCAGAATTTTTTTCATTTTTGGACTGGTATTCGGGTATTGCCATCATCTATTTGCCAACATCTAAGACAATAAAAACGTTAATAAGAATAAATAGTTAAATTAATATTTAAAGTCGTTAATTTTAAAAGAGTTCGTTGTATATGTTAAATACATAACCTTCCAAATGTTTGGGTCATAATCATCACTCTCTAATTTTTCTGATTGCTAGAAAATCCGAATTTTTCAAATTATATATGAGTTGCGATCGTCCTTTGGAGATGTTAATGAATATATAGGTAAAATTGTATATGTGGTCTTAGCAAATTTTATTAGGCTAGGTTCGTAATGAAATTTAATTTTAGCAACGGACGCTCTTAATCACAGCATCTTAAAAGCAAAGAAGTTTATTATTTTTCATAAAAATACCTTAATTGATTTTCACTTCCACAACATCCCTTTTTTGATCCCAGGTCGTTATTATCAAATTGCCTAAATAAAAACTAATTTTAACTTCATAAAATTTCCATCTTTTTTTGTGCTCTTTGTTCCAAAACTTTATTTTGGGAACGATTTCTTATAATAAACTTGACCATCTACCGCATAAATATATGTACATTGTACATACATATACAAAAAAGTATAAAGAATGGGAAAGAAATTTAACTTTCTTTATTTGTTGTATTATACCATATTCCCAAAATACTAAAAGCTTGTTCCATTTACGTGTACATAGTTACGATAATTATTTTTCATGTCTTAATAATTTTCAATGTTTTTGTTTTCTACTTTTCTTTACAACAACACTGTTTCGGGCAATTTAAAATGAAGAAATCTTGAACAAATATTTGACATTAGAGTATATTCTGTGGGATTATAATATTACAGTAATGGTTTCAAACATCGATCTCACTTTAAAAATGAAAATTTTTATTTTTTTTTGGGCCTTGTGTTTAATAGTGGTGTTTTCAGGTTTTTTTATAGAAGATTTTGCCTCGCATTAACAACAGGAATGACAACATAAGATTTGTCAAGATTATTCTTTAATCTCTTGTGACTTATTTATATGCTTGGTTTTATTCCGGATTATGTACGTTTGTTTGCGATATGGTTGCGAAATATTTAAGAGCATACAAAATCTCCCATTTTTAGTATTTAGATGACATGTATAACATAAAGTCTCTGTATTCCCTTATGTGGAGTTAGTATTATCTAATACATTATCAGTGTAATAATATGTTGCCAACAAAAAAAAAAAAAAGGAAGCATTTTCGCCCTGTGGATTTGTGAAAATCCTCTCACCCAAATTGAATTTATCTTTATTTTGCGGGAAGTTAACCTACACATATTTTAGATATGTACAAAAAACTTTCGAATTCCAGTTTAATAAATAACATTGTTTGTGAAACTGAACACTTGTGATACAGGTGATTGCTAAAGAATTGGTTTGTATAAGTCTTTAATATTTGGAATTTTTGTCTTGTGTGACAAATTACCGAAAACCTCATTAAACAAACCAAATGAAATTCACATTATACTTTTATCGAACAACACATTTTCATTATCGATAGTCTAGTACTAGACTGGTTGTAGCACATAAAATTAAAATAATTTGATTTTGCCAACTTAAAGTCGCCAAAATGTAATTCAAGATTTTTCAAATTTAAATATTTTCGGAATTGATTTTTGTTTTAATAAATTAAAAATCAAATTTTTTTTTTATTTCTTTTAAAATATTAGAAGTGTTTATAATTAATTCTAATATGTAAGAATGATACTAAATCGCAGATATGTACGATAACAATAGGATAAACACAATTTTTAGAAATAAAGGACAGAATTTTTAGAATTAAAAAAATTAATAGAATTTATAAAGTTTATAGAAATTTTAGTAATTGAACACTATAAATTATATCAAACCTATAAAATTCAATAAATTCGACAGATTCTGTAAAGTCCAAAAATCCAATTAGTTTCTTAAATCCTATAAATCCTGTAAATTATAAATCATATAAATAGCTACTGTAAATTTAATAAATTTTATAAGTTCAATATATTCTATAAATCTTATAAGTTTTAATATGTCTATAAAACCTATAAAATTTACAGTTTTTAGAATTTTATAAATTCTACAAATTCTATAAAATTTATACCTTGTATAAATTTAATAAATATAAATTCTTGACATTTTGTAGTTTCTCTGAGATCTATTGATTGTTTTGTCTGTCTGTTTTATAAATACTAAAATTTCGATTAATAGTATAAATTCCAACAATTCTATAAATTAAATAATTTCTATACATTTTTGAAATTTAATAAACTATATAAGTCCTCTAATTCTACGAATAAACATTAAAAATACAGTAAGTGCTTTAAATTCTACAAATCTCATAAATTCTGTAGTTCTTATAAATTCTGTAAATTCGATAAATTTTAAAAATCCAATCTCTAAATTCTTCAAAGTCTACAAATATTATAAATTATAATATGTATATAAACTCTAGAAATTCTATAAATTTTATGAATTTTACGAATACCATCAATTCTATAAATTATGTAAACATAACCAATTCTATAAATTTTACAAATTCTTTAAATTTTATAGTTTCTATGGATTATATAAATTTTTTCAAGTCTGTCAGCTCTATAAATTATACAAACCCAAATTTTACTTATTCCAAAAAAATCCGTGATTCCTATAGATTCTTTGAATTATAACTACATATTTTATAAATTCAAAAATTTGGATAGATCCGATGAATTTTAATCATTTTATAAAATCAAAAATTTGTATAAATTTTATAAATTCAATAAGTCCTATGAATAATTTTATAAATTTATTGGATAAAGTTTTAAAATTCAGTAAGTTTATTTAATTCTAAAAGAATATTAATTTATAAGTTCAATAAATTCTATAAATTTTATAAGTTCTGCAATGTTTGTAAATATGGCCCCGTACCTTATTTTCGAAAATAAAATTTCGCAACATGAAAATCGCAGTAAAAATATTGCAGACAAAATAAACGCTTGGCAAGGCAAAAATATCGCAAACACAAATATCGCAAGCCTAAAATATTGCATATGTAAGTTGGAAATTTTTTGATAATTTTTGACATTAGAATTGTGTATTAATTAATAATAATTGCTTCGTCAACCTTGCAGACACAGATAAAAGAGCTTTTTTTTCGCCCTTATCGCCTCTCCTAATAGCACCACAAATGTTTAAAAACGGCAACTTTTGTAAATATAACAATTTTTAATGCATTTTTAATTGGTTGTATACTACGACGGATATATAAATATTCTTTTTAAAATGAGGTAAGTTCCCTTAAATATTATAAAATCTAATACAGTTCAGCCGAAAATCGAACACCAGGTAAAGACAACACCATAAAGAAACAATTATATTGAAAACAAAACCATGTAATCATCATTTTAAAATTAGCAAATTACATTTTATTAATTCAATAAAATAATTGTTATTGCATAATGCATTTTGCATTATTTCATGTACCTACGCGCTATTTTTTAAAAGTTTAGTATAGTTTTAGATTCTAATTTGAGAGTACCTATAAATTTGTGTTAAAATCGTTCGTTTTTTTCTTTAATTAATAAATAATATTTAATGTTAATATTTGAAGCGCCCTCCGTTCATAAAAAAATCGTTATCGAGGTCACACCCAGCCATAACTGTGTTTATACAATGCTTTAAGCTTATAAAACCTATAAATTCTAACTATAAATATGAAAGATTTGATAAATTTCCTCAATTCTATAAATTAAATAAACTCCACAAATTCAATTAATTTTATAATTTTTTTAAATTTTAAAGATTCAATGGATTCTATAAATTGTTCACGTCAGTTCTATAAATTTTACAAACTCAAATTTGACTTATTTTAAAAATTAAATAAATCCTATAAATTCTAGAAATTTAAGTATGTATTTCGAAAAATTCTTAAATTTTAATAATTCTTTAATTTAGAATTGAATTCCAAAGGGAAACACCCGTATCATAAAATGAAGTGTTTAACGACCTACAACAATTTTTAGCCGGAATTAGGCGGAAGTTAGAGGAATAAAACCTACTAAACATTAATTTCTTAGATAGGTAACAAGGCTCCTTAGCTTTGAGAGGTTTAAAAATAAAAAGACACTATAGTAGGCAGAAATATGATCGAACTTCCTAATACCAAAAACAAACTTGGTACAAGCATTAAAACATCTTTGGAGAACATTTATATTTTCCAGAAGCATGACGAGTAAAACTATGTTACATACATACTCCATTATTAAATTTCTAACAAACACTGACTAAAATTATGCTACAAAATCTACTTTTACCCTATTATTGTACCTACGTGCCTTGTGAAACTTCTTTCCTCTTTATTTTATTTTTCCTTCTTATCATTTATATGAAAAAAAGGAGTGATACCGCGCTACATGTGTGTGTGTGGTGTGTGTGTGTGTGTGTGTGTGTGTGTGTGTGTGTGTGTGTGTGTGTGTGTGTGTGTGTGTGTGTATTTTTCTTATTGAAAGAGTAATTTGTAATTTTTATTTTTGCGACTTTATTGCTTTACAACTTTTTATCAATTGAGGTTTAGTTTATAGTTTCTATTTTTGATTAATTCAAAGTTATTGGCAACGATCGTATTATTTAAGATAAGTATAAATTTATGTGTATGAATGTAATTAATAATTGTTGACTAACTTTATAATTTATTTTAGGTTATTATATTTAAGAAGCCAACATACCGCCGGCCTTGGATCACTGGATTCAATAATAACCTTTTGGAATTTTGTGTTGCTTCATCAGTCCGTTACATGTTTCGAAGTGAAGATTTAGGTTGAAATTGAACTAAAAATATTGCGTGGAAGTTAAATGCAGCTTAGTGAGATGATCTGGACTATGGCGTTTCGATGGTTTTTGTGTGTAATAAAGATATTTGAAGTGTGTTTTGGTGATGAGTTTGCGGAAATATTTGACATGACAGGGATTATTCGAGTTTGTTAGCATCAAGGTCAGCTGAGACGGGAAGAACGCACAATTTGTGTATGGGTCGCTTGAGTTCATTATTCTTAGTCTTTACAGTAACCACTCTTACGATGCCATCAGTGCCTGGGTGAACATTAATGACTCTTCCCATGAGCCATTGGTGGATGGGCAAGTTGTTATCCTTGATAATAACGATGTCGTTTACTTTTATGGGAATATGCTTGAATCTCAATTTGGAACGCTGTTGCAAGGACGATAAGTATTCTAGGTACCAGCGCTTCCAAAACTGTTGACTTATTTGCTGTACCATTTGCCATCGTGCGAGGTGTGACATCTTAAGGTTGGTTAAGTCTATTTTGGGAATCTTTGTAATAGGATGTCCTATAAGAAAGTGGGATGGCATTATAGGATCAACTTCGGTTTCATTGATGCGACACAACGGTCTGGAGTTTTAAATAGCCTCTACTTCAGCCAAGAGAGTGGTCATTTCTTCTAATGTCAAAATATGGTTTCCTATAACTCTCTTTAAATGGAACTTTGTAGATTTTATTGCCGCTTCCCAGATACCTCCAAAATGAGGTGAATTTGGAGGAATAAAATGCCATGTTAAGCGATTTCTGGAAAAGAAATCAGAAATATTATTCGAATTGATTTATTTATTGAATGCTTCCCTCAGTTTAGCGTCTGCACCGATGAAATTTGTGCCGTTGTCACTATGAAGTTCTTTGCACACCCCTCGGCGCGCAGTAAACCTTTTTAGTGCTCCCAGAAATGCGTCGCTTGACAAGTCACTAACCAGCTTGAGGTGAACAGCCTTGGTACTTAAACATATAAATAAACATATGTAGGCTTTATATGATTTTTGACCTCGTCCTCTTGTTAAGTGTATTGCGATCGGGCCAGCATAATCCACGCCAGTTTTCAGGAACGGACGAATCAACTCAACTCGTGATCTTGGCAGGTTACCCATTAGCTGCTGCTGACATTGTGCCTTGAATTTGCTGCATATAACGCAATTTTTCACTATTTCCTTGCTTTTAGATTTGCCATTAGGTATCCAAAACTCCTGCCTGACGATTGATAAGAGTAACGATGGTCCAGCATGTTTGTTGTCTCGGTGCGCATCCAATAAAATTAATGTTGTGATTTTTGATTTGGAATGTAGGATTATTGGGTTCTTGGTAGAATACGGAGCGGGGCTATTTTGCAATCTTCCTCCAACACGTAGTATTCCAAATCCGCCCAAAAAAGGGTTAAGCGATTTGAGGCTACTGTTTTTGTTGAGTTCTCCTTTGGTTTGCAGTGCTGATATTTCTTCATGATAGTATTTACATTGTTCGTTCTGGCAAAGTTTGTATAAAACATGAAAGAGTTCTTCTCGACGTAAGTAGACGCCGTCAATCCGTGACCCCGGGAGTTATGTAGCATTTCCAGCAAATCGGAACATATAGCATATGACTCGTTGTAGTTTGCGGAACGAGGAATATGTAGAAATTATCTGATCATACCCTTCATCTGGTGGATTTACCGTGCTCGTAAGGGCGAAATCCTGTTTGGTCCTTTCTTCGAGATTACTATGCTGTGTTATTTGAGGGGGCCAGAATTTGACAGACTTACACAACCATTCAGGTCCATTCCACCAAAGGGTATGTAATTCCAGTTCTCGAGGAGATAAGCCACGTGAAGCGCAATCCGCAGGGTTTTCGGCCGAAGGTACATGTCTCCAATGGTTTCGAGGAAACGATGATATAATTTCTGCGGTGCGGTTACCAACGAAAGTACTCCAACGCTTAGGATGACTTCCTAACCAATCCAGAACTATTCGGGAATCGGTCTAAGCGTAAACGTGTCAATATTTGATTGGGTTTCTCGCATAATAACGTTGATCAGCTGGGTTAACAAAACTGCGGCACACAGTTCTAATCGAGGGAGCGTTTGTTGCTTGATGGGTGACACTTTAGTTTTGGCCGAGATCATATTGATAAAAATACTTCCGTCTGGTTTGGTGGTTTTGAAAAAAACAACCCCTGCTTAGGCTAGTTCACTTGCATCACAGAAACTGTGTATATCTACTTTGCATAACTTCGTTGTCTGAATAAATCTGGGGATTGTTATTGATGTAATGTGCTTCAAATTATTTCGTATTTTTTCCCAGAGAATTCTTTTCTTGGGAGGAAGTGGATCATCCCATTCGAGTTTATGTCCCCAAAGCATTTGCATAAATGTTTTTGTGCTTATGACAACAGGAGCTAGCCAGTCAAGAGGATCAAAAATGCGACTCGCTTCAGATAGAACACTCCTCTTTGTGTAGTTAGTCGTTTCTGGTAGATTGGAAGTGAAAACAAACTGATCAGTCTTGGCGTTCCATATTACACCCAAAACTTTTGTATTTTCTTCCTCATGCTCTCGAAGTTCTTTGATGTGAGTTTCATGATTTTCAGTAGGAGCATTTGCTAGAATCTTGTTGCAGTTGGAATTCCATTTCCTGAGTTGAAATCCATAATTCGCCAGTAGACTTGTGATTTCCGCTTGGAGGTGCAACAACTCATCTTCATCATCAGCGCCAGTCATGAGATCGTCCACATATATGTCCTTGGTGATTACATTAGCCGCCAACGGTGAAGACGATTGATTATCTTCGGCAACTTGCTTTATGGCACGGGTGGCCAGAAAAGATGAGGAGGCCAAACCATATGTGACGGTGTTTATTTTGAAGTGCCGGATTGGCTTGGATGGATCTGTTCTCCAAATGATTTTTTGAAAATTAGCATCTTCTGGACGCATAACAATTTGGCGGTACATTTTTTGTACGTCTGTAGAGAAAACGACCTTGTGTTCCCGGAATCGCAATATGATGGAAAATAAGGTTGACTGTACTGTAGGACCAACAGCCAAACAGTCGTTTAGAGATATCCCCGTGCTGGTTTTCGCGGAGCCGTCGAAGACATCTCTCAGCTTGTTTATACAACCGGACTTTTTGAATACGCCATGGTGAGGTATGTAAAAACCATGGTCATTTATTTCTTCGGGCGGAATTTAAGTCATGTGTTTTAATTGCTCATATTTCAGCATACAACTTTTGTAGAGTTGTGCGAAGTTTGGATTACGTTGAAAACGTCGTTCCATTCCCCTTAATCTTTGAATAGCCGAAGATAGGGAGAGTCCTAAACACCTGGGTGATTCCTTGAACGGTAGTCGCACAATAAATCGTCCTTCCGAATTTCGCTGTAAGTTTTCCTTGAAATGATTTTCGCATAAAGTTTCCTCTGGAGATAAAATAACTTTCTGATCGTTGACTGAATCGATTTCTCAGAATCGCCTTAGGCTTTTATCGACATCGACAATTTCGTGTTTTCGATTGGCTCGGACTAACATGGAAGTAGTGTCTTTGAGCGAAGTATCGTGTATTCTCCCGGAAACTATCCAACCAAAAATAGTATTTTGCATGATCGGTTGATCTGGTGAAATTCTCATCTGGCCATCTTGAATTATATCAAAAAAGTGATCCGCTCCAATAAGAATGTCAATTTCATCTGCCTTGTGGAAATTTGGATCGGCTAACTTAATCCCTGCCATGAGTTTAACTTTCTAATGTTCAAAGTTTGCTGTGGTAATTGGCTAGTAGTCATTGACATTACCAGTGCTTTGATTTGGAATTCTGGGCTCAGTGCTGGTTTAATTGTTAATATAACCAGGCCTTTGGAAATTAATGCACCGGTTTGGCCTAATCCACTCACGGAAACACGAGCGTTTTGCCTTTAAATACGAAGACGTTGTGTGCAGGATTCTGTAATAAAACTTACTTGTGAACCGAAATCTAGAAGTGCCCGGCAATCTGTGAGTTTTCCCGAACCGTCCATTACTTTAATTATGGCAGTAGGGAGTATTGATGAAACAGATGCATTTTGTGCGTGAAAGGTTGTAGCGTGGAGCGACGTCGAAACTCCTGGTGATTTCACAATCTCTTCTTGTTGTTCATTTTGGTGAAGTAATGAATGATGCTTCATGCCACATTTCTGGCATGGTCGACGTGATGGGCATTTGAAAATCGCATGGGCGCTACTGAAGCAATTGAAACATCGGTTCCGTCGTTTAACAAACTCTCTGCGTCCCATAATATCCAGTGCATGGAAATCGTTACATTGAAAAATTAAATGGTTCTTATCATGGCACATTGCGCATTCGAATTGATGACTCTTGACAGCAACGCGAGACTCTGGAGCTTGAGGTTCGCTGGTAGCAATATGCCCTTTAACTACGGATTTAGCAGTGGTACGTTTAGATGATACTGCAAAAGATTCCAACGTGTCAATGCGTCGTGCTAGAAATTTAAGGAATTGTGTGAAATCCGGATTTTCTAGATCAGCGGCTGTTTCTGCCCACAATGCTTTGGATTTATCATCTAGCTTATTCATCAAAATATAGATAAGCCACGGATCACGTGATTCAGCAACTTCCCCTAATGCTTTAAGCCCTATAATTACCTCGTCTGAAGTATCCATAAGTCGATTGATTTGGGCCGCATTCGAAGTGTGAATGGGGGATTGTTTCATGAAGGTGCGAATAAAGGAATTTATTATGTGCTTTTTCCGGTCGTATCTTTCCTTTAGTTTATTTAGAGCCTCAATATAGTTACCTTCAGTGACATTAATGTGCCGTAGTAATACAGCGGCTTCTCCACGCAGTAATCCCTTTAAATATTGGAATTTTTGTACTGCGTTGAGAGAAGGGGCTTCGTGGATAGTGGCAGTATAGACGTCAAAGAATGACTGCCATTCTGAATACTCGCCAGAGAAAGAAGGAATATGAATCTTTGGTAGTTTCACTTCCGAGCGTGTACCAAACTGGGTTGCGTTCTGCGATGTATCCAAATTCAGAACGCCGTTTCCCGAGCTAAGGTTTTTCTCACGAATTAAAGCGTTGAGACTTGCAATTGCGTTGTAATAGTTCTCTTCATAAACAAGATCAACAGGCTCGTTTTCATCAATCTGCAGTATTGAATTCTCTAAATCCGTGAATTCCTGCATCAACTGCTCTACGCGATGTAGGCGCACATTTAAATGCTCTAGGGAAGAGTTTATATTGTCTTCATTTGCAAACTTAATAATGTTCGTTAGTTTGCCTTTATTGTTGGCTCTTTGTTTCTTCAAAGCGGCAAGGGCAGCCATATTAAAAAATGCACGACTCGTAAAAGGCAAATGTAATTGCAAATTTTTTAGCGTGAACGAAACGTTTTTAGCGAGTTTCTCAATTTAACCCTTGTAGTGATATAGCCCTTAATTGAACGTACAACACTTGATTTTCAATTTGTCACTGTTTTTTATAAAAATAATTTTGGACGTGCGTTTTAAAATTCAACGTTTGCACTAAGTTTGGAATTCACTTTTCCTTTATAACCACCAGTTTATTTCAAATTAAATAATAAAATGGGTACTTAGCTGAGAACAGGACCACGTGGTGCGGCTTTCCAAAATCGACTCGTTTTAATTAACTGTTGTACTCCTTGCAAATTCTAGATGATTCCTTTTGTACTGCAGTTTGTAGATTTTCCGTTTAAATCAAGCTTCTTTGATGAGTAAATTGTAAATACGTTTAATAGTTTAGCCTATCCGGCTCGAAGGACGAGTATGTTGGGGCAAAGGTTGCCTTGTGTAATTGCTACGGCCATAGGCGAGATGATTGTCCTTCGCTTTTATCCCAAGTGAAATTTTGTTTTTTTTTTGAGTAACTTTGTACTTGTAAATTTCCAAAAATAAAAAAGTACAGAAATATTTTTCTTATTGAAAGGGTAATTTGTAATTTTTATTTTTTGCGACTTTATTGCTTTACAACTTTTTATCAATTGAGGTTTAGTTTATATTTTCTATTTTTAATTAATTCAAAGTTATTGGCAACGATCGTATTATTTAAGATAAGTATAAATTTATGTGTATGAATGTAATTAATAATTGTTGACTAACTTTATAATTTATTTTAGGTTATTATATTTAAGAAGCCAACATTTTGGTTTTCTGAACTTGAAATGTACATATTCGTGAATATTGTATCCACCATCTAAATACGTTAATTCTTCTGCTGATCCATCCTCGCTTCGATATAGTGAATTTTGTCTTACTCTGTTTCTTGTGTTAGAAGTTTACTTATTTGGAAAACATGTCTATTCGAAATAGAATTTGATGAAATATAAAATATTGGAAATTGTCTAGCCTAAGAAAAAAAATTATTTCCAATGTTGTGTATAAAAAAACCGTTTAGCTAATTGTTGTTTAAGCAAAACAAATCCATTTATAATAAACCTTTATAAAATACCTTGAAATCATCTCTGCTTGATAGTTTAATACAATAATTAATATTATACTTAATTGGGTCACAGCAGGATTAATTATAAAAATAATTTATTTACCAATATATTTGTATTATACCTATATACAGAAATATCTTTAATTTTTTGCGCTACATCGATTAATGTGTCTAAATCCACAAACAACAACAAATTACAGAAAAGCAAATCTAAAACGTAAACCTTTATAAAAATTAATTAAAATTAAGGATTAACCAAGTCACTCTAATCTGTTCTCTACACTATAGTTTACGATTACGGATTAGGCACAAAAACAAAAATACAAATTAATTTTTTGATTTACATATTCTAATCCGTAATCTAAATTTTTCGTATCCCCCATTACCACCAAAATATAATTGGAATAGTGAAAATGATATTTTCACACTGAAAATGTTAAAATTGTGTCATGACGTCGTGAGGCTTTGTAAATATAATCTTAGATTTAGCAGGGCTAGCAAAGAATTATTTATTAAATAAAGTAAACGAAACTTATATCAAATAGATTATTAATGTAGCATAAGTATTTCATATACATAGGTAGTAAATAGCCGGTAAACGGTTGTAAACTCTTATTTACATAAAAATGAAGGTAAGGCCATCACACGACTTTTTTTAAAAACAGAGAATTTTTGATGTCAGAAACTCCTATACTCAACCTTAATGTGCCTAAAGTCTCAAGGCTCATGCGGGGTACATTAATACAGACTTAGTTACATAGCGATGAGTCAATCAGTCACTAAGCAAAACTACTAGTGCGCCAAACGAATAAATAACTACATCTTTTATACTATAATAATGCAGCTGGCATTTTTGTGATATTTTTCGGTTGGCTGATTTTCGCAAAATTCACTAGGACCTAACAGAAAGAAAGGCAAACCGAAAATCATAAAAGTCGGATAAATCTTAAAAATCTTAAGTACGAAAAATTTCGTTATTATATAACTTTAATTTACTAACGTGAAACCAAGTAATTTACTAAGTTAAATACAGAGCTCTGGAAAAAATATTTTAAACAAAAGAAAATGGCGGGATCCTTATTACTTTCCTTTTATACTAACATTGGTAATTATGGCAATTATCGATCTTGAAGTTTTTCGAGATTCATCAGTTATGAGGTACTCTGGGTCTGGAATGTGAGGATTTGTATTAAACTTCTAAACGGAACTTCCGGACGAAATAACGGTCGAATGTACACTACGTGAAATTTCCGGTTATGGGAGAGCTCAGCTCACTTCACTAGAATATGATTTTAAGCGAGAAAGCGAAGATACCAAACAACGTCCTGAGAAACCTCCGAAGAAAGAGCTTCAATTTGGTTTAGCAGCAAGCTTTGATCCTTAAAGCAATTTGCTTACGATGTTAAATAATCGATAAGAGTTGTTTTCTCGTCTTAGTTCCAGACTTTTGCTAATTGTTTATTGTGCTAAACGATTGGCTTGTTCGTCGCCTACGTTTGTAAATCAAGCAACTGCTGTCGTAGATTCATGTATTAAACTATTAAAAATTTTACATGCCACTAGAGAAAAGAATCCACCAGATGATTTGGAACAATCTTTGAATCAAGCGTACTCTGAATTTGAAGGTGAGATTCAACCAGGGGTTCCTCCAAATTCAAAACAAGAAACAGAACAAGTTGCACATCCGAATATTTCAACGTCTCAAACTGATATGACCATCTTCAAGGAGCTTTCTAGTAGATTGTTACTAGTTCATGCACTACTACAACTACTACGCCTATCGTTGACAGGCGAACATCGTAAATTTTTTTCAAATTACGTCACAAAAGATAGTGAAAAAGTAAATTATACACCCCTACATAAATGGAATATAGAGTTTGACGGGTCCTCTACCTCCCAGCCGAGCAAAAGATTTTTAATCCGAATAGAAGGGCTAGCTAACTCCAACAATGTATACCGCTCCATCGATTAGTGGATGATCTTTGCTGAAAACGGCTTGGGGCTGGTATTAGTTTTTTATCGAACGCCGGGGTGGCGTCACTTGGCAAGAGCTTAAAGCAGCATTCTATCCATTTCTGATCTAGAAGTTCTGTAATCTATATTTGCAAGAAAACAAAAACCATCAGAATCCGTTAAAGAATTTTATTATGCCATACTTAGCGATTCGTTATCTTTAGGGGAACCTTTATCGGATAATCAATTATATCCTATTTTACGAGAAAATATGAGTTTCTCACTTCAATCCCGATTAGCTGGTGAACATTTCGAGTCAGTAGGCCTCCTTGTAAATAAATGTATCGACATAGAGAATGCATGGAGGCGTTTGAATGAACAAAAAGCGCAACGAAGATACACCATAAATGAGCTCGCGTTATATAACTATGGTGAAATGTTTAATCAAGGTTCCTCAAACTCCACAAGTCAAGTATTTAGTGAACAAGAAGCTTTGCCAAACACAAATAATTTTCCACATTACGCGTCTCATGTTACTGTTGGCAGGGAACACAGTATTTATAGTATAAACATGATAGAGCAGAACTATCAACCTAATAATTTATTGTTATGGATGTGGTCAACCGAAAACAACACAACCAAATTGTCTAAATTGTCAGATTAATATTTCGGGAAACCAGACGCAGGAAATGGAGCATCCTGGAGGCGTTCATTTCCATTCCAGTATTGCCAAGAAATCGAGCAATTCCTGCCCCGAACTTGTCAGGAGAAAATAAGTTTCAATAATTCTATAAACCAAAAGGAGGCTTGTAGTTCCTCACATAATGAAAGTACTAATTTACGAAACATGATTCCACCTAATGAAAATCGTAGGTGTCAGTTTTTTATTCAACAAAAATTTAACCAAACCGTAATTAATTGTTTAGTCAATTCAAATTCTAGATCTTTTCGTTATTGAGCTTATAAGAAACATTTGAAAAGCAAAGTTGTAGGGTTGTTATTCAATATTCAAAAAGATAGACGACCTTATGCCGATGTAATCTTAGGTGGTGCGCCTTATAAGGGGTTATTAGACAGTGGTGCTAATATCATCCTCTTTTTAAATTTAATCATCTTCCCTGTTTTCTAAATACGACTAGCGGTGAGAAAGATTGTGTTTTTGGACATATACTCATTCCAATCACTTATTTGGGGTCAACGGAAATTATGAGATTCCACATTGCCCCAAGTCTTACCCAACCTCTCTACTTGCGCATTGCCTTTTGGGAGCTTTTCGGGTTAAAACCTTTTGTGGTAGAAGAAATTCAAAAGCAACCTAATGTTCCGCTTTCCACAAATCGTCATAAATTATCAGCTTATGAGGAATCCCGGCTGGCCCATTTAATTTCACTTTTCCCATGTTCTGTTAAAGTAAGTTTGGGTTGCACTAATCTTATTACGCATGTCATTGATATCAAGGATGCAAAACCAGTTAAACAGAGGTATTATCCGATTTCTTCGGTGGTACAATCAAGCATTGACTCTGAAATCGAAAGATTGCTAAGACTTGGTGTAATTGAAGAAAGCCAAAGTTCCTGGTAGTCGCCAATTAGTCATGTAAGAAAAAAATGTACTGGAAAGGTTAGGTTGTGCCTTGACGCCAGGAAACTAAACGAAGTAGCAACTAAAGATGTCTACACTCTGCCTTAAATAAACGGTTTATTAAGTCGTTTACGGTGCCCGGAAGGCCACTATCTCCACCGGGTCTTCGTCTATCTGGATGATCTTCTTGTTGTTTCTACCACATTGAGTGAACACTTTAAACTTTTATTTCAAGTTGCTCAACACTTGCGGCGTGCTAATTTAACAATCAATGTGGAGAAAAGCCAGTTTGTCATGATATAAACGAAGTAGCTCGGTCATGTGATTGGGAATGGGACCATTCGCGTAGATCCCCAAAAAATAGAGGCCATCTCGAATTATTTACAACCAACAACCGTGAAACAACTTCGACATTTTTTTGGGATTGTCGGGTGGTACCAGCGGTTTATATCTAACTATGCTGGTATTGCTGCTCCACTTACCGACCTTCTTAAGAAGAATCAGAAAATGGTTTGGTCCGATCAGGCTGTTGATGAATTTAACCATTTTAAGACGGCTTTAACTACTGTGCCAGTCCTTCGTAATCCAAACTTCAATAAGAAATTCTATATTCATTGTGATGCTAGCAATTGTAGAATCTGCAGCGTGCTATTCCAGAATTATTGCTTTATTTTCACATAAATTGAAATCTGCACAAAAGAAATACAGCGTGACTGAGCTTGAATGTCTCGCTGCGGTCATGAGCGTGAAAAAACTTAGACCATATATTGAAGGTTACTCATTTACCATCACAACCGACCATTTAAGTCTAAAATGATTAATGGAGCAGAGAGACTTATCAGGACGTCTAGCGATATGGAGCCTAAAGTTGCAAGGGTTTAATTTTAACATTGAATACCGCAAAGGCTCTCTCAACGTTGTGCTATAGATAGTCTCTCACGATCTAATATCGATTCTTTAAGTTCATCTCTGAATCCAAATAATGATTTGCTAATTCCGCCTCTTCATATTGATTTAGATTCTGATTATTTAAATAAATTATCAATTCTTCAGCAATCAGTCAACTCCAAGACGACAGTTTATAGAAAATCTTTCACATTTAATAAAAAAATACAAAATAGAGGACATATGGCTTTCTCAAACATTTTCAAATAAGTTGGGCGGTTAAATTGTCTTAGTAGTGAATAATGGTCGAATCTTATGAGTATGTTAATCCATTTAATAATGTGCAATACTTCCGATTTTTTTTTATTCAGCAGATGGTTTGCACATGTTTACAGATGAAACAATTCAATTGTAAATAACAAAATGTATTGTAATGTAGATAATCAGGAAATGGTCAAAATAAGAAACCTTAATATTATATATTAAAATTCAGTAAAATAAAATTATAAATTGACGTTCGAAGTTTGATACTGAAAACAAACAATTAATTCGAATAAATTCGAGTAAGGAGGAACAATACCTACCTACGTTAGTTTTTTTTTTTTTCTCAGCGATAATTTCAACTCAAATTTCAAATTAATTCATTGTTAACAAACCACAATAATCTAAATATGAGCGACAAATAAATACAAACCATGATTATTTTTACAGACGAATTCTTGGTTGTCGCCCGAATTTTTTTAATTATTTTAACGTACCTTTAGCATCTACATATATAATGATGTATCATTTTAGTAAACCTCAAAGCGAAATTCTGTATCATTCCACAATCATTATAAATAATACATTAATATCATATTGGTAATTTGTTTTTTTTTTGTTCTACATTTTTCCAAAGCCATTTTCTAAGAATTATTTTTCATAAAATTTCAAAACAATATTGTGAAAAGTATAATTTAGGTCTTAAGGTGGTTTTGTAAAGGAAAAATTTGTGAAAATTGATATTTCCATGTAACTTGAAATAAATAAGTTAAAGTCTTCCTAAAACATGTTGGCATCAATAATTAGTGATTTTGTGACAACTCAAACCAAAATTACTTTGTAAAGGAAATTTGAAAATATAAATGGGAGCAGTTTAAAAACGCCCGTATAACACGATTTTTAAGCGGATTTGAAGCGGTTCTTAGTATATATTCTCTTAGACATTAATAACTAAAGCTGGTCATTTCCAAAGTTCAATATTGTCAGCGATTAACTATCTGCTAACAAAAGGTATCTATTTTCCAAATGATAGTTACAGATTATAGTACCCTTGATGAGTGGCGTACCGTCGTTCAGGCAAAAAAATGAAATATTGTGAAGTTCACTCAATTTTTAATAGATTGTAATACAACTAATCTTTTTCATCTCCCTATATGATATACAATATCGAACTTAGTACACAATATATACCGATAAAAAGTTTGTTTAACCGGATCGCTTGTTATATATTTATAAAACTCTCACAATTATATAAAATTAAGGTTTAGTACCAAATATTGGCGATCCGTCTTTGCCCTGCAGTAATGTGAGTTTATATGGGGGAATGAGTTGCTGTGATTCAAGATTTTATTGACCTTTTTCATCGGGAACACATACACACACACACACCCACAAACACCCGAGGCTAGCTCAGCTACCGGGACGGTCAGCGCACGGTAGCGGATAGCTGAACGGCCTATAGATATATAGGTTAGCTGCTAATAGCCAATACACAGTCCCCGACCGAGCGGTAGAAGCGGAGGATGTACTGAAAAGGTTACATTTAATCCTGTGAAGTTTCTACGACAAACAACGCAAGCGTATACCGCTATAAGTACACACAAACCCGGAAGCGTCTCTCTCATATTGGACGGCTCTCTGGTCAGCGTCTGTTTTCCATGTCAGGGGCGGCTGCATTCATACCTAGCAGTAGGTATAAAATGCTATGGGAAGGAACCCAGAATTCAAATACATAATGGACTCAACCAACCAAAACAACGTTACGGTGCAGGGATTCGGAACCCCAGTACCGGCGGCTTTAGGGAGTGTGCAAGCAGGCTTCCAGCCGTCGGAATCCAGCGACTGAATTACTACACCAGTGGCAAACTTGGCTGGTGTAGTAGCTACACTACAAGGGGGTGGAACAAGACGTGACAGGAAGTCTGCTTCAGGTCCATTATTCGATGCATTTAAAAAGACCAATAAGCTTTAAATTGGGGAACAAAATCACCGAACTACTTAATTTCCTTAAAGGGAAAAATAATGTGCATCATGATATAAAGAAGGTAGCAAATGTGATACAGTCCTTGTATACATCGGCAGCGGCTACAGCTACAAATACGAGTGAGACCATATTCCAAACGGCGCCAACTTCAGCAGCAGCTGTAATAGCTACGTCCAACGATAATGGTTCTACTGTAAATCTCTGCGAGACGCCTACGGCTACTAGAGGGAAAGAAAAAGGTCTTCGCCCAAGTCGATGAATTCTTAATGAGTAGAAGTCAAAAAGAATAAGGGAAAGCGCGTTACGGTTCGCAAAAGGCGCCCTAGAACAGATGAATTGGTTATCAAACAGAAAGGTAACCCTTCGTATGCAGACATGTTAAAGAAGGTAAAAGGCGAACCATCCTTAAAGGACTTAGGCGATAACGTAGCTCGGATCCAAAGAACGAATAATGGAGGGCTTTTTCTGAAACTTAAGGCAACTTGTGACCCTCAAGCTGATGTGAGAACACTAATGCGAAAAGGTGAAACGCTAATTGACATTAGAAACCTGGATGAAATAACTTCTAGAGAAGAAGTTTGCAGTCTTGAATGGCCAGTTTGGACTATGAGTTACAGCAGTTAAATCGATAAGACCGACTTTTGGCAATACTCAAACGGCTCTAGTGAACCTTCCAACAGACGCGGCTATGCAATTGATAAAGGCTGGTAGAGTGAAGATATAGGGTGGGTAAACTATCGAATAAGAGAAAAACCGCGCTATCTCAGATGCTTCAAATGTCTAGAGTGGGGGCACTGGAACCGTTCGTGTCAAAGTGACAGGGACTGCCTTAAAGTATGCTTTAGATTGTGGGCAAGGCGATGACTTTGAAAAAAACCGCACTAACGATCCACATTGTGTTATCTGTCAGAGCCAGGAAGTATTAGACAGGAATCATATAGCCGGCAATAGAAAGTGCCCAGCTTATCAGAAAGGCTTCCTACAACCTATGATAAAATGAAATTTCTCCAAATAAATCTCAACCACTGCAAAGTAGCACAGGATCTTTTACTTCAAACTGTGCACGAAAAAAATATAGACGTTGCCATCATATGCGAACAATACCTGAACCTGGATGATACCGTGAGTGGACGAAGGATACCACAAACAAAGCTGCAATCTGGGCTTGCAGGACTCCTGCTTTTCAGAGGAAGTCGGACAGAAATGTGGCTCACTTTGTAAGAGCTAAAGTGAGTGGCGTATATATATCTATAGCTGCTATGTACCGCCGGGTGCTGCGTTAGAAGATTTTGAAAAGTTTTGGCTCCACTTGGTAAGGGAGGCTCAAGGACACAGTCCTTTCATTATTGCTGGCGATTTTAACGCTTGGGCCACTGAATGGGGTAGCCTTGAGACAAATGCTAAAGGAAGAGCTCTATTAGATGCCTTCTCATTATTAGACATCATCCTGCTAAACGAAGGCAACGCATTTACTTACTGCAGAAGTGGCCTAGGGTCAATATTGACCTAACATTTGTTAGTAGCTCATTAGCAAGATCAGTATTCACGTAAAAGGTTAGTATTGATTATACCCACAGCGATCATCAGGCCATTGTATTTGAAATCAACCACCCGTACGGTTGTACAAATCTAGGTGCTTCGGCCAGAACTATTGGTTGGAAAGCCAGGATGTTTGATGAAGAGACTTTCATCTACTTGTTAGGGGATACTGTAATGTTGGGTACATCTATTGAAAAGGCCACAACACTTATGAATAATATAACCAAAGCCTGCGATGAAGCCATGCCTAGAAGAAGTGCTAGTAATCGCCGCCCACCAATCTATTGGTGGAACGACGAAATAGCTCACCTTAGGAATAAATGCCACCATGCAAGAAGAGTATGTCAACGGGCATGGGGCAAAGTCATGGCAAAACTGAAAGGCTATCGTGCACCGCTGCCTTTGTTACGGCTGTGCATGATTATTTATTTTGTTGGCGCAGCGGTTGCAATATTACGTTTATTGTCATACCTCTTTTCATGCTATTGCAAGATAATGGTAATTATATATACAATTTAATTCTCTTCCTACTTCGGATGGACTGATTTACGCAATTTATTTGGTTTTAGTGTTAAAGAGGGTGGTTTGGCGACTATTGGAGGGGGGACCAAAGTTGAGTAGATTAATCTACCAGCTCCGTAACCTTCCAGTAGGGTGCGCATCACGTGAGCTGTTCTGGTCCTGTCATTAGGCAGCTGCGTGATGGGTACAGTTGTGTAAGGGGTAACCTGTTCACAATTCGCAAGTGTACGTACTGCCCCCTCGTGGGAACCACTGGTAACTAAGGTCACTTGGCACATTTTTGGCCATTTGGCACAAGCTAAAGTACGGCGCTAAAGGAGAAAACCTTGATAAAATACCCTAATCTAAGGTGGAACAGCATACGCCGAAAGATGACTGGCTGATAGGTTAATCAGCCCAAAATATGCGGACTCTGGATACCAGCCACCCTCAAGTTTTATTTAGCCTTCCTGTAGTAAAGCTGGGTGATCTACAGTTGATTTGCAATTCTCAGCAACTCGTAAGAGTAAAATCAAACGGAATACGGGGCAGGAGTAGGAATATACGGGAGTGGGACAATCCTCTTGACGTTCTTGAGCTCCAATGCTACCGTCTTTCTAGCGGAACTACATACTGTAGTAAACAGCTAGGAGGGAGAGCAATAAGCCCAGATAGTATGTATCACGTACCGGGAGGCAGTATTGTCAGCTTCATTAAGAACCTGAATATTGACTGGACGGATAATTAAGCAGGGGCTAGCACAATAGATCTTTAAGGTCGCAGTGTGAAGTGGCTGATAGGCCGCATGCCCTTCCCCCCCCCCCCTTCCAATAATAATAATAGTGTTAAAGAGAAAAATGTTTGTCATCGTTCATATACAGGAAAACATTAATTGCGCGGGAACACTACTGTATGGCGATTTTTCCAAGAGCGAATTATTTTGTAGAATTTGGCAAGTTGGTATATATTACAGCAATACATACATACACCTGTGTTATATACTATGTATAAATAAGTATATGACAAGTAAGGTTTAGGTAAAATTTCAATGAGTTGTGCAAATAGTTTATGTTGTTGTATTCAGATTGCCATATGTATTGTGTTTTTTTTTTCAACCATACTAGAGAAGGTTTAATTCAGAATAATCCTGACTTTCGGATAGTGGTTGGAGCAATATACTGTATGTTGTAATTTTTGCATAAATCATCCCATAGTAAATTCCGTGTAGAGATTAGTTACGGCTTGCGGGTAAGTTTGCGTGAAGATTCTTGGTTTAGTATTTGAGATAACAAGTGTGTCCTCTTTGCATTTTATAGAGCCTCTAAATTAAATCGGATTGGCACAAACAGAAAAAAAAATTAATATTACTGTATGGTAGTATCCAGATGAAGATTTACGTATTTACCGCTACTTCCAATTAAACAATCTGGAACTCGCTCGTCGCATATAAAAAAAATAGAACTGTTCTTTTTGTATATGTACATATTAATTTTATATTTATTTTCTTTTATTAACGTTAAGATTTAATTATTTTGTATTGATTGATTGATTTCGATGTACGATCAAGCATTAATTAAGCAAGTCTCCCGTATTAAAAATGCGAATACCACACCACTATACCCATGTTACACAACACGACACCATTCTTCATGAAGCCAAACCTCGTAAAGAAAGGCGCCACATCGATACCACATAAGTCTAATAGTTGTGATATCCGCCCCTGGCCAGGCCGCCGTCGTACACCTTTTTACATATAACATAATCGAGGGATAACACAACTACGAGATTAAGGGTAGTTTTTGACGCTCCTGCAAAACAACAACAGGAACATCACTAAATGAAATGATGTATGTTGGTCCAACATTACAAGACAACTTAACGGCAATATTGATCAGATGGATAAAACAACGCTATGTGATTGCAGCGGACATTGAGAAAAGGTTCAGGCAGATCAGAATAGCCCGTTAAGATCAAGATTTTCAACGAATCCTCTGGCGATCTGAAACAAATAAGCCAATGAGTAGTTATATATTAAAAACCATCACATACGGAACAGCGTCTGCAACTTATTTGGCTTCAAAGACGTTACAACAATTAGCCATTGATGAAGCGTCAAGATATCCAATTGGTTCAAAGATTCTTAAAAACGATTTATATGTGGATGATCTTCTATCTGGAGCTAACACAATCGCAGAAGCAATCGCTGCGAAAAACGAACTATACTAAATCTCCTTTCCGGTGGAGGTTTCAACTTCAGAAAATGGTCTAGTAATGAAAAAGCGTTATTAGAAAAGCTACCAGAAAATCTGAAAGAAACAGGACTCCATACAGTAAAAACACTTGGGCTCCTGTGGAACTCTTCAACCGACACCTTTTAATTTTAAGTTATTTTTCAAGCATCTAAAACAACAATATCCAAACGAACAATCTTAACAGAGGCATCAATGCTTTTCGATTCGCTAGGATGGTTAGCACCAGTGGTGATCAAGGCAAAAATTCTACTTCAAGATTTATGGGTTTCTGGTGTAGGATGGGACGAAAAAATCCACTTAAATCTTGAAAACAGATGGTTAAACTACAAAATGGAATTATCACGTTTAGAGGAAATCAGAATTCACCGTTGGATAAATAACAACAGTGACGCCAAAATTGAACTACATGGTTTCTGTGACGCTGCGATCCCTACCAAGATTAGAGCTCAACGCCGCATTGCTACTTTCTAAATTGCTTAAAAATGTCAAACATGCGTTGAACATCAACAGCAATATATCAACATTTTCCTGGAGCGATTCCACATCAGTTTTGGGTTGGATAAAAGGAAACCCACAATACCATAAGACTTTTGTGGCGAACAGAATAACAGAGATACAAGCCATCACCGATCCTAGCTAATGGCATCACGTGGTCTCTAATGAGAATCCTGCTGACTGCACATCTCGAGGTTTAAACCCAGTTCAATTATTAACCCACAAAATTTGGTGGGAAAGGCCAAAATGGCTAAAGGTTTTGAACTATCCAATAACAAAAATCAACAATGAAGTAATAGAACAAGCGGCCAGCATGGCCGATGAGATTTCCCACGGGAAACTTGAACAGAATTTTTTTATTCGATAGCTGTTGACAAATCACATAAAAACGATTCAGCTTCACATCTAGAGGCTGATTTTATTCTAATTTTGTATATTCTTCTGATTTTTCGATATTTTGTACGAAGCAAAGTTTTACACGTAAATTTATTTACAAAAATTTTTATTTAAATCTATGCATCCTATTTACTTTCGGCTGATAACTACTAAATTTTTTATTTTCGGGTGGAATGTTATATCATAATCTGCATTATCGACTTTTTACTTTCGGTTGGGATTAGACAATCTGCACTGCCTTTTTTTACTTTCGGCTGAACTAACACAATCTGCAATATCGACTTTTAACTTTCGGCTGGCAAACTTTGGCTAACTTTAATAGTATGTTTAGTCCGCAAGTTTCTGAGTATACAACCAATCACACACACAATATCAAACCGCACAAACAATTAATACAACAAATCTACCCAACAGCGCCTAACTGTGCTCTTGTTTCTCTGAAGCCGTTCATAGTAGGTAAAAATCCCAGCACAATCTGAGAATGAACCCTTTAAAGGGAGAATAGCATAATAATAATAATGACAAAATGAAATTAATTTATAATAATGAATACAAATTAAACAAAAAGTCGTCTGTGGTGGCGACTTTGATCCCATTCAATTTATAGTTGATCATTAATAAGCGCTAAATGGCTTATGCCGATGGTAATCCGATAATTGTGTAACGTTTTTTTTTATAACTGAACTTTTGTATGAACCGTAGAAGTTCTTTAGTTGACTATTTAATTACATATTTTCTTTTTTGAAATCTTTCTAATTATACAACTAATTGCCATATATTAACAAATTTAAGCAATTTTTATAGTTCTGTGATATACTAACACTACACTGAGATATTTAATTCAGTGATTTTTTTAATATGTTTATATTTGGTTAAACTTCGATTACAATTTTATAAATGTACTATTCTCCTAGATTTTCCAGTAATATTGTATATTGTAGTTGGCATTGATCCAGCAAGACTTAATAAATATCTATGCCAGGTATTATGACCTTTCAAGAATATCTCACAAAAACTCATAAAATTTTTATATTTGATTAAATCAAATAATTCTTTTAAATTTTTAACCTCCTTTACAGCTAGATTTTCCAGATAAGTAGCAAGTTTTGTTTGAAGCATTTAGGACAAATTAAAAATGTCTATTGGTAGCATCTTTGGAACATAAAATAAATATTCGTGAACATCTTGATATTTCGTTAAACTGCAAGTTTGTAAAATGATAGTTGTCCAGGTTAAACAGTTCAAAAATAATAAACACAGTCGTATAAGAGGGTGATTTAGCATAATATTTTAGTGCTCATTGTTTTAGGATTTTCAATTATGCGAGGTTCTGAAGCATTCTCACAAATACTTCCATCTTGATACCGCTTTCTATCTAACCAAAGTAAAGAAAAATATAAATCTTGAGAATCTGACTCCCATTGAAATTTAAATGCAGTGTTGGAAATTTTACTTGTAAAAACTCAAATTTCTAGAAGTATATTTCGCACAACAACATTATGGGCCTTAATTCCCTAACCAATGTAAATTTTATAGAAAAAAAAAATTCAAACATGAATCGATCGATATACCTTTTTCAGCTTTTATATATAACATTACAAAAATTATCAACGAACCAATTGATATCATAATTTAAAAATAAATTAGAATTGAACAATTTGTTTATTTACCTACCACTTCAACAATATTACCCGCATTAAACGCCAATTTACCTATGTACCACTTCTGACAAATATGTATCAATAATTATACAAAAGATCGAGTATTACAAATACTTGAAATAAATAAAGTACTTGTATCTGCGTAAATAAAATATAAAAAAAAAAATTCAGAATTTTATCGATACAATACTTGTGTGCTCGTATAGGTTTTAGCATTTATATGGAATTTTTTTTGTAAATTTACAACTTAACAAGCTTTTGAGCCAATCAACAATTCAATGAATTTTTATTTCCCTTTTACCATATATTTAACTATGGACTCTATGGTTGCCAAATTCGATTCATTTTGATTGAAAAAAAGAAAGAGCTCTTAGGAAGGGCTATCCCTAGGTTTTTTTTTTTACCATAAGCAGAGTTATAGGAGTTACATATATTACAAAACCTAATCATAGTCAGGCAGTAGCAAAAATTCCTATTCACTATTAGTAATTTTCATGACTAAAAAACTGTCATTTGAATTTCTAATTCGTTATTTTGAAAGTGAAGTATGGGTATTGTAAACAATTCTACTTAAGAATATTTTTTCTTAAACTGTTAAAACCACATTGGTCCCAGATATGTATATGCTTAAATACTTAACATTTAAGGAAAGCCAATTAATTTTATACAAAGCACAACTTTTTCCTTCGATTTGCATTTGAAACACAATTTGTTTTTGTCATGCTGCATACTCTCATTTGTAAAGCAAGAAACAATTTTTCTTTGTCTGGTGTAGAACCTTGCAGAAATTAAAAATTTTTTTTTTGTTTGTTTTGTTCAAATGAGAAATAAGCAAATTCTAAAATTTTAGAAAAAAAAAGAAAGAAAATCTTATATACGAATATTTTACATAATACACTTAATGAGATGTTCGTCTTCATAAAATATTTTCAAACCAAAATGAAAGAATTTGTTAAAATTCTATGAACCATAACTCTTTGTGTTGCATAGATTTCACATTTCTTTTGAGGATTTCTTAAGAGGAATAATAACAAAATTATTTAAGCGAAACACAAATAAAAACTACATTAAATCTGATTGCAAACAAATCTTTTTAGTTTTATGTATAGTTTTCCCAATATATAACTCTAACTCTTCAGTTATTCATTATTAAATTAATTTTGAAATATGTAAGATAATTTTTTATATAATGAAATAACGCGAATAATTCAATTCAAGATTAATGGGGTGGAAATTAATTTAAAAATGTTTTTTTTTTTTTTTTGGTTAAATTTGATTAGTTTGCAACTCAAGTTAGGTTTGCTGACCGCAAATTTCATTCAACTGGAGTAAATTGTAAAAAGTAATACCGTATATCTATAGAGGTTTGTGTAAAGTTTTAAGGTTGATGGTTGACTAAATTACAATGAATTTACGAAGCTTACAATATTTTTTTAAAATGAATATTCTATTAAATTAAAAAATGATTTGATCCTCATCGGTATGGATGGTGAAACTGTATCGCAAGGAGCAAGAAAATTTTATATAATAATTTATTCTACTTTCTGCAAAAAAATAAATTTTCCAATAAAGAGAAACATAAAAATTTATTAACGATATAAATTATGCCAATTATTTTATTTTAATTAAAAATCATAAATTATTATACTTTAGACGAGTCACCTCGATTTTAGCTTTTCGCACTTTAAGAAATTAAAAGTAATATTGGGAAAGTATTGTAATCGTGAAAAATATTTTGTTTGTTGATTTTAAAATTTCTGGACGAACTAGGTTACCGGGACTCCAATAAATCAATTAACAAAATGTCGTGTCCGCCCTTCTGTCCTTCCAGTTTTCGTGGAAAATTTGTACAAAAATGGATTTTAGTAATAAGTATTGTGAAACGATGCAATCAAAGACGGCGATACGCAATTGGAATTTCTACTTAACCAATATATTGAAAAGTTAATGCAAAATTTAATTATAGTGGTTTGGCACAAGGAGGGACTAGACTCTTCACAGGAGTGAATTTGGTGTCTGGCCTTAAAAGTTACCCAAGCGTGACATTACTGTCGAATGGCATCTCTAATATTCATATGTAGTTATAATTATAAACTTAAACACTTTCCAGTTTCAGATTAGGATACATTTTCTTAACGTCGGTTTTGCTACCTGTTATATCTATCTAATTCAACGCTCCTTCATACACATCAATATTTCATGGATAATATAAATTCTTGTTTAATTAGTTTATTTATGTATAAATATGTATAACTGGTTGTTTATACATAAAAAATGGAATTCAAAACAACGCTATAAATATCCAAAAAAAGTCGAATGTAATTAACTTTTTGTTTATTAAATTTAAATTTCACTAATTAATTAATTTAAAGTAAATTGTAACGTCAATGGTTGTTTTCTTGATGCTCGCCAAAAAGTAAGTGAACGAGAGAAAAAAAATAATTTAATAACTTAAGCCAAAAAAAATGGCGGTAATAAATTGAAATTAGCGACAATTAATATTCTGTACTAAACGCTGAATGAAGTTACTTAGATTTACTGTAAAGTAGGTGGAGTTTTTTATACAGAATATTGTTACGTTTTTGCCTTGTCAATCAAGGCTCGTATCACTGGATTGTGAATAATTCAAACTCAATTAAATTTATCACCCACGAATTTATTTATTTCACAAAATTAATTACAATACAGTTTGTCAATAAAAATTCACAAAATCACTTTATATAAATTATTCTTAAATTTTACTGATCACTTTTACTTTATTTATCGCACTACAACACCTTTTAAAATCACTTTTTAATTCCTTTTAATCTTTATATTATCGCTTACCAAATATTACTGATCCAATTCGATTTCGTTCGCCTTTTAATATACACAAACAAAACTTCTAGAAAGCTCATGATTTTTTTAGTTAGAATAGTGTAGAACAATTTTATCATGGAAAATTCCATTTAGAACAGTTTAACATTGAGCTATTAATTTTAACTTATTCTATTACACACTAGGTGTCACCGTCACAATATAGCAGAATATTGTTACGTTTTTGCCTTGTCACTCAAGGTTCGTATCATTGGATTGTGAATAATACAAAATCAATTTAATTTATCTCCAACGAATTTATTTATTTCACAAAATTTATTACAACACAGTTTATTAATCAAAATTCACAAAATCACTTTATATAAATTATTCTTAAATTTTACTGATCACTTTAACTTTTTATTTCGCGCAAAAACACTTTTTAAATCACTTTTTAATTCCTTGTTAATCTTTACTCTATCGCTTACCAATTATTACTTAATAATCTTACAAGTTTACTCTATCGCGTTCCAAATACTAATAATCCAATTCGATCTTGTTCGCCTTTTTATATACACAAACCAAGCTTCTCGAAAGTTCACGACTTTTCCAGTAGGAATAGCGTAGAAACATTACGTAACAATTTTTATCATGGAAAATTCCATTTAGTACAGTAAAACATTGAGCTATTAGTTTTACTTATTCTATTACACACTAGGTGTCACCGTCACAATATAGTATTGTGATAGTGGCACCTAGTGTGTAATAAAAGAAGTTAAATGAATAGCTCAATGTTTAACTGTACTAAAATGGAATTTTCCATGATAAAATTGTTACGTAATATTTCTACGCTATTCTAACTGGAAAAGTCATGAGCTTTCTAGAAGTTTGGTTTGCGTATATAAAAAGGCGAACGAAGTCGAATTGGATTTAGTAGTATTTGGAAAGCGACAGTGTGAAGAATAAAAAGTAATTAAAAAGTGATTTAAAAAGTGTTGTAGTGCGAAATAAAAATTATAAGTGAATAGTAAAATTGTGTAAAAATTATTTAAAGTGATTTTGTGAATTTTTATTGATAAACTGTGTTGTAATAAATTTTGTGAAATAAATAAATTCGTTGGAGATAAATTAAATTGATTTTGTATTATTCACAATCCAGTGATACGAATCTTGAGTGACAAGGCAAAAACGTAACAATATCATTATCGATAATACAGAATGCTAAATGAAAACAACCATCGAAATGTCAACTTGCTACACAATAATCGACTATTCGACTGTCAAAGAGATTGCGTAAGTATTTTTATGGTTTACGTAATATGTTTAAAGTTTATTTATATAATTTCAGAAATAAGGAATTCAACTTTTGCAGTAAATTTCAGAATATTAAGCTAAGTATAAAGTTTATATAATTCAAATTTATAATTTAACAAAATAATTATTTGTATGTTTTATTTTTGGACATTAATGTTTCTGGACATACAGGACATAATTAGATTATATAACTAGAAGACGGCAGACCTGATGTATTGTCCTTTTTAAAACACCACCTTTTGTTTTTAATTGCACAACACGGATATGGCCATCGTTACCGGGATACACTTTTATTATTTTTTCCAATAACCACTGCGCTGGTGGTAGATTATTCTCCTGGATGATTACGATATCGTATATTTGTAGATTAGGATATTTTGTTTGCCATTTGGATCTGGTTTGTAGGAACGTCAGATACTCAATTTTGATGTCCCAACGTGAATGTGTTGATAAATTATTTTCTGGCATTTCATTTACCTGTTTCATATGCCTACCGATTAGAATATGTGCTGGTGTGAGGAAACCTAGTTCATCGGAATTTGATGAGCGAATCAGTCTGGAATTAAGGACCTCTTCAATATGAGTGACCAACGTCGATAACTCCTCTAGCGTCAGTATGTGTTCTCCAACAGATCTTTGTAGGTGTACCTTGATGGATTTTGCAGCACTCTTCCATAGACCGCCTTGATGTGGAGCTGCTGGTGGAATACATCGGAATTCAATTTTATTTTTCAGTAAATGGTCAGATATTTGTTTATAATGAAGTCGTAGAAATTCTTAAACTTCTTGTAAGTTGTTTTTAGCCCCCACGAAATTGGTGCCATTGTCAAAATAAATTGTATTGCAAAGTCCTCGTCGACTTACGAATCGCTTGAGTGCACCTATGAACGAATCTGATGTTAGATTCATGCATATTTCCGTGTGAATCGCATGAATGGTCAATCAAACGAATATGCATAGATATGATTTGCTATGGGAACTGCTCCACGCTTGCGAACCGCATGAATCTTAAATGGGCCGCAGAAATCTACTCCTACCATCGCGAAAGGACAAGTGGGCTGCACACAATCTTGGGGTAGCGAACCCATTATTTGTTATGCCATTTTTAGTTGTTGTTTGGCACATTTGACACACTGCCGGAATACCCTTTTCGCCACATCTTTACCCCTAATAATCCAATAATTTTTACGGACCAGGCTCGTTAATAAATTGATACCAAGATGCTGATTCTCATGGTGTACGGTATATAGTAAATATTTAATGTCGATAAACGGGTTTTGTTTGCGTTATCGAACCTCCCTCCAACTCGCATTATTCGTCAATGGTCCAAATAGGCGTTTTTATTTAGTTGATCTACAATTTAAAAAAAAACAGAAGATATAAGTAATTGTTTTTTGCAATTTAAAATTTGGAGAATCTATTTATCAGATCGAATACTGTATCTGTGGGGCTTTCTTTCTGGGTTGCAGTATTGTGGGTCAATAATGAAGAGGCGCGCTCTTCGGTGGTAGGCGGGATGACCGGCTGGGTTGGCCACTTCTATTCGTTTTGAGACAGCCAATTTGGATCCTTCCATCAAGATCGGTTTATCGAAATTTCACGATATGTTTTACCGCGCGGGGCATAATCCGCGGGATTATCATTAGAAGAAACGTGTCTCCAGACCCTGTTAAAGTTAGCCGAAAGTGAAAAGTCGATAATGCAGATTATGTTATTGACATTCCAGCCGAAATTAAATCAGCCTCTAGAGTGTTATGTATAGAGATAGATTGGATTAATGTGACTTGTTAATAGCTATCGCAGGAAAAAAATTCAGTTCAAGTTTCCCTTGGGAAATCTCGGAAAATTCGATTATCCGAAAATTATTAGAAAATTTGTATAAAATCAGCCTCTAGAGTGTTATATCTGGAGATGGATTCAATAGATGTGAATACTCAATAGCTATCGCAGGAAAAAAATTCAGTTTAAGTTTCCGGTGGGAAATCTCGGAAAATTCGATTCTCCAAAAATTATTAGAAAATTTGTATAAAATCAGCCTCTAGAATGCTATATCTGAAGATGGATTCAATTGATGTGATTACTTAACAGCTATCGCAGGAAAAAAATTCAGTTTAAGTTTCCCGTGGGAAATCTCGGAAAAATCGAATTTCCAAAAATTATTAGAAAACTTGTATAAAATCAGCTTTTAAAGTGTTATGTCTGGAGATGAATTGGATTGATGTGACTTGTCAATAGCTATCGCAGGAAAAAATTCAGTTTAAGTTTCCCGTTGGAAATCTCGGGAAATTCAAAAAATTTTCCAACTGAAATAAGAAATGGATGAATAAAAAAGCCTCCAGAGTGTTATGTCTGGAGATGAATTGCATTGATGTGACTTGTCAATAGCTAGTGCAGGAAAAAAATTCAGTTCAAGTTTCCCGTGGGAAATCTCGGAAAATTCGATTTTCCAAAAATTATTATAAAATTTGTATAAAATCAGCCTCTAGAGTGTTTTATCTGGAGATGGATTCAATTGATGTGATTACTCAATAGCTATCGCAGGGAAAAATTCAGTACAAGTTTCCCGTTGGAAATCTCGGAAAATTCGATTTTCTAAAAATTATTAGAAAATTTGTAGAAAATCAGCCTTTAAAGTGTTATGTCTGGAGATGGATTCAATTGATGTGATTACTTAAAAGCTATTGCAGGAAAAAAATTCAGTTCAAGTTTCCCGTTGGGAATCTCGGAAAATTCGATTATCCAAAAATTATTAGAAAATTTGTATAAAATCAGCCTCTGGAGTGTTATATCTGGAGATGGATTCAATAGATGTGATTACTCAATAGCTATCGCAGGAAAAAAATTCAGTTCAAGTTTCCCGTAGGAAATCTCGGAAAATTATATATTATAGTATAGTATATATATTATCGGACTATACTTACCGCTATATAGCGGGTGCAAATAACGATTGGTTGTAATAAAAATACACAAATTATTTCTTTAATCCATATAACCGTGTGGTCGAAATAATTAGGTAGCCACTACCATTAAGCAAATTTTGGTATATTTCGGTAGTTTTACTGCCATTTTCGTCGGCATTTCTACATATGTATATAATGTATACCGCTATATTCTACGATTGTCTATAAATATTTACACATACAAATTCTGGAATAATCCCGAACCTGGTAACAAAATTGGATGTTAGCGGATCTATACTTTGTCGGAAATCACCTAATTATCGAACGGATACGATACAAGACGATACAAAAATAAATTATATAAACAATCATTGCGGCACGTTCATATTTTGAGCACTGTACCAAAAAGTAATGTAGTGTTTCGTGTTTGTCAGCAGTCATCATTATCATTTACGTGGCCTTGCCACACCTATTACAATTCAAAACCACAAATAAAGTTCGCGTGATAAAGTGTACCGTTAGTTTTACCAAATAGTGTTATTATTTGTAAAATCTCAAAATAATCGAGCAGTGAAAAACAAAATAAATTAATAAATATGTCTGTGTTGTGTATGTCTAAATAACAAAATATAAGTGCATGCAAAATTATCAAAATATTAATTAGTTTATGTATAGTTAATTTAAGTTAAAAACATAAAATATTTAAGTAAGTGAACACGAAAACATTCTTGTATAGAATCAGTAGTGTTACGAGTGATCAGTGTGAAGCGCTTTCCACCAGTATCCTGAAACATGAGGTAACACTTTAATGTATTTCATTATTATATAAAAATTTTAGTTATAATGTCATTAAATTAAATTAAATTAAACTTCTTTAAATATGATAATTAACTCGTAACCATTAAAATTATTTCGTAATTGTCTTAAGTTAAAATGATTTCAATTCGTTCAATAAATTTGTGTAAAGTAGAATCTCATATGTATTTTGTTTTACATTGATAATATGTCTGAATAAGCGTTAAAATGTGAGAGGTGAGACAATCTTTTCGGAGGGTTGAGATCGAGGAGGATCTCGTGCATCCTGTGTTGTTAGTGGAAAGTGTCAAGAAAGCAATCTCGTAATGGTCAGTTAGTGAATTCATTTTTTTATTTTTATTATCTTTATTATACATCAGCACTTAACAAAGTTTCAAGGAGGGTTCTGAGTAAATATCCACCCCAATCCGACGAGATCCTAGCCCAGGCATGTGTGCTGACTCAGATACTCTTTGAAATATTTCTGTTGACGGGTCGCTTTGTCTTGCAATTGAGTTTGCCTGAGTTGCAGAAGGCGGTCCCCTCACAAGGTAAAATATAAATTCGTTGCAGATCCAATGGATGTATGTCGACTTTCATCATATATGGCCCAGTTGCTGGTATTCCTTCATAAATTTGCCGTACATTCGTTTGAAGTTGCCATCGAGCTGAAATTTTCTTTCCATGGCAAGGAATCTGGATCGTGCTATGTGGCACGTTTGACTTATTTCCTTCTGCTGCGTCTTGAATGGCAGCTTGGTGATAAATCTGCCTTCCTTTGTTCTGGTAGTCGTAGATCAGAACCACTGCTCACATGCTTCTTCCTCCACTGTGTACCTCTTCTTCGGACGTTATCGGATATTATTACGTTAGCAGATATGTACGACAGCACATGTAAGACGGTGGACTGGGGGAAGAAAAATAATCACTTGCTAGAGGTTTACCAAATAGTAGAGCATAAGTGACCAAGGGAAAGGTCGCGATATCGAAATTCCAGACAGCGACAAGAGAAATCACGCAATCGCTCACAGTCATCGTACCACAATCAGAAATCATGCCAAGATCGTTCAAGCAAACACAAAGGGAATCTTGTTGGTTTGGACAAGCTAAATGTCATCAGTGTGGTAAGATAGGCCATATAAAATCTGTTTGCTAATCTCGTTTTAGGAAAACAGGGCAAGACTAAAATCAGAAAAAAAAATTAGAGTACATCAGAACCTTAGCGGTCGCGGAGCAGGACTTTTTAGCTGAGATTATGAGAACTAACTGGAAAGTGCTGATAGACGTAACAATGAATGGAGAAAACATGTCATTTCTGGCCGATATAGGTGCAGGTGCTACTTGTTCTATGATTGGCACGACCGGCTACAAACAATTGGGGAAACCATCCTACCAACCCACCAACGTTTGATCGTTTGGGATTTCTGGGCGGTGAAGAAAAGAGCAGCCGAGTTAACGTTAAAATATCCGAATGTATTTGTAAATAAAATCGGATAATCTATGACTTATAAAGCTAGTTTAAAGTTGTAGGTGAATGCCGAACCTAAGTTGCACAAATGGAAGCCGTGAAGAATGATTTCTACGTCTGATTGGGTAACAGCCATTCTACCCGTGGCAAAGAATAACGGTTCAGTTCGTGTCGTAGGTGATTTTGAGTTCACATTGAACCCTCAGATACAGGTCGAACAGTATTATATACCTCGGGCGGAATAACAGTTCCACAAGTTCCGTGCAGGTCGTTTTTTTTCAAAGATCGACCTATCCAATGCATACTTGCAACTTCAGCTGGACGACAAATCGAAGGAAGTTTTCGTTGTAAACACTCCATTTGGAATGTTTTAGTACCAAAGGCTACCGATTGGAAATTCCAGTTCAGCGTCGATATTTCATAAATTTCTGGACCAGGTATTAGCTGGTTTGCCAGGCTGTGCAAACTATTTGGATAACATAATCGTGGCAGGGAGTAATTTAGATGAACACTTGCGAGTACTTGAATCGGTATTACAGCGACTTGAAGAACACGGTCTAACTCTCAAATTTGATAAGTGTAAATTTGCAGAGACTGAAGTGGATTACTTAGGCCATATTATAGACGAAAAAGGTATTAGACGGGGAACTTCAGTCGTTTATGGTTAAGGTAAATTATTAGAATAAATTCATTAAAAATTTTTTAGAAGTTTCTGCACCTTTAAATGACTTGAGGAGAAAAGTTGCTGAACTCACGTGGAGTTCTGTTCAGCAAAAGGCTTTCGACACGCTAAAAGTTAGAATAATTGAGACGACGTAGCTAGTTCATTTTAGTATCGGTGCGCTTATTTCTCATATTTGCCCCGATGGCACCAAGCATCCTATAACATTTGCGTCTAAGACGATGACTGACGCACAAAAAAGGTATGGCCAAATTGAGGAAGAGGCTTTGTCCATAATGTTTGCTGTCCGAAAGTTCCACCAATATCTCTTCGGTCGAAAATTTATACTGATCACGAACCATAAACCATTAATGTGTCTATTTGGTCCGAGCAGCAAACTTCCTGTGGTAACTGTAAATCGATTAACGAGATGGACGATCATCAATACGAGTTTCGATATCGCAATACTGACTTTCACAGCAATGCAGATGCTCTCAGTCGACTACCTATGGGTCCAGATACAAATTTTGATGATAATGAGGAAGCCTGTAAAGAAGTGATGATCTTAAATATATGATCTGAATTAACAGAAGTCGATCCTGTTCTAAAAAAAGTATTATTAGGACCGGTTATAATGTATTGAATCTTCTGCACGAAGGCCATTAGGGAATGATTAGGATGAAGCAGATGACCAGGCGATCTTATTGGGTTTTCTGGAATAGAAAATAGCATACGTGAAAAAGCGAGTACGTGTGACATCTGCAAGAAATTAAAGCTCGATCCGGAAAAGGAGTTCAGTGATTGGCCGAAACCGAATAAACCATGGGAACTCATACACGTTGATTTTGCCAGCCCATTCTGGAGGTGTTACTGGCCTGTGTGTGTGGATGCTTTTTCCCGCTTTCCTTACCTGGTTAGCTTGAAAAGCATTATTGGTGAAGCTACCATCCGATCTCTCAGGTCAATTTTTGCATTTGAAGGGTTTTCTGATACCATCGTATCCGACAACGGGGCTCAATTCACGTCAAAATAATTTAAAGATTTTATCGCAGCGCGAAACTTTAAACATTTGACGGTGCCACCATTCCATCCAGTATCAAACGGTGAAGCAGAACGGTTTGTAAGGACGTGTAAAACCAGTTTGTTCAAAGTTGCGTTGGAAGGGCAAGGCAGAGACAAGGCTGTCTTAACGTTTTTGCTGTAACGCGGCTATATTTAAAAAAAATTCTAAAATTTTTATAGTTAGCCAGAAGTTTCCAGTGAAAAATCAATAAAAGTCGTTAATGTGGATTACTCAAAAAAGGAGGTTATCAGCCGAATTTAAGCAGGATTCATGGAATGTATTAAAACTTTTGTCAATAGCCTTACGTGGAAAACTTTCTTGCACCAACTTCTGGAAAATATCAGAAAGTCTTAACCTTCCAAAAAATATTTAAAATTAGAATAAAATCATCCTCTAGAGGGTACTTTTGAAACTGGATTGTCTTTATGTGATTTGTCAATAGCTATGGCTGGAAAAAATTCTGTTTAAATTTCCCGTGGGAAATCGGGAAACATTCTATTTTCCAAGTCGTTATCATCAGGCGATAGTGTTTACCCGAATATTACTAAAGATGCATGCGGATAGCGAAAAAGACTTTTGTCAATATTTTTACGTGGCAAAGCTTCTCGTTGCACTTTCTCTTGGAAAATTGTCACTCTAGAGACTGATAATATACCAATTTTTTAATGATATTTGGAAAATCGAATTTTCCGTATTTTCCCAAAGAAAACATAAGTTGTATTTTTTCCAGCGATACATACTCGTATTTACAAATCACATCAATGCAATCCGTCTCGAAGCATAACACTTCAGATGCTGATTTAATAGAATTTTTTTAATGAATTTTGGAAAATTGAATTTTCCCAGATTTCCCAAGCAAAACAATTTGGAGGCGGATTGTATACCAATTTTCGAATGATTTTTGGAAAATCGAATTCTCAGATATTTCATTTTTGTTTTTCTTCAGTGATAGCTATTAACAAATTACATCAACGCAATCGACCTTAACGCACAAAACTTTAAAGGTTTAATTTGTATAAAGTTGCTAATGGTTTTTGTAAAATCTGGAACCGGTTTCTTCTTCCAGAAGTTTTTTTGGTATTGACAAATTACATCAATGTAGTATATCTCATGACATTGCAATCTAATGCCAGATTTTATATTAATTTTCAAAATTTTTGAGAATCCGCCTACTACCGACATTTTCCCACAAGGAAAAAACTACTTTTTGCCATGTACAGTATCGTGGACTGCATCTGTGAATAAAAACGGTTTTCCAAACTGCGTAAGTTCCGATAAAATTGGACCATTATCGCTGGCTGAAAATGTCGGCGCATATACCTTTTCAGGACATGAAGCATTTGAGAGCGGCAATAAACGCTTTAGTGGTTAGATCACTAACTAATTTTATTTGAACGGCCTACTGAGCCAAGGAGGTCCCTTCTACTAAAGTTAAAAATCAACTAAATCAGAAGGCAATATGCCGCGACTAGCGCAATCCGCCGGATTATTCTTGCCTGGTACATATTGCCAGTTGGATCTCGTTGCGGTTTCTAAAATTTCAGCTGTACGGTTTGCTACGTAAGTCTTCAAATAACGAGGATGGGATTAAAGGCACCATAATACGTTGGCGGAGTCGGTACATAAATATATATCGGCCTTTGGACATTGTAGTGATTCTAAAACGGTCGTCATTAACTTTGCCAGCAGAAGAGAACCACACAGTTCTAAGCGTAAAATTGATGCGGGTTTGATGGGTGCCACCTTTGTCTTCGCTGCAATATAAAAAAAAAAAAAATCGGTGAATTCTAAATCTAAAAGCATACTAAAGCTACTTGATTGAGTTCCAATCAATTTTAGTTCCTTAGAATTGGTGAAAATTCCATAAATTTAAGCCGATGAGTTTGTGAATTCTATTGTCGATAATTCAGTAAATTCGATAGAAAGGTGTTTGATATACTGAAATTCGATAGATTGCTGATTTGTGAATTCCATAAGTTAAAATTTGATAAATTAATAGTCAGTATAGATTAAAATTCGATAAATTATTAAATTCAGCAGATCGGTGAGTTTTAAATATGAGAGAATGAATTTCGATAAATCGCAGTTCAATAGAGTGGTGTATTCTATACATCATAAAATTTTTTAAACTGGAGGACTCAATTTAATGATTGGTTTATGCTGTAGACTGAAGTTTGATAGTTTGTTGAAGTTCGCGGAAAGAATTTCGTTAAATTAGTGAATTCGATAGAATGATATCCGATTTTCTAAAATTTCATTAGTGATCGAACTTTGTAGATTGAGATTTGATATATTGAATTTAAATAGATCAATATTTGATAAATTGAAACTCTTGCAAAATCAACATATCGAATAAACAAAATATTGAATACAATTTGTGATTCCGGAAATAAAATAGAGTACAATTTGGTTCTGGTTACAAGAGACAAAATATCATCGAAAACGAATCGAATGTGATGGTACAACATGTCACCCAATCAGTTTATATATTATAAGGAAGGAGGTCTACTTTGTTTTTGGTTAATGAATCTTAGGTTTGTTAAAAACGGTGCAAACCCATACAAATACGTTTAGACAACTTAAACTAATTATGTCAAGTAATAATCAGATAATTTCCTCAGACAAGGCAATAATTTTAAATCATCATTTGTTGCTTCTAATAAACTTAAACTACAATCCTTTTAGTTCATCAATCACTTTCACAAAGTACATTTAGCTATTCTTGTATAACATAATATTAAAATGATTCAAAAACAACATTAATGCGTGTTATACGTGTTACAAAAAAATAATTTTAATGTTAAAGTCATCTCGAAAGATTAATTACTCACAAGAAATTAACAAGTATGTAGCGATGGTATTCATTTCAATATACTCACTAGCATAAAAAAAAAGTTTTATATTCATAACGACGTCTCATTTATGCTTGCGTAAACAAAATTTTCTAATCTTCAAGATTTTTTTTTTTTTTTGGTGATGTCTTTAAGTCGCGATGTACTCGTATATGCATATAGAAAGTGACATGAATATTTAATATTTGTTCGTTTAATTTTGCGTTAAGATAAAATTTTCCGAAAAATAACAAAAAAAAAATAAATTAAGGAAATTAAATTAATAGGCAAAATGAATTTGATGTTAAGTGAAAATATTTTATGCTTTGTCCATTACAGGATGTCTCTCAAACTACACCCTGTAAATTTTGGGAATATAATTTTTTTTTTACTAACTATACTCTTCTACAAGTAAAGCCGAAAACTGTTTAAAAAAAAATTGACTGGGTGAATCCAGTTACAATTTTAATATTATATGTATGTAAATATTGATTATTCCATTTTTATAAAGCTCAAATAGGCGAACACCGAACAAGTACCCACTACGAATAATAAATTTCTTAAATATCGTTCTTCTCACAACAGAATATATTTTATAACAATGAAATTCGTAACCTATTTAATGTTACGTACACTCGTATACACAAAATATTTTTCTACTAAAAACGCCTTTTCATTGTTTTACATAAAAATAGAGCTTTGAAGTTAAAAAACATTTTATGTCATGATTAACGTATATATAAAATTAAATAGATTCTAGATAGTTTTTCCACTTGTCCTAATTAAGTGATGATACAAAATAACTCCAAGGTGATTTTATCCAAACAATGATACGAAAGTCAAATTTCAATGGTAATGCTTGTAATTAGTTTTAATTGATGAGAATAATTAATTAGCTTTTGGGACAAACATAAATGTGTGTGGTTATAGGTGTTCATTATGGGCTGTTAAAATGTTACATTATTTGGTTGCGCATTTAATAAATAATTAATCGCCATTTAATGCTACATAATCTAAAATTTATAATCTTACTTCCAAACAAAAAAGAAACAAATTTAATTTTGCAACTCGTTATCAAAATTATACCTGAAGATATTTTAACCCTTTTAAAATTGGTCGACAATTCCCAACCGAAAATAAAAAACCGATAATGGCAATTGCAAGAGATTGTATGGATCGAATTGAACATTTTAAGTTCCACTTTCTCCGGAGAAAATACAAAAAATCAACCTCTAAATCGTTGTATCTGGTGATGTATTGTTGTAATTGGTCAATATATAAGACGAAAAAAAAAATCAACTCAAGTTACATGTAGGAAATGTTGGAAAGTTCGATTTTTCACGCTCTAGAAGCTCAATATCGGAATTTTCGAGATATTCCGCTATGCCCGTACCAACCAAACCAAACTGAATTGTCGGCTAGCGATACTATACCAACAAAATTTTTAAATTAATCTTAATTTAGGTGAAATTTTCAAAATGAACAGAGGGATAAAGCTTCGAAAAAGGTAACCTGGACTACATTGTAATTATTTAATGGTCAAGGGCTATATAATTCCACAATTTAGAATCACTATGAAGAAGTTTTATCTGTGCAATTTTTTAGAAATTATTCTGGGACTTGCTAACCTTAAGTAAAAATTATTCGTTTAGTTTAAAGTCATATGACAAAAATCAGTTGCAATGATCTGCATATTTCAAGGTGAAGTTTTTTTTTAGCGATATTTTACTTTTTTGTTTAGATCTTATTTAGCGACATATGTTGTGGTGACTTGTTATGGTGACGAGCGGCGTTTCCAAGATCAAAGAATTACGATCTACGTAATCAAATTCTTCACACGCAAAGTAGAAAAGCGAATTGGAATTTACAAGTGGAATAAAAACGTAACCTTATAGTATCGCAGCAACAAAATTGCGTACCGATACAGCTTGCAAATCAGACATCTTGCGACACGGCAAGATACCACCATGTTGTTTCAGCATTGCCTGAAGACATTTGCGAAATAATTTCGGATTTTTAATTAATCCTCCAGTAAAGGAGAAATACGACAAGCTGAAGTCGGTTTTGACAAAGCAGCACGCCCAATCCGAACAAACCTGATTAAAAAAGTTGTTAGATGCGCATGATTTTGGCGACAGAAAGCCAAGTGAGGTGTACTGGTCGATGGTTAACCTGGGGGATTCATCTATTGACAAGAAATTTATTGGTACGCTTTGGTATCATAAATTACCCGAACCGGTCTACATCGTAATTCAGGCTATTGGTGAAAAACCAATTGATGAACTCTTGCATATTGCCGATAGAATTTACGAAGCAACAACAGCAGCTCGCATATCAACCGTGGCAGTGGACAGACCATCAACTAACCAAGCAGTTCAATCATCAGATTCTACAACCAGTTAAGAATCGAGGCTCGCACGAGTAGTAAGCCTGCTGTCTAAATTAGTTGTACGTGGACGGAGCCCCTCAAATTCAACATTCCGAAATCAGCCAAATCAATTTTAGGGGAAGTACTATTATCATCATATGTTCAGCGAGGAGGCGAAAAAGTTTAACGAGTACCTTTCTTGTGTTCAGTACCGCAGAAATACCGTGTCTACTAATGATTCAAATTCAAAACAATAAATTTTCCGATCGTGAATGCGGCGAATGATCGAAGACTTTTAAACCGCCGCCATTTCATTAGAGATAACATAAATAAAATAACCTTTCTCGTAGACACTGGTGCGGATATCTCAGTAGTGCCATTTATAGTTTTCGAAGGAAATTTATCTCGATCTGACCCTGAAATAGTGTTGTCGGCTGCAAACGGTTCAATAATTCAAACTTATGGCACTTAATTATTAAACGTCGATATCGGTGTTAAGCAACAGTTTCCAAATATTTTCATTCTAGCGTCAGTTGACGGGCCAATTATTGGTGCTGGCCTCCTAACAAAATTCGGTCTTCTCGTCGATTTAAAAAGAAGACTACGCCAAGCCATGACAGCTCAGGTCAAAACACCTTCGCCTATCCTCTCAATTGCAAACAACGATTATGGTTCTTTACTCAAGATGTTTCCATCACTTTAGCTCCACCTGATTATCATCGTCCAGTAAAACATGATTTGGTACATCACAATTTTACACAGGATTGGCTTCGTTTTGCAAGACCACGTCGTTTGGATCCAGTCAAGCACAAGACTGCCCTTGCAGAATGTCAGCATATGATCCAATTAGGGATATGCTGACCTTCATCTTCTGAGGTTTTTCTCCACTTCACATGGTGTAGAAGAAAGACAGTACCGATAGTACCGATCGATATCCGATCCCACAAATACAAAATTTCTTGATGGATATTCACGGATGAACGGATGCATTAATCCCCGTTGCACCCGAAGACGTGCCTTAAACGGCTATTACTACCCCATTTGGTTTATTCGAGTTTACTCGAATGCCTTTCGGACTTCGGAACGCTGCACAAACATTCCAACGCTTCATAAATGAAGTGGTCTTGATTTTGTTTTCACGTATATTGATGATATACGTATGGCAGGTAAGACTAAGGAGGAGCATAAATTACATCTCCAGAAACTTTTTGAGAGATTGTCCGAGTTTGGAGTAAGTATAAAAACTTCAAAATGTCAATTAAGTGTTCATGCTTTAGAGTTCCTCAGCCACCAAATCACCGCAGATGGCATAAAACTCTCGTAATGGCAAGTAGACGCCATTCGAAGAATTTTTCATGGCCAGAAGACTGCGAAGCAGCATTTGGCAAAATCAAGCGCGCACTTCCTTATAATGTAACGATGTTAGCACATCCCATAGACGACACTAGATATAGTATAGCATCTGATGCGACGAATGGATGTTGGCAACCTTTAGGATTCTTTTTCCGAAAACTAAGTGAAATAGAAAAAAGGTATTCCACCTTTGAAAGGGAACTCTTGGAAGTTTATCTTTCCATTAAGCATTTCAGATACTTTGTGGAAGGTAGACAAATTATTGTTTTTACTGATCATGAAGCGCTTACAAGAGCAATAGTCTCTCTGAGTGATAAAAATCCACGTCAACTAAGACAACTTGACTATATCGCTCGTTTACGATGGAATCAGTAATACTTCTGACAAGGACAATGTGGTTGCAGACACTTTGTCGCGATCATGTGACCACATTGAAAACGTGCAGAGAGTCGGGCTCAGCAGTCCGATGATGAAGTATAACAATTGTTACGTTCATCAAGTCTGCGAGTTCAAAATTTAAACTTGAACTCATCGTCCTCCCTGATTTACAACCCTATTGTGAAACATCAACAGGAAGAAATCGTTCGTCTGTCTCAGTTAACCAAAAACGTGCAGTTTTCTATTCATTGCACAGTCTTTCCTATCCAAGTGTCAGAGCATCTAAGAAATTAGTCTCAGCGAGGTACTTTTACCAAACATAAATGCGGATGTTACGAAATGGGCAAAAGAATGCGTTGGTTGCCAGAAGAGCACAGTTCAATAACACACAAAATTGGAACCGGGTCGATTTGAGTTACCATCAACCAGATTCGATCATATACACATCAACGTCGTTGGACCTCTCCCGCCGTCGGAAAATATTAGGTATATACTTACCATTGTTGATAGATTTACCCGATGGCCTGAAGCATAACCAATTCAAGAAAGCACCGGTGCCACTATAGCTAAAACTTTCATCGATCAAAATATTTCAAGATTTGGGATATCACTTGAAATAATAACGGATCAAGGCAGCCCCTTCAAGAGTAAGCTCTTTTCTGAATTATCGCGAATACTAGGCGCACATAGAATACGTACCACTGCTTACCATCCTCAAGCAAATGGTATGGTCGGACGGTCTCATCGATAACTTAAAGATTTCCTCAAAGCTTTCAGTAACACTGTACATTGGAGCACCGAGTTACCCCTTGTCAAGAGGATTTAAAGTTTTCACCAGTAGTACTAGTATATGGACAACCTTAACGTCTGCCAGGAGAATTTTTCGCAACCAGTACTGAAACGGATCTCAACCCACCAGACTTTGCAGAAGAACTAGTGCGAATATGCGTAACTTAATACCAACTGACACTCGCAAGTCAACTACTCCTTCTGTATTTATTCCCAAAGATTTTAAAAATTGCGAGCATGCTTTCGTTCGTATTGACAGAGTACGAACGGGCCTCACATCGCCATACGAAGGACCGTATAAGGTAATTCGTCGTTTTAGGAAACATTTTATTCTTAACATGAATGGAAAGAATAATAACGTTTCGATACACAGAATAAAACCAGCTTATGGTATCCTAGCTGCGACTAACTTATAACGTAGCCATACAAAATGATCGGTCAGGTTCCAATTACCGACGCCCTGAATGAATTTTTCTCGAGGGGAGTTCTTATTTGAGGGGGAGTGATGTGATGACTTGTCATGCACCACATAATTTAAAATAAAATTTTTTCCATCGCAAACGACAACAATATCGGTTACAAATTTTGTTACAATTGCGGTAATCAAAAATAAAATATTTTTCACACGAAGAGTAAATGTATAAAAATCACCGGAGTTGGCTCGTCAACCGCAGGCATTGCGAAGCCAGCTATCAAGTAATGCCACTACCGTCAGAAAGTTTTCTTGTAAAAGATTGAGATCACCTAAAATTGTTGAAACTTGCTGACCCAAATTACAACGAAACCAGCAATATCGACTATTTCCTAATCGGTTCAGACCATTTTTTCGAGGTTATAACAGATGGCAAAAAGACTGGGAGTGCAGGAACACTAATTACACGGAACAGTATGCTCGGATGGGTAATAGTTTACAATATTACTGAAGGCATCCAAAACCATTACCCAACTATTACTTTACTTTCAGAAGTGGATATAAATTGGTATTAGCAAAAATTTTGGGAAACCGAAGAAGTTCCGATAAAAAATAAAAAAACACCTACCGATGAGGAACAATTATGTGAAACCCATTTTGAGTAAACACATTTACGTTCTTCTGATGAAAGATTCATAGTTAGACTTTTGTTCAAACCAATCAGAAGTGAATTAGGGAATTCATTCAATACCGCTGTACGACGTTTTTACTCTTTGGAGAACAAATTGCAAAACAAGCCTAATATAAAAGAACCCTATACATCATTTATGCGGGAATACATTGGGTCACTACCGGAGGAAATTAATATACCCACCACCGGAGGAAATTAATATAGATGATGCTAAAGCGTACTACTTACCACACCACGCAGTATTAAAGGAGTAAAGTACCACAACAAAACTACGAGTGGTATTTGACGCGTCCTCAAAAACGACGAACCACATTTCTCTAAACGACACGTTGTTGGTTAGGGCCAACTGTTTAAAATATGCTGTATTCAATTTTGTTGAGATTTAAGAAGTATTTTATTGTATTCGCCGCGGACATAGAGAAGATGTCCCGCCAAATATGTATCAATCAACATGATACTGATTACCAGTGAATTTGTTGGCAAGAAGATGCATTATCTTCCATAAAACAGTACCGAATACTAACCGTAACTTACGGAACCACTCCTGCTCCCTATCTTGCCACGAAAACCCTCATCAAACTGGCTGATGAATACCAGAACCAATATTCTACAGCCCCAAAAGTTAGTTCGGGAAGATTTATATTTCGATGATTTAATGTCCGGATCAAACACAGAGCAAAAATCATTTAAACTGAAAGATCAAATTATTGATATTCTAGTTACCGCAGGATTACATCTTCGTAAATGGACCTCAGCGGAAAATCAGGAAATTTCACCGTTAGAAATTCACGAAGGAAAACAATCACTAAAACTACTTGGAATTGAATGGAACCCACGTACGGATAACTTTCATTTCAAGGTTTTAATTGATCTAATTCCGTCAACAACTAAAAGAGAAATGTTATCCGAAGCTTCGAAAATTTTTGATTCAATTGGTTTGCTGTCTCCATCGACCATCGTGGTAAAAAGCCTATTTCAATCGTTGTGGTTGTTAAATTTACAGTGGCATGATCCATTACCGGCCACTATTTCCAAAAGATGGACATCTCTAAGAATCGAACTCAAACATTTAAAAAGAATTTCTATACCACGATCGCTGCAAACCAAAACGATAATATTTCAATTACATGGTTTTTCCGAAGCATCGTATTATCTATAATATAGGTGTAGAAATGAAAATGGGAAACTTGCAACCAACATTGAGTTTTTACGGACGAAATAAACAAAAGTGTGATTAAAGTTCGACGTCGTACAAGTACGTCATCAAATGAAAATAATAACACCAAAATCGAAGTGGCATCAGCTAATGGTAAACAAGAGATGCAAGAGGAAACTAGTATCTCCTCTACTCGTGAAATGTAAAACAAGCAGAACAAGGATCAACATACGGTAGTACATAAACATACTAAAAGCGTATCAATTGTGGAATCGAAACCACAACTGTCGTAAAATGCAGTCATGCTGCCGAAATCCAGAAGGATGGTTGGGGTTTCGATATTCGTTTAAGGAGTTAATTGTACAAAATCCTGCAATCACCGATATGCAGAGATATTATTTTCTTAGTCATCAAATTAAATGTCAAAGGCAGCGAGTAGCAATCATCGTCAGTATACGTCAATGTTTTTATCATCTTCGGAGGCTGCGGAGAAAATAGTAACCTGCCCTTTGTGCCATCGGTCACACTTGTTGGTGGTATGCGAGCAATTCATAAAACTGGCTCCTCAGGAAAGATATGATCAAATCAGAAAATTAGGTATGTCTTAATTGCTTTAAAGGTGGACATAAATCATGTATGTGTAGATCATTTCGCTGTAAAAAGTGTTAACGAATGCACAATACTATGCTGTATTTAGAATCATATGGCAGTAGTGCATCATAACATCGACCGAGGCTTAGGTCGTTTTCGACGCATCAGCCAAGACGTCAACTAATTTGTCGCTAAATGACATCTTAATGGTTGGATCTACGGTTAAAGAGGAATTGCTCTCGATAATTATCAAATTCAGAAAATTTACATACGTTTTTACCACTGATGTGGAGAAAATGTATCGTCAGATCCTTGTATGTCAAGATCAAACCTTGTTGCAAAAAATTATCTGGAGAATTCATCCAGATCAACCAATCAAAGAATATGCATTACGCACGGTTACGTATGGGACGTCATCAGCTCCTTATTTGGCAACGAAAGTGTTGAATCAATTAGCAAGGGACGAGCAAGATCGATATCCGTTAGCAGCTAAAGTGGCACTTAAAAGACGTTTTTACGTGGATGATTTGTTGAAGAGTAGTGATATTAAGGAAGAAGCACTACAATTTCAAGCGGAACTGGTGGAGATGTTTAAAGGTGCTGGAATGAAGTTGTGGAAATGGACATCTAATACAACCGCTTTGCTGAATGCAATTCCATTGAACGATCGAGAACAATTGAACAGTCCCAATGAAACAATTAAAACATTAGGGTTAATGTGGGACTCAACAAGTGATCAGTTAAACTTCAACGAGTCTACCAAAATGCACAGCTCTACTACTACGAAACGAGAACTACTGTGAACCATAGCCAAATTGTTTGACCCTTTGGGCTTGATCGCACCAGTAGTTGTGACAGCAAAAATTTTGATGCAAGGGATACCCCTTGCATCAAAATTTTTGCTGTCACAACTACTGGTGCGATCAAGCCCAAAGGGTCAAACAATTTGGCTATGGTTCACAGTAGTTCACGTTTCGTAGTAGTAGAGCTGTGAATTTTGGTAGACTCGTTGAAATTTAACTGATCACTTCCGGGTTCCAAAAATAAATTGGGATGAGTTGCTGCCCCCAAATATTCAATCGACTTGGAATAAATTTATAAATCAACTGGTATTGTTAAATTCGATTAAGTTCCCAAGACACATTGTTATACCAAAAGCCAGCGTACGGTGCATATATTTATTTAAAATCAGATTCAACAATAGTATGGTCATGGATTAAAACATTAATCATATCGTATAAGTAAAATCCATTAAATCACGTCACTAATGAGTTGGCGGCATGTCGACACCAAGAGCAACCCTGCGGATGTGGTGTCGTGCGGTATGTTACCAGTAGAATTACGTGACTGTGCAATTTGGTTTCATGGGCCACACTTTTTGAAATGTGCTGAAGACACATGGCCATCCAAATTGATTTTACCATTCACCAAGACACCGGCGGATACAACCGGGAACGTAGCGTTCGCTTTAACAAAATATAAACAATTTCAAAATGTTTTAAACGTTGAGCGATATAGTTCTATGACGAGACTAGTTCTTGTAGTTGCCTGGTGTAGACGATTCTTTTATAACTACACTACAAGGGATTTAACAACGCGCAAACGGGGTTAACACGCTGAAAGCAGGCATCCATTTGGAAAAATCAAATAGGTTGATACATTGCACTCCATACATAGATGAAGACGGGTTAAATCGAGTTGGTGGTCGTCTTGAGAATAGTAAGACATTATCAATGGAACAAAACATCAAATTATTCTGTTTCGCCATCACATTACGTCGTTGCTAATTAAAAAAGTACATCTGGTAAGCTTACATTGCGGAATTAGGCAAACATTATATATTTTATGGCAAAGATATTGGTTAATACATGGAATAAAGTTGAGTGCAGCCCAAAACAATGCCGCAACTGATGGGGAATCCTCCTCGCAGCCGTATAGAATCATGTCGATCGTTTTACGTTACGGGCTTAGACTTTTGAGGACCATTATCAGTGCGCTACAGGAATCAACGTAAGGAAACTTATGCCAAGGTCTATTTTTGCATATTTGTTTGTTTTACCACAAAGGCAGTACACCTCGAGGTGGTGTAGGATGCAACTGCAGATGCATTTATGGCTAGCTTAAAACGATTTATTATCAGACGTGGAAAACCGACAGAAATATGGAGTGATAACGGATCCAACTTCGTAGAAGCAAACAACCAACTACAACAGAGGGTATAAAATGGCATTTTATTCCACTACGAGCTCCTCATTTCGGCGGCATTGGGGGATTGGGCGTGAAGGTAATCAAAACCCACATGAAAAAGGTAATCGGTTCGCGTATTATGACTGGAGTTCATGTACACTTTGGTTGTTCAGATTAAAGAAATAATGAATTCGCGTCCCTAGTGTGAAATGCCATCCGATCCACATGATCTGCAACCATTAACTCCTGGTCATTTTATTATTGGCACCGCAATAAATGCAGTCATGGAACCAAACACTTGTGAACTATCATCTAACCGTCTCACTCAATGGCAACAATTAACCCAATTAGTACAGCAGTTTTGGAAAAGATTCCAATTGGAATATATCAACAGTTTACAAGAGCGGCATACGTGGCTGGAATCACAACCAAATTTACAGCCTAATGATTTGGTTATTGTAAAAGAGGACAATATGCCAGGCACTCATTGGCTCATCGGGCACGTAGAAAGTGTTATAACGGTCATTGACGGAAAGGTGCGAACACCCATTATTCGTACACGAACTGGTTCAATGAAACGGCCCATTACAAAGTTGGCCAAACTTCCAGGAGGGGAATCATTTTGATTTACTTTAATATTTATGTTGTTATAATTTAACAAATACAACAATTTGAAGCGTTAACATTAAGTTTGAGGAGGATATATACTTGCACGGGGTGTATTTTCTGTAGCGGACATTCTGAAAACTAATAAAAGGTTGCGTTTGGTAACACTATTTTGAATTAAGTTGAAAAGGTTCTTTTGGTAACACTATGTTGAATTAAGTCGCCATCTTGATGGTGTGTTCTAAAATAGAGAGTATGTGGAACGAAGGAGAAGTAAAAGATTGAAATTGGTATAAGTGTCCTCCTTAGTTAAAAATAAATAAAAAATAAAAAAATAAAAACCAAGAAATTAACGAAAGATTTATTAATACAGTCCAATTAAGTAGAAGAGTAAACACAGTTTGTGTTAAGTGAACGCTTAATCATTACAATGACACGTTGGCGTGATCTACCACCTTGTCATGTAGCTGACATGCTATAAATATATAGAATTGTTATATAAATATATATACAATCGTTATATATTTATATATCAATACCTAACCTAATAGTAATCGCCTAATTTTATTGTGAAAAAACTTCTTAAATTCCTAATGAGAAACGAAATATGTTGATAATCCCGAGCTTGCCACTGGTGGGGGCTATTACCGTGATTATCAATATTTCGTTAGAACGGAGAATGCCTAAAAAGCACGTTGTTAATTGAGCGAATCGGATACTCAAGTTAACGAAGGGTGTCGAAAACGTGTGCGTAGCACTTTTATGTTTCGGCACCAGTGTTATACTTGAGCCTGGGTGGTTGTATATTAGTTGGTTGAAATACTTACAATATTATATGGATATGCTGGTTGATGGCTGGATTCCCTTTGCTAGTTTCGGTCGGTTAATTAAAAGAAACTGGATTTGTTGATGGATTTTATTTTTTATTTATGAAATTTATGAAATGAAATTATTAAATGATAATTTAAAGAAGTCGCGGATACAATTGATTATATTTACTTGACAATTTTTTAGATACAACTGAGAGGGTTGGTTAAAATTCCATTACCTTATACACTAAAAAGGTGTGTAATGTTTTACACTAACAACAATATTGCTACATATAACTTTTGTTGTAATACTACAAAAGTCATTATAATTCTTATTTCAATGTGCTGATTACAATTACCGAAGTTTGCACTTTTCAAGTCATTTACTCTTATTTCAGCATGCTTATTATAATTTTCGAAGTTTGCACTTTTCATAAATTTGCAAACTTCCGTTGTTTAAAGTTATTTGATACATTGTCACAGACAAATTATATACATATATGGAAAGTTCATACTACTCAAATGTATATAACCTAGGAATGGTTATACATTCCACTCATAATAACGAGGAAAAAATGTAAACCCGCACTTCAAAAACAATTATTTATTTTAACAAAAATTTACAACTATGATTTTGTTAATTAAATGGGTACTTATTTAAAGTTGGGTTGGTTGTAGGTTTTTGGTTGGTGGATGGACGTGAACTGATAATTTATTTTAAAAATATTAAAAACAGAGAAAGTATGGTATATAAGCGGTACATAATTGAATATAATAATGGTAAGGGGAAATATAATTGTAATGTATATAATGCAATAAGTAATACAAATTAATAGGTAATTTCTAAAAGTAAGGGAATCAATACATAGAATAATAATAATGTTATATAGAAGAGAAAAAAAATGCAAATACAATAGCTTATCTAGAAACGTCTATGCGCGTTATATACAATAATTGGTAAATTGTTAAATAATAATGATATACATAGTAGTGGTAATTAACTCGTTGACGGTCAGGTAAAATGTTGGTTGGATTGCGCGACAAGAAATTGAGATTAATAAATTAGTTTAAACATACCGCCGCCGTTGACTCGATAGAGTCAACTTTAGGCAAAAGACAAAGTTTGTAAATAGGGCGTTTAAGGATGGTTCCGTTGGGTAATTTAATAGATATAACTCTGGTTAGTTGGTCGTTCCCAGGGTGGAGCTCATAAATTCTGGCGAGCGGCCATTTGGTGGGTGGTAAATTCTGGTCCCGAAGCAAAACAAGGTCTCCTATGGTGAATTGATGATTTTCAGCATGCCGCTTATAATATTTATTTAGGGAGGTGACGTACTCTTGTGACCACTGCTTCCAAAATCCTTGAATTAACTGTTGGATTAACTGCCATCGACTTAAATTGCACATCTTTAAATGTTGAAGGTTAGGTTCAGGTAGCATCGTTAATGGTTGCATAATCAGGAAATGTGCAGGGGTTAAAGGGTTCCATTCCTCTTCCTGGAGTTCACCCAACGGCCTGGAATTTAATAGGGCTTCGATTTGCTTTGTAATGGTCAGGAATTCTTCATAAGTAAATAGGGCATCTCCAATCACTCGACGTAAATGGTATTTACAGGATTTGACGGTGGCTTCCCATAAACCGCCAAATGTAGGAGCACCAGGAGGGATAAAATGCCATTGGATGCGATTGTCAATGCACCATGCTTGAATTTGGTTTTGTTGGGCTTCATCCATAAATTTTTGGTAGAAATACTGAAGCTCGCGCCTTGCCCCGACTAAATTGGTGCCGTTATCACAATATATATGTTGGGGTAATCCTCGGGTTGCACTGAAGCGTTTCAGGGATGCAATAAGAGCATCAGTCGTCATGTCTGTGACAATTTCTAACGTAGTGGCCTTGGTTGCCATACATACAAACACGACTAAATATGCCTTATAGGATTTAGCGCCTCGGCCCTTGTACGTTTTGAGAGAAAAGGGACCAGCTAGGTCGATTCCAACTTCGATAAAAGCTCTAACTGATTGGTTGACACGACAAGCAGGAAGTTGTCCCATTAGTTGTTGTTCTGGTTTGGCGTTGAATCGTCGGCAGGTGAAGCACAAATGAATTACTCGTCTTATTAAATTTTTCACCCGTGGAATTGAAAATCGTTGTTTAACCATGGTCAATAACAACTTGTGACTAGCATGCAGATTCCTATGATGAAGTTCACGGATGATTCTCTCAGCAATGATGTGGTTATGGGGTAGTATAATGGGATGTTTGGCATTATGGTCCATGCTTGCGTTTTCCAAACGTCCTCTCATGCGCATCACACCATAGTTGTCGATATATGGAAAAAGAGAAAATATTTTTGAGTATTTTGGGATTAATTTATGATTCAATAATATGTTAATTTCGACTGTATATGTTTCGTACTGAACGAATCGAAATAGGTAAAATTCAGCGACTAATACCTCGTCTACTGATAAATTAAGCCCGGGTCTACGCTTTATCTTCCTTGATTGAAGATTGTTTTTGTAGCGTAGAATAAATGCTAGCACGTGGGTTAATGTACGTAGACTTGAAAATCTAGAAATCAACTCCTTAATAATCTCATGATTTTGATCGGCTGTAATAAAGTTGGAAATGGTTTGTAAATTTTCTGAATTTTCGATTTTAGGGGATGCAGGTAGTACTAGCGGAGACTTATGTAAGAATTCTGGACCCTTGAACCATATTGCTTCGTTGACTAGGTCTTCAGGAGCGATCCCTCTGGTTGATTTATCGGCCGGGTTGTCACTGCCTGGTACAAAATGCCATTGACTTCGGTTAGTGGTAGACATAATTTCCGCAACACGGTTTGCTTGGAATGGCTTAAGCATCTTTGGTGGTTTTGATATCCATTGTAATACAATTGTTGAGTCGGTATATAGGTAAATCATTGGTTCTTTTGATAGCTTAAGCGATTTTAATGTCAGTTTTAGCATTCTGACGAGTAATATAGCACCGTTCAGCTCTAACTTTGGAATTGTAAGTGCCTTGATCGGGGCGACACGAGTTTTGGATATTATTAAGTTGGTTTGGACGTCTCCATCGGCTGAAACTACACGAGCATAAATGGCGGCAGCGTAAGCATCTTTTGATGCGTCTGAGAATCCATGCAGTTCTAAATTATCCCCATTTTTATATAACCATCTCGGAAATTTTATGTCCTTTAACAACTTTAATTGGTCCCGGATTGCTAAATAGTCCTTTAAAATATTCGGTGGTAGTTCGTCATCCCAATTGATGCCTTCTACCCATAATGACTGGAACAAAATTTTCAATCCAATCGTAACCGGTGATAATAGTCCCAACGGATCGAAAATGCGTGACGTCTCTGACAGAAACGAACGCTTTGTAATCTTAGCTGGTGGTGATGGTAAGGATACTCTAAAATGAAAATAATCTTCAATTGGATTGTATTTTATACCTAATACAGAGATCAGTTGACTGTTATCGGTAATCTCAAATGATATCATTTCGCGACTCTCCATTGGGATATTCTTCAATAATAGTGGGTGATTTGCTGACCATTTTCGCATGTTGAACCCCCCGTACTTCATTAGCGAAATTATGTCCCTCTGTAATTGTAATGCCATGTCGATGTTATCACTGCCGGACATTAAATCGTCCATATACAAATCGGTTTTAACAATATTGCTGGCTTCGGGATACAACTTTACGTATTTATCTGCCAAGAATCGAAGTGAGGCTGTGGCTAAAAAAGGTGCAGGCGAGGTGCCGTAGGTCACGGTGTTCAAGCGGTAATGTTTTAGTGTAGCAGTCGGGTCTTCTCTCCATAGGATACGCTGATAATCTTTGTCCGATTCGGAAATGGCAATCTGCCTGAACATCTTCTCGATATCAGCAGAAAAAACGTATTTATGTTTGCGAAACCGGATCAGTAAGTTCACTAGATTGTCCTGTATGGTCGGACCAACCATCAAATTGTCATTCAGAGAATAACCGTTACTAGACTTGGCGGAAGCATCAAATACGACGCGAACCTTCGTGGTGGAACTTGACTCCTTTACCACAGGATGGTGAGGTAGATAGAACAGCTGGTTATTTGCCTTTGATAATTCGGTTTCTGGTACTAACTCCATGTGACCCAACTTAAGATATTCGCGTAGAAAATCGTCATAGGCTGCCTTCAGCCTATCATCCTGGCTTAGTCTTCTTTCCAGTGAGTAATATCTTCGAAGGGCTTGCGAAAAGCTTTCTCCAACTCCGGGTGCATCTGTCTTAAAGGGCAATTGGACAATTATTTTGTTACCTTGCAATTTAGTAGCTGAATCAAATAAATCGATGCATTGTTGTTCTTCCGTGGATAAGGAATTTTCAGGTACAATTTCTTCAACCTTCCAAAAGCGCTCGATTGCCGCTTCTATACGCTGGAACACTTCCACTGCCCTGATATGAGAAGAACTAACAATTGGTTCGGTTAAATCTGGATTAGATGATTCATAATGGGATAAGTTTCCTCCAATTAACCATCCGAACTTAGAATTTTGTACACACGGATAGTTTATCCTCTTTTGAATTTTCTCTTCGGATAAAGCTTGGAAGAATTGCTCACATCCCAGCAGGATTTCAACTGGTGCAGGAACATTAAATTCTGGATCAGCCAATGGTAAATTATCTTCCATCTCAAATAGTGATTTCTCGACCTTTTCGGTCGGCAATTTTGAAGCTATCGTTGGTAATATAAAAACTTCTACGTCCATCTGGAAATTGTGGTCGATGGGTGATCTGAGCTTAATTGTTGACTTCCCTCTCGACATACCGGCTTGCGTATGGTTGAGTGTGTTGATAGTGATACTGGATTTACTCCGAGGCACCTTCAAGCGTCGTAGCAACCCTTCTCAAATAAAACAATGAGTAGAGCCTGAATCTAATAATCCTCGACAACTTATCCAATTGCCGTATTTGTCTTGGATGTCGACCTTAGTGGTTGGCAGAATAGATATATTGAGCTTCCCCGATTTGTGGGTTGACCCAGATGGCTGATGTGAGGCAACATCGGTCTGGAACTGGCATAGTGTTACAGATGACTCGGTAATATCAGCTGCAGATGTTGGATTGATCGAAGCAACTGCGAGGTTCGTATGAGCAATTTTGTTTAGTGATGCTTCGGTCATGGAGGAATGAGAGCTTTCCTGGTAACTACATGTATCTGGCACATAATGGAGCAGCGTGTTATGCCGTTTTGGACACTTTTGACAATGCCATCTATTTCTACATCGGGTTATAGAATGATTGTCACTGAGGCAATTAAAGCAACGGTTTGACCTTGTTATGAACTCTCTTCTTGATTGGACAGGCATTGCTTGAAATGTGGTACAGAGGTACAGCTTGTGGTGTTCATTCTTACAGAGCGGGCAAGCAGGCTGTTGACCAGTGGTATGCAAGACCCTTGCATGTGATAATGGACTTGTTGTAAGATGACGTTTGGTTGCGGTATCAACCAGCGAGTTCATTCGTTTAGATAAAAATCCTAAGAACTGATCGATTGTTGGGTAATCATCTTCAGACGTCTCGTACTTCCATAACTGCTTAGTGTCATCATCTAACTTCTCGGATGCTAAGAATATTAACCAAGGATCCCTTTGTATAGCTTGTTCTCCGAGTGACTTTAACCCTCTCACCGTTTCATCGATGGTGTCGTGAAGTTTCGTTATGTTCGTGGATGACGGTTTATTAAATTTTGCTGACGACAAAAAATCACGAATGTAACTCTCAATTATACCCTTTTTTCGGTCATATTTTTTCACCAAACGTTTTAGAGCTTCTAGGTAATTCGCGTCATCAATACGAAAGTGGCAAATTGAAGTATACGCGGCACCACGTAGTTGACCAAGGAGATATTTAAACTTCTGCGCTGGCGAAAGATTCGTGTTTTCGTGTACTGTGGAAATAAATATATCATAGAACGAATGCCACTGTTTGAAATTACCGTCGAAAATAGGAAGATTCAATCGTGGTAGCTTAAAATCGGACCTAAAATTAAATTGGCTTGCATTTAAAGTTGTCTCAGCATCATCATGGTTAGCGGGTATAGCGGTGCTTAATGACTTTCCTCGGATGAGAGCTTGTGTTTTTGCTACAATAGAAAAATATTGCTCGTCTATCAAATCCATCTCTGATAGAACGGTATTATCCAATGCAAACATTTGGTCCTCTATTGTAACAAATTGCTTATAAATTTCATGTGTCTTTGTTAACCGTATGGACAGCTCATCATATGTAACGGTGTCACCCTTGAGGCTAATATAATTGGCAAACTTGGTCATTTGACCTTTAATCACACTCTTTCTTTTAATTAAGGCATCCATTTCAAAAATAAAATTGCTTGTAGGCAGCGGAGTAAAAATTTGTAATTGTGAACACGATAAATTTGCGTATGATTAATTAACTGAATAAATTTCACTGCACTCGCGAACAACGGAACAAAAATTTGTAACTGTAAACACGATAAATATGCTTACTGATAATAGATTTCACTACACTTGCGAACAACGGTACAAACAATTTGTAATTGTGAACACGATAACACGACAAAATAATTATGACGCAAAATAAAATAAATTTAATTTATTGATTCTTTACCATATTAATAAGAATGGCATACGGAACAAAAAACAGATTACCTGACTTAGGACCGGTTTTGTAGATCATATAAATCACCTTTGGTTAATGATTCCCTGACTGCGACTTAGTGTGAAAATTATGGTTGGTAATTCTATGCGCACTGGTTGGAAAACACCGTTGGTAGATGATTTAAATTAATCCAAATAAATTAATGCGTTGGACCGCATCCGGCTCGAAGGACCAAAAAATGTATAACCTAGGAATGGTTATACATTCCACTCATAATAACGAGGAAAAAATGTAAACCCGCACTTCAAAAACAATTATTTATTTTAACAAAAATTTACAACTATGATTTTGTTAATTAAATGGGTACTTATTTAAAGTTGGGTTGGTTGTAGGTTTTTGGTTGGTGGATGGACGTGAACTGATAATTTATTTTAAAAATATTAAAAACAGAGAAAGTATGGTATATAAGCGGTACATAATTGAATATAATAATGGTAAGGGGAAATATAATTGTAATGTATATAATGCAATAAGTAATACAAATTAATAGGTAATTTCTAAAAGTAAGGGAATCAATACATAGAATAATAATAATGTTATATAGAAGAGAAAAAAAATGCAAATACAATAGCTTATCTAGAAACGTCTATGCGCGTTATATACAATAATTGGTAAATTGTTAAATAATAATGATATACATAGTAGTGGTAATTAACTCGTTGACGGTCAGGTAAAATGTTGGTTGGATTGCGCGACAAGAAATTGAGATTAATAAATTAGTTTAAACAATATTACTTACAATTTTCGAACAGTTGCCAGAAGTAACACCCGAGAACGAGAGGTTTGTATCGTTTACTTTATAATGTTTTCTCTTTCTAGTTTCGCACAGTTAAAATGCAATCGTAATTGTGTTAGCAAGATCGTTTTTTTTATACATATATACATACGAGTCAAAAACATCTATAATTCCAAGACAAACTATTTTTTGTCATTGTCTGGTAATTACTACTGAAGGTAGTATTGGTGACTAAATGATGACGGCAACGTCGTATATTACTTTACATTTATTTTCATACAAACACAAATTTACTTTTTATTTGTACACTCTTGACAAAAATATTGTACCTTTTTGAATTCATTTTTGAATTTAATAAAAAAATTATTAAGATAATTTAAATTTAAAAGGTGTCTTAATATTAAATATCGAATTGTGTCTTAATATTTTAATATTTAACATGTAGTAAAGCATTAAAATATGTACGATTATTCGTATTTTTTAACACAATGAAATGTGCCAATTTTTGGTCTAGAGTGTAATAAAAATAGGTTAGGTTAGGTTATACATCTTTTTCCTTATGTCAAAAAATATGTACGACAAACATATGACATCTTGTTTTTGTGGCCCTTGTTATATAAAAATATATTTTAATAGAGCGCTCAAGATTAAAGACGTTATTGTAATTGGTATTATTTTCCAACACAAAACATACACATAAATAGGATTTGTGTTTACACGATATTATTAAACGGCGTTGCCGTGATGTATATTGTTGTTTCTTATGTATTTTTTGTTTTTTTTTTCATATTTCATAGCACAAAACCAAAACAAATTAGATTAGTGTTGGTTAGTTTTTTTATTGAAGGCTTATATGTACACAACTAACACTATGGGCAGTCGTCACTTTGTCCCTTTAAATTTCGTATAGTTCGTCTTGGAATTATAGATGTTTTTGATACGAGTATGTACATCAAAAACATCTATAATTCCAAGACAAACTATTTTTTGTCATTGTCTGGTAATTACTACTGAAGGTAGTATTGGTGACTAAATCATGACGGCAACGTCGCATATTACTTTACATTTATTTTCATACAAATACATATTTACTTTTTATTTGAACACTCTTGACAAAAATATTGTACCTTTTTGAATTCATTTTTGAATTTAATAAAAAAATTATTAAGATAATTTAAATTTAAAAGGTGTCTTAATATTAAAAATCGAATTGTGTCTTAATATTTTAATATTTAACATGTAGTAAAGCATTAAAATATATACGCTTATTCGTATTTTTTAACACAATGAAAATTTTTGGTCTAGAGTGTAATAAAAATAGGTTAGGTTAGGTTATACACCTTTTTCCTTATGTCAAAAAATATGTACGACAAACATATGACATCTTGTTTTTGTGGCCCTTGTTATATAAAAATATATTTTAATAGAGCGCTCAAGATTAAAGACGTTATTGTAATTGGTATTATTTTTCAACACAAAACATACACATAAATAGGATTTGTGTTTACACGATATTATTAAACGGCGTTGCCGTGATGTATATTGTTGTTGTTTCTTATGTATTTTTTTTTTTTTTTGCATATTTCATAGCACAAAACCAAAACAAATTAGATTAGTGTTGGTTAGTTTTTTTATTGAAGGCTTATATGTACACAACTAACACTATGGGCAGTCGTCACTTTGTCCCTTTAAATTTCGTATAGTTCGTCTTGGAATTATAGATGTTTTTGATGTACATACATAAATGAAATATATTTGTTCTACTTTATCTAATGTTTTCATGCATTTAACCCAAAAACATCTATAATTCCAAGACAAACTATTTTTTGTCATTGTCTGGTAATTACTACTGAAGGTAGTATTGGTGACTAAATGATGACGGCAACGTCGCATATTACTTTACATGTATTTTCATACAAACACATATTTACTTTTTATTTGTACACTCTTGACAAAAATATTGTACCTTTTTGAATTCATTTTTGAATTTAATAAAAAAATTATTAAGATAATTTAAATTTAAAAGGTGTCAATATTAAAAATCGAATTGTGTCTTAATATTTTAATATTTAACATGTAGTAAAGCATTAAAATATGTACGCTTATTCGTATTTTTTAACACAATGAAATGTGCCAATTTTTGGTCTAGAGTGTTATAAAAATAGGTTAGGTTAGGTTATACAACGCCACTACATAAAAAGCCATGACACAAAAATGTGTGGTAGTATGTGTTAAGGGGATAAAGATTTTTATTTTCCTATGAAACGTAAACAAAATACTATGGGATTTTCAAACACATTTTTTTATATCGTCTCTATTTTCAATTTAAATAAATATTTTTATTTACAAATATAAATAATTTGATATCAAATATATTGAAATGTAAATTGTGAACAATTTTGATTGAAATTAATAATCATTTATTAAGTAATTTTGCATTTTTATAAAAATATTTGTTTCGGCATGCTTCGTGTTCCTCTAATCTTAATAAATTTATTAAGATTAGAGGAACACGAAGCATGCCGAAACAAATATTTTTATAAAAATGCAAAATTACTTAATAAATGATTATTAATTTCAATCAAAATTGTTCACAATTTACATTTCAATATATTTGATATCAAATTATTTATATTTGTAAATAAAAATATTTATTTAAATTGAAAATAGAGACGATATAAAAAAATGTGTTTAAAAATCCCATAGTATTTTGTTTACGTTTCATAGGAAAATAAAAATCTTTATTCCCCTCTTTATATTTAGTGGTTTGACTTTTTAGACTGATGTCACGGCTATTTATGTAGTGGCATTGGGTTATACATCTTTTTCCTTATGTCAAAAAATATGTACGACCATTGTTGTTATTGTAATTGGTATTATTTTCCAACACAAAACATACACATAAATAGGATTTGTTTTTACACGATATTATTAAACGGCGTTGCCGTGATGTATATTGTTGTTGTTTCTTATGTATTTTTTGTTTTTTTTTTTTTATATTTCATAGCACAAAACCAAAACAAATTAGATTAGTGTTGGTTAGTTTTATTATTGAAGGCTTATATGTACACAACTAACACTATGGGCAGTCGTCACTTTGTCCCTTTAAATTTCGTATAGTTCGTCTTGGAATTATAGATGTTTTTGATTTAACCATTTCAAAAATTTCGTTTTTAAAATACAAGAACAATTTTATATTTGTTAATTGTTGGTACATTTAACGTTTCCATAAATTTCGAGGTATTTAATACGACATTAATTTAATTTAGACTATCACAAAATCATTTCCACAAGTTTATTTAAAAAATAATAATTTTCCGAACAAATGGTAAATTCATTATTTGTAATACATTGATAATAAACTAATTTATTCATACGTACATATAAATCAAAGCTTTAATTTATGTGAAGAAATGTACCAACTTTCTTCTCGACCTTAGTATTTTATGATTTCCATAAGGACATTGTGTGTGTATGCTTCGTTACAATTTTAATGGATTATTTGGTTTTCATATGGATTTGCTCGCTTTACTTTTAGGTACATCAAAAACCAAAACAAATGGTGTAGTCTAGTAATTGTATTTTGAGAATCCATTTTTGTTGAGTTATATTATATTAGTATTAGTGTTATGTCGCCGATACAAACACGATATGAAATAAATATTCAAATTTTCTATTAAAATATTTATTATCAAAACCTGCTAAAATTCTCTTTAGAAAGCCGAATGTATTGTATACTATTGCTGTAAAATTATCTAAACCACTGATTGTATTAGTGAAACGTCAACGTGTATAGATACGGTTGTGATTACAGTGTAGAAAACATAAACATTCGCATACTACGAAACTAAAAGAGAGTAAAATCTAAACCAATAAAAACGAATCATGTGCAACAGTCATTTTATTTAAATATTTTAATTTCAGCTTATTTTAAAGAAAACCCAATATTTAATTTAAAAAAATTTAACAGTTTTTAACCTTATATTCCGACTTGTTGGTCAACTTCTTAGGCATTAAAAAACTATTTTTGTAATTAAAAAATCTTAGAAACTATTTTTGACAATTATTTAATTTTTAAACTATAAACAATGTATTCAGAAAGAATTTTTCTTTTAAATTTTTTTGTAACGATTTTTTTTATCATTCTCATATTATTTTATTGCCGTCTTACTTTGGTAACTGGAATATTAATTGGTACATAAATCAAAATGCAAATTATGCTCAAAATAAAAACCGAAAATAATTTGCCATTTTTTCGGCACGTAATTTTTCCAACTCGTGCGGTTTTAATTTCCTTCTCCGTTTATATTTTCGTGGCTCCGTCTATAAATATAAAATAGGATACACATTGATATGACAAATATTATAATTAATTCTCCACCGTTCTCCATTTACTTACAATCGATTGTCTCTTCACGGCCGTATTCATGTCACTGTGTTGAATCAAATGTTGAATTAAATCTAGTGACATTACAAATAACTCGTGACAAACTTGGCAGTAATAAGCTGTATTGGAATTTCCCCCTTTTAGTGTCAGGGCTCGAATGATGTGATCGTAATGTTCTCGCAATACAACTCGCAGATTAAAGGCTCGAGGGCACACTGAACAAACGTAAGGGTTTTCACCTGTATGAATCCTTTCATATTTTCGGAATGTCCCACCATCAGCAAAAGCTTTCCAACAATAACGGCACCCGTAAGGTTTTTCACCCGTATGAATACTTATATGAATTTGTTGTGAACTACGCGAACCAAATATTTTGCCACACTCGCGACAAGGGAATTGTCGTCCTGTAACATTCGTATGCGAATGACGATGATTCATGAGGGAGCGTCCATCGGGAAATTCTTCTCCGCACATATCACACGTAACAGTTTTATTTCGATGCGAAACCATATGCCGAACAGGAATGATTTTTTTCGCTGAAATGTTCCCATAAATGTTTCGAAAGGGTTCGACTATCGCGACACAATTTACCATAAAGGCGGCACGAATGTTGAGTTAATTCGTTTGCGTGCACGATACGTATATTAGATTTAATAATTGATTCCTCGAGAAATGATTCACCGCATAACATACATTTCAATGGTTGGCATCGTGTATGCACTTCTTTGTATTTTCTTCAAAATTAAAAAAGGAAACTATAACAGCACATATAAAATTTAAAATCACGTAAACTAATATAAATTACTTTAAAAATCATTTAAACTTACTTTAATTTCTTGTAATTAATTAATTAATGGGGTTTTTAACTTCACGATTTCTGAGTTTTGATCATAACCTCCTGAATTTTAGCAGGTTATGGTTTTGATTTTGACATTTCGTAAAATTAAGTTTTGTTGTAGAAGAGCAAAAAACAGAGAGTAAAATGCTCAATTGTTAGTTGATATTAAGTAGTGTGTGATATCAACTGGAATTAGTAGTGGTAAGAAACAAAAAAATTTGAATTTTTTTTATATGGTTTTTCGTAGTGACTACTACGGCTAAAGGTTGATATGTATAAGTATGTGTCTGCGTATCAGCAAAACCATCAGGCTTTCTAAAGAGAATTTTAGCAGGTTTTGTTTATTATATAAAACTGACTTACACACTGACGCAAGTCAATGTACATTTGTTTTATGATATCTGGCTTGAATGAGAACCGCAAGGCTTGTACCAGACATACATTATACATTTTTGTGTACATACATGTTTGTAGTAGGGATTTTTCATTCATTATGATTCGTTATGTAACTGTTTTCATATGATGTAACAAAAATCATTTCGCTTAAATTTTTTGAAGTCAACGTATTTTATTTTGGAATCTACCTTTTATTTTTGTTGATGTGTATATATTTAGAAAATTTAAATGCATTTAGCATTGCTTATACGTGCATACATCTAGACGTATATGTGACCTTGAAAAAATTAATATTTCTGTTTTATAATTTTTATTTCGATTTTTATGAATTTATGCTTAATTGATGATGAGATTGGCTCTCAAAATTAAAATTTGTAGAGAAATTCTACAAAGGGACGTCGACGAGTAACTTTCTTACTTTTGGTTTTAGAGTAATAATGGACCTTTAAATTTGACGGCCAATCTAGAGGGACGGATTCTGATTGCATTTACATACACTGTATCAAAAAATTGTCCGTACAGCACTCGGTTAAGAATACATTGATAAAAAAAACAATTACAAATCAAACAAAAAATTCAGTTTTAATTTTTTTAAACTCAAATTACATTTAGGAACCTGAAAATAATTATAATCATGATATAAATTAATTTACTTTCACGTTTGATATGATTTACTATTTAAACCGCCTAAAACGATGTCAAATAATTGTCCGTACACACTAAGAAATTGAAGTTTCATAATTTGATTACCATAATCTACAATAGTTGTGCAAACTCGATAAACATGAAATATAAAAAAGAGACAAAGTTTAAGTGAAATAGAATTATTTACATATTCTATTTTGATGGCAATTTAATCGCTATCGCGATAATCGTTTTGTCTGTCAATGATATAATACCAGTATCATATTCTAGAATTATTATTCTACATAAATTTAAAGCCCGAATCCCGTAAAAAACACCTCTTTAAAAAAAAAATTTTACTCAAATATACAAAGAACATTTTTAAATTGATTATGTATACTGTCTCAAAAAATTGTCCGTACACTCCTCAGTTAAAAAAACATTGATAAAAAATACAATTACAAATCAAACAAAAATTTCAGTTTTTGTTTTTTTTAAACTCAAATTACATTCAACAACCTGAAAAAATACTAATTATCATGATGCAAATTAATTTACTTTTACGTTTGATAAGATTTACTATTTAAACATCCTAAAACGATCTCAAATAATTGAGGGGTATAGAATCAATAGCGGCAATCGCCATTTTTTTCATTTTTGAGATATTTGATGAAAACTGTTTTGGACATTTAGGAATAAATTGAAGAAAATATTTAATGTTCAACATTTACATAACTTTATATATTTTCATTATATTATATCGATTAGGCTCAAAGCTGATTATTAGTGTTATAAGTTTCCGGTTTTGATACCAAGTAGGGAGGTTGTCGTATTTGTTATTAATAGAATGCACAAATAATTTAGTTTTCTGGTTTTTAAGTAAAAATATAGATTATTTATGTTTAAAATTAAATTATATTTTATTCAAACTTATAAAAAATTCCAATTATATATGGCGGGAAAATATATATAAACATTATTTTAATCAAATTTCAAGTACAATAAACATTATTAGATTAAAATTCCTGATAGTTCAGGTACGAAATCACATTCCTCGGCTTTATTAAAGACGTTTGTTTTACTCGAATCTTCATAAGATTCGTTAGCACTCAATAATTCTTTGTAGTATTTAAGGTTGCTTATCACTTGCCAGTTTGGTCCATAGTGCTTGAGTAATAAATTGCTTACATCCCGCAGCTTGAGTGGATTTATATGTTTTGCACTGGCTTTGATTTCATCGGTTTTTTTTGCCAATGTCGATTTTCCCACTTTTGTAATTGATTTAAAGACACAAAAGTCATTTTTATAATGAATTTTACCTCTAATTCAAACATTATTTGAAGCTGCTGGTCGTTTTAAATAGTATCGTTTACATTCCTTAAATCGGAAGTGCCATGATCTTGGTGGCTTTATATTTTGTTGTGTGGCACTTTTCCAATCCATATTCACTCAGTCTTCTCCCAAATGCACTATAGTGGCAGATTCCGCAAAAATCACAATACATTCTGTAGGATCCGAAATTACTTCTCTTTGTCTTATTTTTTTTTCGATATGGCCAAATACCCTATCCGATGGTTAAAATGAGTGCCCGACAATAGGAAAAACCAATTCTATATTTCGAATGTTTGGAGGTGCCTTGAACGATAACCATTTACGACACATTTCATGAATAGAGTTCTTGTTTTGGCCGCTACACCCGTCTGCGACAAGACGGGTAATTTTATGTGAATTATCAATTTGAATTTTATTTAGACAATCAAAGACAGCTGATGCTATTTCGTTGGATCCTTTGTCGAATTCGTCTTCGGTCCAATAGTATGAAAACACATTTTCCTTTAATAAATTCGATTTCGAAGAGCCCTTTACAATTACAAAATTGTACATGTATAGCTGTCTCGAATAATACGCCGTTTGATCAGGCACTTTCAGTAAACAAAGATTTTTTTGGCAATCGAATGAAAGCGTTATTATTTCAGGATTTTCGTCCAGTAAAAGTTCAAAGAAACATTTTGCTTTTAAATTATGGACTTTCCTCTCAGATAGAATCCTTTCTTTGCTTGCAGGATCCGTTGCGTTTTTTATGCGCTCCGTTAACTCTAAGCATTTTGAACATACATCTGTTCGAGGTGTACTAAAACTTAAATTGTACCTAGTATCAAATATCATACGAAAATACTATATGATGACTTAATTTATAAATATTCCGGCGACTGAGCAATACACATCCTATACATTTTGTTAATATTCAATTCGGATGGCAAGTACATTTTGCAACTCTCGGATCGGCAATAATGAGATTCAACGCATTTGAATTGATTAATAAACTATTGTACTGCAGTGCGCTGTTCGCGATAATTAAATTCCTTACGATTACTACCTCTGGTTTCAACAGGGATATGGCCCTAGTTTCGAAATGTTTTCATCACCCAATTTAACCTATGTTTAATTATACCTAGAGGGTGCTTTTTCCCGGATTTTTTTGTTCCCGGGAAACGGGAAATTTGAAACCAATTTTCCCGGGTTTCCCGGGAGTCCCTCCCCCTTTACATTTGCATGTAAAGATTCAAACAAAAACTTTAAAATTACATCAGCTGTAACCAAATTTGCATCACATCTTCCCAAAGCTTTGACAGCTAACTTAAATGGTAAAAGCGCATTGAAAATATTCAACAATATTGGGATATAATTGTCATTCATTAATATTAGGGATCCCCAATCTTTCAATCATGATCACAATGCTATTCGATTTGGTCTTACAATCCAAAAGCAAACTTAATTGCATTCCGTAATTTGGTTTGACATACTCTTGAAGAATTGAATGTCTTTTCGGTGACATTTTAAAAAATTTTACAATTTTTCTTACTATTTTCAATGCACTATTAATATCGTCACGTTCACATTTCGGGGCTATATCATCGTTGGATTGATCATCATTATCAGATTCAGAATATTCGTTTCTTCGGTACTGGAGCCATATTTATTTTCATCATTATTTTAACATAATTGCTGGGTATATTCAGACAATGCTCGAAATTTTAACATCACGGCAGTACCATCTGTGGTTGATGCGACTACATCTGTTGATTTTATACCAAAATCAAATAGTTTTAAATTAACCAGTTTAAGTGTTTTATCAGCTGTACAAGCTCCTTCAATTTTTACTAATCCTAAGTTATATATTGTTTGTCAAAATGGATATTTATTTTTAAGTAGCGCGGATTCCGTAAACTCGCCCATTCATCTAATGTCAGGCTGAATTTTCCATATTTATCTTAATGAAATTTAATTTTTCTTACAATATCAGATTTTGCAATTACATAGAATTCGTGAATCAGTTTCATTGTATTAGTTTTTCCTTTTGGTAATCTACATATATTGCCTATCATGTAGTGATTGGCGAATAAATTAACTTTTGTTTATACCGTAGATTGAACAACCATCAAGTGCCGCAAGTTTTGCCACTATTTCTGCCAAAGATTGCTTTTTTACTAAAAATGAAATTATAGTTTGTTTCGTAGAATTTGATAAAACTTTTTCTAATCTGATTTTGCCACCTTCTTGATCGTCATTTGTATTTCGTGTATGTACGTGTTGCAAACGCCTTATTAACCCGCTTGTTGACGAACCCTTGCAACTATATTGTGCTAATTGATAGAAAAAGGCCGTGTGTCAATTGATTAACAAATAGAGAATAGACAAAAAATCCCGAGAATTTTTAGTTTTTTTCCCGGGAAACGGGAAACAAAAAATTGGGAAATTTCCCGAGAATTCCCGCCCGAGTATTCCCGGGAAGAACCCTCTAGTTATACCTAACATTTTTAGAAACGAATTTTGACATACGGGTATGTTTTGTTTGTCCTGATCGCGTACGAAACATCTTATGTGAGTTGTTTTTGTTGAATATTTTTAATTTTTTGGCCGTCGGCGTTTTGTATCGCCTATTGTTCAATGGGTAGTGATGAATGAATCTTGGATTAGTTTATCTGGTGTTGCATAAAATTGTTTATTAAACATTTGAATGTCAAGCATTTTTAACAATCTGCACTGATTTTACCCGATATGTTCCCACACTGCGGATAGGTGGGCAAATCTTTCGAAGAATACTTAAAACATTAAAAATTAAAAAGATAATGAACACATTAAGTTCATTAATTGATAATAATCTACAAAATATATTTTGACTAACCTTAGTTATTTTGCAATATTACGTTGCCATTTCGATTCTTGCCTTATTCGTTTTCTTGCCTTTGACGGTGATACCGGTGACGCATTTTTTTCCATTATTTTATTAACAATTTATTATATAAAATTAATTAAATATAAAAATTTTTTCACACTAAAATAATCTTTTTAGAACTACACGTGTGTCGATTAAGAGAGCATGACAAGAATTTGCACAATTAACTGTTTTTCACCGAAATAATTCTCTACAATTGTTTCGATTTGTTAAAAATTAGATTGCCGCATTTGATATTGAGTTGTAATAGGAGATTGTCGGTTTTAAATTTAACGCTACATTTCCAACTCAAATTTTAATGTGATTCTGCCGTTTTTGAAACAGAGTAATAAAAGGACATGATAGAGGATCGATTATTGAATAATATGACATGCCAAACTCATTTAAAAAAAAAATGGAGATTGCCGCCATTGTTTTTACAACCCTCAATTGTCCATACACTGGCACTTTTGTGAAAATTAAGATAAATTACGAAATTTTTTGTTGCGAAAATGTTAATTAGTCGTACTTTTTTCATGGCGAATAAAATTACTGCCCAATTAAAAAATGGAGGTGTGGCCAACACACGATTTTCTTTTACGAACAGAGAATTTTGAGAAATTTTATTGTTTTTTATAATTTTTAAATTTTTTTTTTTAATTTTTTTTTTTATTTGTTTTTGATTTTGGAAACATTTTATTTTAAGTAGTTTTTTGTAAACCTTATACTTGTTAAGATATTTGCAAAATAAATTTTCTGGACCAAGGTAGTGGCCACTTCCGGTTAGCCGATTTGGAGTAAAATTCATTGGAACCTCCCAATTTATCAAAAAAGCTTAAATCTGAAGTTTCAGTTCGATTGGTTAAACCATCTGGGCTGTAGAGAGGACACAGACAGACTGACAGACAGACACCATTTTGAAACCCACTTTATCGGACTCAGGGGACCTCAAAACAAATAAATCTCTAATTATCTCAAGGTCCAAAATTTTTATGATTACTATACTTTATTTTACTAGAGTAAAAGAAAGTAAAATGTGTGATTCTTTTACCAAAAATAGTACAGAAATTTAAAAGTTGTCCATTAAATTGGAAAGTGAAGGTAAAAGTTTATAGGAAATTTCCAAAATAACTAATCGCCCGGGATCTTCGATTCATTATAACACCCAGAACTCCCAAAAAATCAAATCGCTAGAGATTTTTGTTGGGCGTGATCGCAACCAAAAGCTGAACAGACATCAAATCAAATAGAATCGAAGGCATAGTGCTCCAATAATCGCTGCTAAAGTTTATCAAAGCAAAAAAGGAGCGATAAGACCTCAGACAATATGCAATATTTTGCATAAACAAGAGTATCGTCGATGTGCGACACGCAAGAAATGTATTTGCCGATAAATAAAATATTAAAACCACATGGAACATGCATTGGGATATGTGAGTGAGCCCGAAGTGTTCTAGGAAAATGTTATTCCCTCGGACGAAAGTAAATTTAACGTTTTTGGTTCCGATGGGCGAGTTATGTTGTCGCGGAAATCCAACACTGAACTTGAGTAAAACATGGTGGCGGAAGTATAATGGTTTGGGGAGCTTTTAGCTGAAAGGGTTAGGGACATTTGACCTTCATTGAAACCATAATGAATCGGTTTAAATATTTGGATATTTTGAAGGATAATTTGTTAATAAGTGTTGAGAAGGACACGGAATAAATTTTCGTTCCTTATGCCTTGAAGCATTCGTCAAAACTGATAAAGGTATGGCTATTGTACAATGTAAAGTCAATACTTCCTCATCCTCCCCAGTCACCAGATCTCAACCCGATTGATAATTTGTGCCATGATTTGGAGCGAAAGATCCGTGAACAGCCAATTAATGGTAAGGAACAATTAAAAGGGTCGTTGTGAATGAATGGGCCAAAAATTCCACCGAACTAACCCGGAAGTTGGCTTTCTTATTGAAAAGAAAGTTGCAAAGTGTCATTGCATGAATAGGTTACAACACCAGACCTAACTTTTCTACCAAATTCCCTCATCTTTTTTGTGTGCATGGACAGTTATTTGACATCGTTTTAGACGGTTTAAATAGTAAATCATATCAAACGTGAAAGTAAATTAATTTACTCGTATATCATGATTAATAATCATGATATAAATTAATTTACAAGAAAACTAAATTATTTGTGCATTCTATTAGTAACAAATACGACAACCCCCCTACTTGGTATCAAAACCGGAAATCTCCATTTTTTATCCTTAATTTACAACACTAATAATCAGCTTTGAGCCTAATCGATATAATATAATGAAAATATATAAAATTAGGTAAATGTTGAACATTAAATATTTTCTTCAATTTATTTCTAAATATCCAAAACAGTTTTCATTAAATATCTCAAAAATGAAAAAAATGGGGATTGCCGCCATTGATTCTAAAAATTAAAACTGAATTTTTTGTTTGATTTGTAATTGTTTTTTTTATCAATGTTTTCTTAACGATGAGTGCCATGAGTGCTGTACGGACAATTTTTTGATACAGTGTATGTAAATGCAATCAGAATCCGTCCCTCTAGATTGGCCGTCAAATTTAAAGGTCCATTATTACTCTAAAACCAAAAGTAAGAAAGTTACTCGTCGACGTCCCTTTGTAGAATCTCTCTACAAATTTTAATTTTGAGAGCCAATCTCATCATCAATTAAGCATAAATTCATAAAAATCGAAATAAAAATTATAAAACAGAAATATTAATTTTTTCAAGGTCACATATACGTCTAGATGTATGCACGTATAAGCAATGCTAAATGCATTTAAATTTTCTAAATATATACACATCAACAAAAATAAAAGGTAGATTCCAAAATAAAATACGTTGACTTCAAAAAATTTAAGCGAAATGATTTTTGTTACATCATATGAAAACAGTTACATAACGAATCATAATGAATGAAAAATCCCTACTACAAACATGTATGTACACAAAAATGTATAATGTATGTCTGGTACAAGCCTTGCGGTTCTCATTCAAGCCAGATATCATAAAACAAATGTACATTGACTTGCGTCAGTGTGTAAGTCAGTTTTATATAATAAATATTTTAATAGAAAATTTGAATATTTATTTCATATCGTGTTTGTATCGGCGACATAACACTAATACTAATATAATATAACTCAACAAAAATGGATTCTCAAAATACAATTACTAGACTACACCATTTGTTTTGGTTTTTGATGTACCTAAAAGTAAAGCGAGCAAATCCATATGAAAACCAAATAATCCATTAAAATTGTAACGAAGCATACACACACAATGTCCTTATGGAAATCATAAAATACTAAGGTCGAGAAGAAAGTTGGTACATTTCTTCACATAAATTAAAGCTTTGATTTATATGTACGTATGAATAAATTAGTTTATTATCAATGTATTACAAATAATGAATTTACCATTTGTTCGGAAAATTATTATTTTTTAAATAAACTTGTGGAAATGATTTTGTGATAGTCTAAATTAAATTAATGTCGTATTAAATACCTCGAAATTTATGGAAACGTTAAATGTACCAACAATTAACAAATATAAAATTGTTCTTGTATTTTAAAAACGAAATTTTTGAAATGGTTAAATGCATGAAAACATTAGATAAAGTAGAACAAATATATTTCATTTATGTATGTACATACTCGTATGTATATATGTATAAAAAAAACGATCTTGCTAACACAATTACGATTGCATTTTAACTGTGCGAAACTAGAAAGAGAAAACATTATAAAGTAAACAATACAAACCTCTCGTTCTCGGGTGTTACTTCTGGCAACTGTTCGAAAATTGTAAGTAATATCATTCATATACATTTGAGTAGTATGAACTTTCCATATCTGTATATAATTTGTCTGTGACATTGTGTTAAACTACTTTTTATCACTACTAAGCATTTTGTGTTTCTCGATAAATTTGTTTTCTAACCCCTACAGTTATGTGAATTATACCATTAATATTTTCATATGGAGTTTTCTTAACGCCTAAATGTCATGCTAATTATATGTAAATTATTTGCTTGAATTTATATAATTGAGAAAGCTTTATCATTGACTAAATGTCATTCATATGTACATAATTTTATTTCATAAAGTTATTGTCTTATTGTTTTGAGGTTTCTAATTTCGATAAATAGTACATTGTGTCATTAGGATTAAAAGTGATACTTTGTTTGACGAGCAATTATATTTGCATGCGAGGCGAAGCGCAGCGTAGCCGAGCAAAAGCAAATATTTGCGAGTCAAACAAAGTCACTTTTAATCCGAATAACACATACTATTTTTTCTTCAACGAAGAAATGCTTATTATAAACTAATTATACAAGTAAGTACAAATTATGTAATTAAAATTTCAAAATTGAAAGTAATTTTGTTGAAATATTTTGTGAAACTAAGGAGATCATGACTTTTGTTTGGTTTGACTATTGTAAGTGTCAAACTGCCAAGCTATAATTATAATATTTTTCTTGCGAACAAAATGTTTGAATCAGAAGATTTATCAAATTTACCTCCGGATGTGGTTCAAACAGCAAAGGAAATTGTATTAAACCTATTGCCATCAAAATCACGTAAGATTTACGAGTGCGCATATAACCGATTTTTGAAGTGGTGTACTGAAAAAAATGTGCAATCTGGATTATATTCAGAAAGCGTTCTATTGGCATACTTTGCCAATTTGTCTACGAAGATGAAAAGTTCGACTCTTTGGGAGCAAAATTTAAAAACAAGTCGATTTGTGCTTTATCGAGAACCCTCGAAATTCATTGCGTACACTAATTATAAGTACAAAATAGAAGGCCTTTAAAATTTCAAGATTGAACATTTTATTGAAATATTTTGTATAGTTAAGGAGGCCTTGACTTTTTTTTTTGTTTGTGTATCTTACCAAGTTATGACGTCTCATTTACTTTTAATATTGAAAATAGTGTTAAAAGAGCATTTACACCTAGGATTAAAAGTTCAGCCTAGCAACACTTACATTTTTTTTAATCGTAACAAAAAGGCCAACTTTAATGCCCAATAATAGTATTAAAACAAGCTACTTTTAAGACGTTTGGAGAAAAATGTATTTTATGTATAATTTTGTAATGTGTGTATTTCTAGGTCATTGCTAATTATTTCTTGTGTTGTGTATTCATGTTTGGAATTTTTCTGTTTATGTTTACGTTTAAGGTCATTCTTCTCTGTGAATGATTAACTTTTCGGATTTTAACTGGGTAATAATTTAGTGTTTAGGTTGATCGTAATGATATTTTGGGGTTTTGGTGAATTTACTTCACAACAGAATATATAGGCGGGAATATTCTACGATAAATTTATCGGACCTTACGTGTTACCAAACATTGTTGATCAGCACATATTTTTAGAATTTTTAGAAATCAAGTTGCCTTTGCACCGGGAAGAAATGCCGCTGTTGAGGAGAAGGCGGCTGTAGCTGAAATTAGATGGGCTCTAGCAGATTTTGCAAAGATAATACGTGATTATTTGAGTGAAAATTATCCACGCTGGATCAGTAGAGGAGGTCCTATAGCCTGGCCGCCAAGGTCCCCTGTTCTTACTCCCCTAGATTTTTATTTCTGACAGCAAAAATTTTCATTGGTGCAGCAGAAATAAGAGGCAACCCTGGACAATTGCGTCGGACAACAACAAGTGTGATCATCAGAGCCTTTGTTTGTTTACAAGAGGGTGGAGGGCATTTCGAACATATAGTTTAATTAAAAATGTTTAATAATTAGTAATACAAATTGTTTTTATTGATTATTAATAAAACAGTATTATTTTATAACCCTTGGACTTAAATTTAAACATGAAGTAATCTTTATTTAATTTCCCTACTTTCTTTAGGTGAGTAAAAAAGTTTTGTGAATTTGTAGATATTATGCTGTACTTTAATAATAATAAATAAAATATTTATGTTAATGGGAAATTTTCTCGACTTACAGTTCATTTTTTAAACAAGCAGATATTTTCTTTAGTAAAAAAAAATGATATTTTCCCATTATTTTTTACATTATTTAAAAAAACCTGACTAAGTTTGCAAATTATCAAATAAAATGACTCATAAACTTTCAAAAACTGCAAACTAAATTCAAATCGAGCCCATAACTTGAGAGATATGTGGAAAAATTTGAAAAGGGGTTACCAATATTACTCAAAAAAATTGAAAACATAATAACTTGCAAAGCTTTACAGTTAGACCTCCCCTTTAAAGGATTTTTGCGATAATTTTACGTAGATATTCCGAATTTTCCGGCCGGTCACTTGCCGACGAAACACATTGTATCTCGAATTGCAGCTTGTACAGAATTTTAATTGAAATAATTAAAATTTTAATTAACAATTTTGTATTTTAGTAAATTGATTCTTATTCTAAAACATCGTTAGGTTTCGTATTTTTTTTTTAAATTTCATTTCATAAATTACTAGATTAGTGGTATTATAAAACACGGCAATTTATGTAGTAGCATTGGTACAGTAATAAAACTAAAATTTTGCTTGCTTTTACAAATAAATCTGAATTATAATTTTGTTACTCCCTTCTAAATTATTTATCAATTATCGATATAAAAATTCAACAACAAGCAACACGCACTTCTCTTAATAAATATATTAATTAGTTAATTCATTTTTAATTTGAATTTTCTGTTTATGATAAGGTAATAAAAACAATTTGTTTATTTGAATTATTTAATTATATATGTATAACCGAACAAAAACGTATACAAATAATTTCCGGTTCATTATGAAATCGATTTTATTATTATTAATTATTTAGGATGTGTTTCTTATTTTTTGGAATATCGCGTTTGAAATAAACAATTTTCCAAAAAAATTTCGTGAGCAATTTTATTGATTGTTTTGCCTATCAGGCATGGCAAATCACCAATCAAAAATAATTATTTTTAATCTTTAAATACAATATAAAACATCCTTTGATCCTATTTGTTGTATAAATGCTGCAAATATTGATGGAAAACATTTCGATGGAGGAATGGTTTTTGGAGACAATTCACAAACAATTTTGCAATATTCCATCAAATTATGTATCTACTAATATTCAATTTTTCTCCCCTCCATGTTATTTTCCAGAACAATTGTGATTCATTTAAATTTTAAACATTTTTATTTACAAATTTTCTTTGATAAATATTCAAGAAAATTAAAATCAAGCAAAATAAGTCTCTTCACTGGAGTGTGCAAACATTGGAAAAAGACTCGTGACGATGAAAATTTAATGTTTGGGAATTATTGGTAATTTTGCAGTAACATTATGCTAAACATTTACGTTGCTATGAGAAAATATTTGTTAATTTTACCCCTAAAGCACTAACACGCTTATTCATATGCAAATAATGAAAATTGTAATTTTATAAATACAATTTTATTCTTCAAAGTTAATATATGTAAAGAGCATTACAGTTTATCTAATTTTAAATAATAAATATAACTAAAGGGAAGCAACTAAAATTAAAATACCGAAAATCGTTTATTTTCCAAAAATCAGACACACTAAATAATTAATTACAACTTTTTTAAAATGAGAACATTTCTTAAAAAAAAAAATTTCAAATCTAATATAGAGAAACTATGTATACCAGTATAATGCATTCGTCAGAAAATTAAATTAATTGTTTTCATGTTTACTCAAAAATTGTAATAAATAAAACTTGAGAGTTGACGAACTATTTATTAAAGCGAATCGTGCATAATGTTAAATAAATTTTTACAAAATCAAAAGTTGTTGATGAAGAAATTAAACTAAAGTATCGTAAACAAATTTACATTGGAAAAGCAAGTTTGTATCAATATTTCCGGCTAGAAAGGTTGATTTACATATGCAACGTAAGACGTGTGATAGCTTATAGCCAATTACAAACAAATATTTTGACATTCGTCACACGGCACACGCTACACGCCGAGACATGAACCAATTTTATATTTTTCGTGACGGTTTACACGTATACACAAAAAAATTTAGTGTAAAATATGGCGGAAATTTCTATTATAATTATTGTTACGGTGACACCTAGGATAGAATAGAATAAGTTAAATTAACAGCGCAAAGTTTTACTGTACTAAAATGAATTTTCCATTATAAAACTGTTCTAAATGTGTCTAGACTATTCTTAATGGAAAAGTCATGAAATTTCTAGAAGTTTAGTTTGTGTTCACGGAGGCGAATAAAATCAATTTGGATGATTAGTATTTGGTAGGCGATAGTGTGAAGATTTAAAAGGAATTGGAAAGTGATTAAAAAAGTGTTTTGGTGCGATATCAAAATTATTAGTGATCAGTAAAATTGTGCGAAAATTATAAAAAGTGATTTTGTGATTTTTTGTAAATAAATTCGATAGAGTGATACGAACCTTGATTGGTAATGCGAAAACGTAAGAACATTTTGGGAGATTTATTTTTGATCAAAGCCAAAATTAGTAAAAAAATAAATTTTTTTTTTTTATCTTAATTTCGGTTTGTTTTACCACATTTCCTTTTAGTGGAACACAATTCTTTTAGTGGAACACTATTCCACTAAAAATATAAAATTAGTGTACGTGGTGCGGCCCCTCACTAATGTAAATTGTTGTCAAGAAAGCATCTCTTTTATTTCCAATGGATACTTAAATGTGTCCTTAATTTGTGATAAATAACTATAGTACTAATTTTTGACATTTATATGAAAAACCACAGTTAAAATTTATGAGAATTTTTGACATATACAAAGATTAAATCATTATGTGATTGACGTAGTCGCCTTAGCATTTTATGTCAAAGTAATGGATTTTCCCATTTCCTTATTATGAGGTACATTTTGCCAGCTGGGATGGGATTTTAATTAGGTTGCTGTAATTGTTTTGTCGATTTAAATGCCATAATAAGGTGTGAAAAACTCAAGCCTCTGCTTTGAATTTGTGGGAGTATTAGCCTGGTTACCAGGAAAGGGCCAAGCGAATACTCGAGAGAACTTTTAATTAAACTAGTTTAACGTTCGTTTTAATTCTGCTTTATTTTACCATATTCCGTGCTATTTATACAAAATGTGATACATTCTACACTACATTCTACATTCTATATGTTATGTATGTACAGAATATATACATAACATATACTAATTTTCTCACATTATCAAAAAGTGCAAAAAATATAATTTATATACAAAATGCATATTGAGCATTTTGAGGTAACATGAAACATGTACACATTAATATAATTTTAAATATAAAAAGATAAGTTTAATACAAAATGCATATTGAGCATTTTGAGATAACATAATTTTAAAACCTGTTGATCCGTGATTCAACATACTCCCGCCTCTCACAATGTTCATACAATGCTGTCAGCCGAGCCTGGAAGTGGAGAAGGAGGTCTGTTGGGTATCCGTCTTCCCCTTATTTTGCATGTAATCCAGCTGATTCCTATAGCTAAGCAACTCCAAAATATCACGTGAATCATCGTATAATGGTGAACGTGATGAATGTTCTGATGGATAGGTAGTACTTCCTTCTCCCTCAACTCATTCAACTGGTTCTCCAGCTCAGTTGTTTCTGGTGTAGTCAACAAGTTTAAATCGTTGTGAGCCATGTTCTTCTTTATCGATGTAACCAAATCGTGCAAATTATGGGCACCATGCATTAAATGTGCTGTTTCATATAACATTTTTTTGATGCTATGCTGAGCGGTCCCTATGGCAATAATTTGAATATTGGCGTCTCGTAAAACACAGCCGGCTTCGATTTCTACTATACCGGAACCACGAAAGATGTAAGGCTGTATTCTGGAATCACATATGACATCAACAGTAGTTTCGTTTGGTACCACATATATCCACTGATTTGGGACATGAAGTTTAATCCAATGGTTGGTAGCGTTTATTGTTCTAATGTTGCATGTTGTGTCTAACCCGTCCTTCCGTTGCAAAATGGCTATCTCACATTGATTAGGGTCATTCAGGGAAATAATAGGTGACACTTGACACAAAAATTGCTTATGTTGGAACATATGGCATCGGTTTACATCTTCTTTTGTCATCAACGCGAAATGTTCGCGCCGATTGTCCATGGCCAAATAGTCAGTTGAAGGGACAATGTGTGACTGCGTGTTTCCATGAGCAATATCTGGTACAGGAATTATAGCTATAAGCGTATAATCCCATGCAAACGAAAGTGGTATTATGATTTCAATTATTACATACTTCTGGGTTACTCGGCTGCGTACGGTCATACTTTGGTACACATGACGGAGGTCATGAGTATTGTGGCCCGGAAGAGTAACGGTTGTTGGCACGTGTTGTCGGATCACTTGCAGCTCTTCTTCTAGCTGAGTTGGTGTAAGTATGGACGGGTGCAGAATATCTTGATGAACATGATGAACCACGTCAAGTAAGCCTTGCTGTGTATCCTCAAGGCTCTTAAGCACTAAAGTCATTTCAAGCAAGTTTATAAACACTGAGCGCACTCTATCTTCATATGTTCTATATTCCTGTAGCAGCATCATATCCTGTCGCAGACGATGTTGTTCCTTGATTAAGTTGTTTATCGCTGTGATGGTAAGGTTGGAGTTATGTCTCACTAACTTTACGGTGTTATCTATTACGCTTGTTTGATTTTTTATCAGACCCAATAGATGATTCTCGTTGTTGCCAATTGCCTCAAACTGAGCCTCGTATATTTCAGTCTCACGCTGACTAAGAACTCCGAACATGTCCCCTAGTACCAGGCCGACGGTATCTCCGAAACCGCGTTTTACCCGTCTCCGATCCTGATTGCTTTCAAACAATAGCACATTATCTGCGATCAAATTATTGTATTGCCAAAGGAGTTGTTGGAGCATGATGTTACAACTTAGATTAAGCTCCGCGCACACCGTTGTTAACTCGGTGTGAGCTTGCTTAAAATTCTCAATTTCATCCCAGTAGCTGCTCAGGTTGTAATGAACTACTAATGTCCATCTCATTGCCACAATTTCGAGCTTGCCTAATTCCTCGAAATGTATTCCGGTGGACTTGTTGAATGGAGTAATCCGGATGTCTGCTTGTGCTAACCCCAGAAGGCAGCAAAAAGAGAAAATTGCAAGAGCTACTTGGTTTGCTCTACCTAGCTTTGCTCGTCGCTGAGGTTGTTGCCTGGGAGCAGCGTTGTTACTGCTAGGTAATGCGTTGCTGACTTTTTCTTGTCTAGGACCTGCGCTGTTACTGCTAGCGGAGCCGTTGTCAATATATGGTGCAGGTGCTGCATCACTAAGTTCTTTCTCAATCGGAAGTTTGCATACTTTGACAATTGGTCTTTTGTATGTCGCATCCTGGCATTTAATTGTTGCGACTCTAACTAGGTCATCCCTGCCAGCATGAACCTCAAGAACACGTCCCAATTTCCATCGAGTGGCAGGTAGCTGATCATCTTTTAATAGTACTAGATCGTGTACTTTTAGATTGGGTTGGACATTTTTCCATTTATACCGCTGTTGTAGTTGGTGAATGTACTCGGATGACCAGCGTTTCCAATATTGTTGTACCATTTGTTCAATCATGAGCCATCTTGAATTTAACCCAATGGCTTCGATGCTCGCAGATGGTGGCGCCTTGAGTGCATCACCGATAAGAAAATGCCCTGGTGTTAGTGCTGTTAGATCAGAAGGATCATTTGAAAGTGCTATTAATGGCCTGGAGTTGAGACATGCCTCGATTTGGCTGGTTACCGTGTACAGTTCGTCAAATGTTAATGTGGATTCTCCTACAACCCTCTTGAGATGGAATTTTACTGATTTTATTCCTGCTTCCCAAATGCCTCCGAAGTGAGGAGCATGAGGTGGTATGAAATGCCAGTTAGTACCATCAACAGCTATCATAGCGGCGATGTCGGTTGGTAGTGATTTTATGGCGGTGTGATGATTCTTCTTTAATACAGCATCAGCTCCAACGAAATAAGTTCCGTTGTCGGAGTAAATATCCGTGCATAAGCCTCGTCTGGACACGAATCGTTTGTAGGCGGCAATGAATGCTGCTGTTGTTAAGCAGCTAACTATCTCGATATGAATAGCTTTTGTTACCATGCATATGAATAGAGCTATGTATCCTTTATATGACTTGTAACCTCTTCCTCTAGTTGTCCTTAATTGGATGGGACCAGCATAGTCGATTCCTGTTTTTGCGAATGCTCTTCCTGGCTGAACCCTAGCTGCTGGTAAGATGCCCATTAGTTGATCCGATATGTGTTGTTTGTAGCGGAAACATTTTAGACATTTTCGCACTACATTGCGGACAGCACGCTTACCATCTATAACCCAGTATTTGTTTCTTAAGTGTGCTAAAGTCAACTGAGTACCACCGTGCATCGTGTTACGGTGGGTTTCTTCAATGATTCGTAGTGTGATAATATTATGGCTGTCCAAAATGATCGGATATCGGCTGGTGGCTGGAAGATCTGCGTTTCGTAAACGCCCATTTACACGTAACAGGCCGTCATCGCCTGCCATTGAGTTCAATGACGCAAGCCTGCTTTTGTTGTTAATTTTTCTTGCAAACTTGAGGCAGAGAACTTCAATTTGAAAATCTTGTTCTTGCATGATTCTGAGGATTGTAGTTTCCGCGTCCTGGAGTTCTTGATTTGATGGCACTTCATTCCATTGGTTTGCAAGTTTATTACGATTAATGAAACGTTTACAGTACGCGATGATCCGTTTCAATTTGTTGATGTTGGAATGGCGCTTGAATAGTGCTGCAAACGGGTTGGCTTCTTTTACTGCGATGAATGCTTGCACGACCTTTTCCTCTAAGTCATTTGGTTCTAATACCACCAGGTTTTCTGGTGTAGGTGTATCTGATATTACCTCGTTTTGAAGAAAGTCAGGTCCCTTCCACCAGAAATGGTTGTTTGCCAGCGCCAGTGGGGTTGTTCCACGTGATGCTATGTCCGCCGGGTTGTCACTTGACTTCACATGATTCCATGTTGTTGTTGGTAACATACTATTTATAGCCGATATTCTATTTGCCACAAATGTTTGGAACCGGTTTGGTTCCCCCTTTATCCAACACAATGTAATTGTTGAATCGGACCAGGCATACGTTTTGACGTTATTGAGTCCCATAGCACTCTGAACATGATTCATCAGTTTTGCCAATAGCAATGCTGCGTTTAACTCAAGACGTGGAATTGACAGCTTTGTTTTGATAGGGGCCACTCGTGTTTTTGACATTAATAAGTTTGTGGTAATGTTGCCCATACTGTCGATGTTTCGGCAATATTCCACGGCAGCGTATGCCATCTCTGATGCATCTGCAAATCCGTGAAGCTCAACTGATGACTCCCTCGTTATACCAATCCATCGAGGAATTGCAATCTCCGTCATTATTGACATCTCCTCTTTGTACTTAACCCAGCTAGTGTTTAATGTTGCTGGTAATGATTCATTCCAATCTATTCCAATTCTCCAAGCTTCTTGCATCATCAGTTTGGCCGTGATGGTTATTGGTGATAGCCACCCTATGGGGTCGAATAATTTTAAGGAATCTGATAACAATGAACGCTTTGTTGGATTGCAATCGGATAGATGCAATTAGGATACATCGAACTTAAAAACGTCCACAAGGGGATGATATATTATCCCTAAGGTTTTGACGGAATCATTTAGCTTGATTGATAGGTTGCCTGTACGATGCAATTCACTGGGAATATGATCCAGAACCTCCGCAGAATTCGAAGCCCATTTCCTTAGAGTCATTCCGCCTAGCTCCGTGAGAGTCCTTAGCTGATTCACGGCCAAGATTATTTCCGCCTTGCTGTCACCTCCAGTTAAAAGATCATCTACGTACAAATCTGATGATAGAATTTTAGCAGCGGTTGGATAGATACTGCTATTATCTTCTGCTAGTTTTAATAACGCTCTTACGGCTAAGAAGCTGGCAGCGGTGGTGCCATATGTAACAGTGTTTAGTCTGTAGGTGGCCATAGGTTTTGTTGGATCATTTCGCCATAATATGCGCTGAAAATCTCGATCCCGTTTATGAATCCAAATTTGTCTGTACATTTTTTCGATATCAGCGGTTATGACGAATTTGTGTCTACGCCACCGGAGGAGAATGTCAACTAAGTCCTCTTGCAATTTTGGGCCAGTCATCATTAAATCATTTAGTGACACTCCCGTAGTTGTTTTTGCAGAAGCGTCGAAAACGACCCGGAGTTTGGTAGTTGTACTATCTTGCTTTATAATGCCATGATGTGGTATATAATAGCTTTCACTCGCTTTCAAGCGTTCAGACTCTGTGTTGATTATCTTCATATGTTTTAGGTCAATGTATTCCTGCATGAACTGATGATAATTCTGCTTGAAAGATGCATCCTTGTCGAACTTTCTTTCGAGCTGTAATAATCTGGCTACCGCTGTTCGTCTTGACTCCCCCAAGTTGATATTATTTGTCTTAAATGGAATCCTCACCATGTATCTTCCATCGGGGCAGTGCTCTACAGTTGACTCAAAATGTGACTCAATCTTGATTTCTTCCTCAGTGCGGCTCCTTTCCTCTGGAATATTGTCGTTTTCGATGAATAATTTTAGTTGTTCCTCAATCGTCTTGGTAGTCACCATGCTTGTTATTGTTTGGTCTGCAAGGGCTCCTAAGTTGCCAACAATGGTCCACCCAAATTCCGTACGTTGAGCCATGGGTTCATGGCGTTCTCCCTTCAGGATATCGTTGGTTACCAATAATGGGTAATAGTCCGCACCAATTACCAGGTCAATGGGTTGTGACATATTGTATTGTGGATCCGCTAACTGTATGTTGTGGAGATGCTTCCATTTGTCGACATTGATGTTGGTCTCAGGAAGCTGTTGCGCCAGTTTATCAAATATTAAGGCATCGATATTCAAACGAAAACCTCCAAAGAATCTTGGTGCTATCTCGACGTTGATAGTCTGCCGACATATGCCAGCATTATTTCCGCCTATACCCGAAATGTTGACGTGGGTTTTTTGTCTTCTAATATTCAATAGGTTGGCAGCCTTTGATGATATTAAAGTGGCTTGAGATCCAGAATCTATCAAGGCCCTTAACAAGATGATCTGCCCATTGCTAGTTGTTGCTTTAATTAGTGCAGTTGGTAATAGCACAGGTCCTTGTTGGTTGACCAGGAAAGTCTTAGCTGTGCTCATGCTCGTTGTAGCGGCGTTGTTGCAATGCAGAAGGGTGTGATGTTGCCCCTTGCAGACAATACATACTGCCGCTCTACAATCACCTCTCTTATGAGCTTGGGAGAGGCAACGAACACAGCGGCCGGACTCATTTATCAACCTTGCTCTATCCAGTGTCGACATTTCCCTGAATTGGCTGCATTGATCCAGCCTGTGATTTTCTCTGCAAGGTTTGACTAGAAATTTGTTGATGGACGTCGCTGCAACCACTCTATTTAATGGTGGCATGGTCAGTGGAGGTGCTCTTACCGTTGTTGGTTTGGCGCTCCCCATGGTTTCCAAAGACTGGAATCTTCTCTCCATAAAATTGAAGTATTCTTTTATGTTTGGAACTTCTCGAGGTTTGGCTAATGTTGTTTCATACAGCCTAGCGGTATCGGGATCTAACTTCTTTAGCAATATAAATGCCACAAATGACTCAAATGGGATGGACATTTGTAATCGTTCTATATTGTGTAACATCTCCTTTGCAGTATCGTGATGGTTACGAATTGCCCCGGCAGTGGCTACTTGTATGGTTGGTAATGACAACAATGTGTTGAAATACTTGCTCGCCAATAATCTTGGATTTTCAAATCTTGCCTGAAGCAAGTCCCAGGCCGCTCTGTAATTCTCACCCGTTGTTGATAGGTGACGGATCAGCTGGGCCGCACTCTTCTGAACGTGAGATTTTAGGTACGTCATTTTCACCGTATCGGAAATTTTCTTATTCCTATGAATAACTTCGGTAAAAATGTCGTTGAATGAACTCCACTGCTCATAATCTCCGGAAAAAGTGGGAATTTCCACTTTTGGGAGCTTGGTACAACCTGTTGAAACTTCTTTTGCCTCAATCTGAGCTTGCTGCAGTCGAATAATTGTTGTTTCCACTTTATCCTGCAAGGTGTCATGGTAGTTGTTTATGAAATAATTATCTGTCCGATGTTCTTCCTCTGACTCCACCATGATAGTAGTGTGCAGCTCATCAATTTGGTCTACTCCCTTTTGCAACTGCTGAACCTTTAGTTGCACATATTAAAGTAGTGTAATCAATTGACCCGATTTAGTAATCAATTGACCCGATTTTTTTGTACAATTGACGCATTAGCACGTCCTGTTTTTTTTAGCAACTGCCTGATGCCATGTCCATCAGATGTGTCTCGCTCGTTGCCATGTAGCGATGAATGTTGTTGGGGTTCATCGCTTTCACTTTGCTTCGGCTCTGCCCCCTCGTTGTTGTTTGACGGAGCATAGGTTTTTGCACCGAAACCCGGGATATCGGGTGGCGTAACCACAAACTCGTCATATCCGCTGATATCGAATTGCTGAAGTTGTGAAATATCCGCCGTCGATATTGTTGGTGTTAATGGAGGTCCGGCGTTTAACCGTTGGCACATGTCAGCTATCAGAATCTCGTAATTCTCCGAAACTTCTTTCCTCTTTTTGAGGTATGGATGACTTGAATCTAGCGGTGGCTCTGCAGCACGAATTTCTTCGTCGCCTGCTAAATACTTCACGTATAAAGCCTTTACCTTTGCTATCCGCGATTCCAAGTACGACTTAGTTTTGCGGGATAAGCTATCTTTGCCATAATTTCTCTGCAACGTTGTTATTTCTTCGGCAATTTCTGCCTGCAGCCGTAGTTTGCTCTCCATGTTGTTAATTAATTTACGCTGGTTGTGGCGTATCAAATTTTTGCTGCCGTTACGTCTGGAACGACGTCAGCCGCAGTCTTTCCCGATTGTTGTTATCGGCTCGGGAAATGCGCTCTGTGTAGCGCTTGTTGATTTGCAGATGGTTCGTCTGGAACGACGTCAATACCTGCTTGTCCGACTTGTTGTTTTACTAGCCTCGGAATTTGGCTCCTCTTGTGGTAAAGATGGCACTGAATATCCGATTGTTGTTGACTGGCTTCGGACTTGCTGATTGCGGAATACGCTCTTTGTAGCGCATTCGGCTCGAAGGACCATGAAAAACTCAAGCCTCTGCTTTGAATTTGTAGGAGTATTAGCCTGGTTACCAGGAAAGGGCCAAGCGAATACTCGAGAGAACTTTTAATTAAACTAGTTTAACGTTCGTTTTAATTCTGCTTTATTTTACCATATTCCGTGCTATTTATACAAAATGTGATACATTCTACACTACATTCTACATTCTATATGTTATGTATGTACAGAATATATACATAACATATACTAATTTTCTCACATTATCAAAAAGTGCAAAAAATATAATTTATATACAAAATGCATATTGAGCATTTTGAGGTAACATGAAACATGTACACATTAATATAATTTTAAATATAAAAAGATAAGTTTAATACAAAATGCATATTGAGCATTTTGAGATAACATAATTTTAAAACCTGTTGATCCGTGATTCAACAAGGTGTTTGATATATTTGAGTGTAAAAGTTGGTTAGCGCCTATTGGAGGGGGGTGGGAACAAAGTTGAGTAGATTAATCTACCAGCTCTGTAACCTTCCAGTAGGCTGCGCATTACGTGAGCTCTTCTGGTCATGTATTAGGCAGCTGCGTGATAGGTTTAATTGTGTAAAGGGAAAACGGGTCACAATTTGCAAGTATACGTGCTGCCTCCTCGTGGCAACCACTGGTAACTGAGGCCATTTGGCACATGTTTAGCTATTTGGCACAGACTAAAGTACAGCGCTAAAGGAGAACTCCTAGACAAAAACCGCTAGTCTAAGGTGGAATATAGCATATGCCGATAGATGAATGGCTGATAGGTTATCCAGTCGGGACAAGTATGCGGACTCTGGATACCAGCCACTATAAAGTTTTATTTATCCTTCCTCTAAAAACGCTGGGCAACCTACAGGTAAATTTCCATTCTCAGCAACTCGTAAGAGATTAATCATTCGGAATAAGGGGCAGGGCTAGGAATATACGGGAGTGGGACAACCCTCTCGAAGTCCTTGGATTCCAATGCTACCGTCTTTCTAACAGAACTACATACTGTAGTAAACATCTAGGAGGGTAATCAATCAGCTCAGATAGTATGATACACGTACCTTGCAAGGTGACTGAACGCTCACATAGCCCTTCAATATTAATAATATGTCAATATTTCTTCATCGTTAATTTTTTCCTTGTTTTTTTCTTTTCTTTTAATTATTCTTTTACATTTAAAACCGTAAATAGCTTCGTGATCTCCTGCTTTTAAGAATAGATGGTTGCTGAATACAATGCCTATATTTTCGTGTTATTATCGGTATTAAAAGAATTGCTTAGTTTATTTCCCATTGTATAATTTTTCAAGAAGTCTGCACTTGTGTTTGGATAACGACAATTTATATTGGGGTTTTCCATTTTTTAATACAAGTACATCTTTGAAAACAGGTCAAAAACGTAAACACTGTATCCTCGGTTAATAATTTATTCATCAATCGAAAGTGTTATATTACTCCATCCATAAAGCAAAAAATCCCTTTTCCATACCATTTGGCAGGTACAAGGTGTGAATCAACAATTTTTTGTTAGGAATATCTACATAGATGTGATTCCAGTTGTTTCACATTAGTTTCTAACAGAATTAAACTCTCACATTTAATGTACCAAACAGATATCCGCCGATACAATATATTTTCAATGTTCATTTTGGACATACCACCCCCCGTTCACCATCAAAGTTATCGAAACTAAATTTTAGAGAAATTTCATTGTCTTTTGCTCCGTTGAATAACTTGACTTACACAATAAGAATAATACCTCAGGTGTTATTACTCTACTTAATGCAACATGCATTAAATCTCTACTTGATCATAAGCTTGACCTTGATATTCTTAAATAGTGATTACCTCTGCTGGAGCTTATGATAATTTAGATTTTGAGTAGTCACTTTCTTTTCTTAAAACTATTTGGAACTGGATAGAATAGTAGGTTCTTTCATATATTCAGATTTTTACAAAAGTTGATCCAAACAGAATTAATCCTTCTGTTTTATGATTTTGATTTCCTATTTTCCAAGTTTTCTTCAAACTGCAAATCGGAAAATTCTATATGAGTTGGTATTCGGATAGATCAGTTATCACTTATCATATATTTGGTAGCAACTTTGAAATTTATTATATCTTGTAGACGATCTCATTCATTTTCCAATCTAGCTTTGTATTCTGTTGTCAATTTTTTTTTTATGCCTCCGTGAAAACTCCTTTGACTATTTAAACTAGTTTAGTGGGACAGTTCTTTTCGTGAATTTTACTTATGCGAATTTCATTAAATCGATCAACATCATCGTATTAGCGTAAAACATACGAATTGTGCCTCTTGTCAAACCAATTTCTTTACCGACTCTTTTATTCAAGTAGGTCTCATTTGCTTCTGTCCAAAAAGACCAGACTAACCAAAGGTTAGTGTTGATAACGCACCGACCATTTGCACCGACCAGAAAATGCTGATAATCTTACTATCAAAAACCCATCTTTTTTACCAGGAATAAACTCAACGTGCATTGTTATGCCATGATAAATTTAAATGATTATGTAACTTTTCCAGTAGCAGCATTTCCAGGAATCATAATATTTTCTTTTTGTTCAGTTTTGATAAGGCTTTATCCCGCGATTTATACAATTCATTTTTCAGATTATTAAAGAATATTCGCGACTGTTAAAGAATTTTCTGAAATTATTCAAAATGTGCACGAGTAATTCTTTTTTTTGTAGGATTCTAAGATACCTCGGAACCTTTCGAGATATTAGGATATTTTGGTGGTATTTAAGGCTATTGAGTTCTACGTAGCTTTCATTTGCGTTAGCTATTCAGGATTTCTTGATGTTTTGTCTGAAATTTTTCGTCTTTAGCGTTGATTTGCGCGATCGTTACGCTTAATTCGAAATTTTCGAGGATTCTTCGAAATTTTCGTGATAATTCATGAATTTTGTGATTTTCGAAGGCTATTCGAAAATATAATTTATGAAGAAAGATTATTGGACATTATTCTTTGGTTTTAGAGGTTATACCATTTTTTCATTAAACTATTAAAATAGGTCCCGATTATATGCCATATTCCCGAAATACACCTGTCCCTCGATTAACACGGTAATTACGTTCCGCGAAAATACAGAATAACTCAAAACCTGTGCGAATCTTCTGTGCGTGGTAATCAAGACTTTGTCTCAATTCGTTGACCGTGTTAAATCAAATCCGTGTTAATCAAGTACCGTGTTAGTCGAGAGACAGGTGTATTTCGTATATACTAAAAAACTAAAACGATTGATACGATCGTTTAATACTGTTACGTTTTTGCCTTGTCAATCAAAGTTCGAATCACTGGATTGTGAATAATACACAATCAATTTAATTTATCTCCAACGAATTTATTTATTTCACAAAATTTATTGCAACACAGTTTATTAATAAAAACTCACAAAATAACTTTAAATTATTTTCACAAAGTTTACTGTACACTTATAAATTTTATTTCGCACTATAACACTTTTTAAATTTCTTTTTAATTCCTTAATAATCTTTACACTATCGCTTCCCAAATCCTACTACTAATCTTACAAGTTTACACTATCGCGTTCCAAATTCGATCTTGTTCGCCTTTTTATATACACACACCAAACTTCTCGAAAGTTCATGACATTTCTAGTTAGAATAGTGTAGAAACATTTAGTACAGTTAAACATTGAGCTATTAATTTAACTTACTCTATTACACACTAAGTGTCATCGTCACAGTACCCCTCACCTAAGCCTGTTTATCCGAAAAGGACCCAATTCACCTCCTCTGTATACTGGCCAGCCTCGCCATATTCACCACCTCTGGTTTACCTCGATGTCCCTTCTGTATCCGATAAACCACGTCGTTCATCCTTGTGATGACAGTGTAAAGTCCTTCCCATGCTGGTTGCAACTTCGGTGATAATTCCTTTTTCCGTTGCGGGTTGTGAAGCCATACTAATTGCCCTTCACGAAGCCCTGGTTATTTTCTCGTATGTCATATCGAGCCTTCATCCGGGTACTTGACATCTGGATTTTTCTCCGTACAAATTGATGAATCTCATTAAGTTCCTCTTTCTTCCTATCTACGTAATTCTGTCCAAATAAAGCCGTTGATGGTACAGCCCCAAACATTATATCGCCAGGTATTCGTTATACCCAAATAACGTTTAAGCTGGTGTCATTCCGGTTGTGTCATGTATTGCTGATCGATAGGCCATCAGAAACATCGGTATATGCCGATCCTAGCTGCGTTGGTTTTTCCCAACGACCCTTGCTAGATATTCCTCTAATTTACAATTGAATCTTTCCACCATACCATCAGACTGTGGATGCAGAATCGTTGTTCTCGTTTTATTTATATCGAGCATCTGGCATATTTCTTGAAATACCACCGATTCAAAAATTCCTTCCTTGATCGGCATGAATCTCCATCATCACTCCAAATCTGCTAATCCAACTGTTGACCACGGCATCAGCTATTGTTGTTGTCTCCTGATTGGGAATGAGGTATACCTTCGGTCATTTGTTGAAATAATCCATTATTACTAGCACATATATGTTGCCGCTCTCGATGGTAGAAAATGGCCCCGCTACATCCATTGCAAATCTTTCGAATGATGCTCCAACGTTATATTGTTTAATGGTTTCACGACTTTTGCGTGCAGGTCCCTTCACCGCCACACATTGGTCACATTTTTGGCACCATTTTATCACAGACTGCCTACATCTTGCTCAGTAGAATCGTTGACGTATCTTTGCTAGGGTTTTAGTAATTCCTAGATGGCCCCACTTGCTCCTTTATGATAGTCATTCAGGATTTCCGCAAACCGGCACTTTGGTGTCACCAGCAACAATTGGTTCACTTTGCCATCCGTGCTTTCCCACAATCGCTTTAAACAGCCATTCTCAAGACGGAGGCTATCCCATTGAGCCCAATAAGCCTTGACAATGGCAATCTTGTCTGCAATCTCGCTCCAAGTTTGCCGGTGCTCTTTTCCTTCCATTCCATTATAACTGATAAATCAGTATCTTCCAAATGCTCTTTCCTTATCACTTCGTCGGTCCACTCCTAATCAGGCTGCACTTGCGTAAGCCTAACGTCGATGATGCCTTCCTTTGCTTCAACATGGCCACAATGTTTACATTCTACTGGACACGGCCGTCTTGATAATGCGTCGGCATTTCTGTGTGCACTTCCCTTCCGATATTCGATTTGAAAATCATAGCTATAAAGACGTTCGATCCAGCGTGCTACCTGTACCTCTGGATTCTTGAATTGCATCAGTCACCGTAAAGCGCCGTGATCTATCCGTAAATGGAATTTTTGGCCATACAGATACTTATGGAAATGCTTGACACATTCCACTATAGCCAACAATTCTTTCCGTGTCACGCAGTAATTACTCTAAGGGTTTGATAATGTTTTGGAGTAGTACGCAATAACTAGTTCTTGGCCATTAATTTCCTTTGATAACACACCTCCTATACCGTCATGACTTGTATCGGTGTCCAAAATAAATATTACGTTGGGTACAAGGTACGCGAGGATTGGCGCAACACATAACCGTTTCCTTAGTTCCACGAATGCTTTACAACTAGTGTAAACTCTTGGCAATCTTGGCTAATCCTGGCACGAAGCGTCTATAGCAGGTGCATAATCCCAGAAAGCTTCGTAATTCGTGTAAGTGTTTAGGTCTTGGCCAGTTCTTTACTGCAGTGATCTTTTCTTCGTCGGTGTGAATTCCATTAGTTGTTACAAGATGACCTAAATATTTGACTTCAATTCTGACCAGTTTACACTTCTTTGGGCTTAACTTTAATCCGGCGGCCTGTTTCCGATCCAAAACTTCCGCCAAGCTCCTTAGATGCTCGTCAAAATCCTTTCCAATGACCATGATGCGTCCAGATATATTAGGCACTTCTTCTTATGTAATCCCTGTAACACTCACTCCATTAATCGTTCAAAAGTCGCAGGGGCATTACATAATACGAACGGCATAACGGTAAATTGCCAAAGCTCGTTTCCCACACTGAACGCTGTTTTCTCGCAATCTTCCTTATGAACTTCCACCTGCCAATAGCCGCTTTGTAAATCTAATGTCGAAATTATTTGAGCACCCGATAACGTATCTAACGTGTCATGGTTTCCGAGGTAAATTGAAGTGGCCACTCGATGTTATCGTAAATTAAAACTCCTCGTCCGACATCCACCACAAAGGCATCTGTCCTCATGAAGTCTCAGTTTATACCATCAATATCGCTTTTGATTTTTAAGCTGACAGCGCCTCTTGCTACTTTTGAAACGCGGATGGAGGTCATGGGGAAATTGGTTGTTGGAGTCATATTCTGCGTCGTCATTTGGCCCTTTTGCTTGGCCACTGCCTGTGCTCCGCTTGGTCGTCGGAGATGGTGGTAGAATGTCGAATGTCGTCAATGAATGCGTCAATTTTCAGCCGTTCCATATAATCGGTCGACGTACTATTATGTGCTAGATGTACTAATCGCTCGATTGCCGATGAAAATTCCTGTAGCGATTCTCCTCCCTTTTGGTAGCGGCTTTTAAGTTCGATGCGATAGATTTCCCGCTTGTGGTCATTGCCGTACTTCCGATCCAGCGCCTTCATAATTTCGAGATAACTGTTGCGCTCTTGTTCTGGGATGGTTTGTAAAGCCTTTACTGCTTCGCCTTTGAGGGCCACTATTAGTGCCGCGACACGATGTTCGTCGTTCCAATGATTTTGATTGGCTGCAGTTTCAAATTGAAAATTGAAAATGCCAAAAGATGTTGTACCGTCGAAGTTTGGTGGTTTTAACTTAACTGATTGAACGGTCTGTACCACTTGCGTCGTTGTTCCACTTGCATTTACATCAGTTAGATTTTTCTCGAGACGTTGAAATTTTTCCATAACTTGTTGAACTTTCGTTTCTAATTTTCCTTCAACTTGTTGAATCTCCGTTTGCAATTTCTCTCCAACATGTTGAACCTTCGTTTTTAATTTTTTGTCAACCTTTTGAATCTCCATTTGCAGCTTCTCTACTTCGCCATATATCTTAGTTAATAATTTGAGAAGTTTATCGTCGATTCTCTTATGACCATCTGTAATTTGGTCTTTAATTTCTTCTCCTTGTTTATCCATCCGGTGTTTAAGTTCTTGGTTTTACTGATTTTGTTGTTCCATTTAATGTTTTATTTCTTGGTTTGACTGGTTTATAGACTTTAACTCTCGCTCATTTTTATGTTTTATTCCTTGATTCGACTGCCCTCCTTGTTGCGCCATTTGATTTTTAATTTCTCCTAGCTGTCGTTCGTTTTGTTGTTTCATTAGACTCATCTGTCCCGTCATCTGGTTCATAGCAGCTATTAACTGCGACAAATCGAAACTTCCAGATGGTAGTTGTGTTGTTTCGACTGACGTTTGTTTATCTCTTGTCTTCTCTACAGTTGCCGCATCCTTTACTTCCGCGCCAAAATCATCTTGATCTGCGTGTAACCCTTCTTTCTCCATGGTGCCACGTAGTTGCGCTTGTAAAGTTGCTTTGCTACCATCAGTGGCCAAACCCCGTTTCTTAAGTTCCCTCTTTAATTCTAGAACTTTTAATTCGTTGAGAATAAATATCTTTATCTAATTATTCACAATCCCACCGCTGTTACCAATTGTTACGTTTTTGCCTTTTCACTCAAGGTTCGAATCACTGGATTGTGAATAATACAAAATCAATTTAATTTATCTCCTACGAATTTATTTATTTCACAAAATTTATTACAACACAGTTTATTAATAAAAATTCACAAAATCACTTTAAATAATTTTCACAAATTTTACTGTACACTTATATATTTTATTTCGCACTGCAACATTTTTTAAATTACTTTTTAATTCCGTTTTAATCTTTAAACTATCGCTTCCCAAATACTAATACTAATCTAGCCAGTTTACACTATCGCGTTCCAAATTCGAATAACTTAATTCGATCTTGTTCGGCTTTTTATATACACAAACCAAACTTCTCGGAAGTTCATGATCTTTCTATTTAGAATAGTGTAGAAACATTTAGAACTGTTTTATCATGGAAAATTCAATTTAGTACAGTTAAACATTGAGCTATTAATTTAAATTATTCTATTACACACTAGGTGTCACCGTCACAATACTTAATAAACGTATTGTGACGGTGACACCTAGTGTGTAATAGAATAAGTTAAAATTATTAGCTTAATATTTAACTGTACTAAAATCGGATTTTCCATGATAAAATTGTTCTAAATGTTTCTATGCTATTCTAACTCGAAACATCATGAGCGTTCTAGATGTTTGGTTTGTGTATATAAAAAATTGAGGTGTGGCCAACACACGACTTTCTTTCACGAACAGAGAATTTTAAGAAATTTAATTTTTTTTTTTATAATTTTTTAAATTTTTAAATTTTATTTTTTAATTTTTAATGTTTTATTTTTATTTGTTTTTAATTTTTGGAAACATTTTGTATTAAGTAGTTTTTTGTAAACCTTATACTTTTTAAGATATTTGCAACATAAATTTTCTGGACCAAGGGAGTGACCACTTCCGGTTAGCCGATTTGGAGTAAAATTCACTTGGACCTCACAATTTACCAATTTATCTAAAAAGCTCAAATCTGAAGTTTCAGTTCGATTGGTTAAACCATCTGGGCTGTCGAGAGGACACAAATAGACTGACAGACTGACAGACAGACGGACATACACCATTTCGAAACCCACTTTTTCGGACTCATGGGACCTCCAAACAAATAAATCTCTAAAAATCTCAAGGTCCAAAATTTTCATTATTACAATACTTTATTTTACTAGAGTAAAAGAAAGTAAAAGGCGTACGAAGTCGAATTAGATCAGTAGTATTCGGAGCGCGATAGTGTGAAGATTAACAAGTAATTAAAAATTGATTTAAAAAGTGTTTTAGTGGAAATAAAAATTATAAGTGTACAGTAAAATTTGAGAATAATTTATATAAAGTGATTTTGTGAATTTTTATTGATAAACTGTGTTGTAATAATTCTTGTGTTAAATAATTAAATTCGTTGGTGATAAATTGAATTGATTTTGTATTATTCACAATCCCGTGATATGATCCTTAATTGGCAAGGCAAAAACGTAACAGTATTTTGGATGAGCTTTAAGATCATCCAGAGAGTGGATGATTTTGACGGTTTCTTATGTTTATAAAACTTTTTGGTTCCGATATTGAAAAACCATATCGCTTTTAATTTTGAAATGTTGGCCTAAGGCAAGCTTTGCAGCGGAGCTAACATTGAGATCATCTGTTTTTTGTATTCCTAATATCTATCAACTATTAATAACCAGTAAAATATATTATCGTACTGAAAATCCTATTGTCCTATGAAAAATTCATTTCATTCCATTTTTCAATAGAAAATTCCTTCTTTATTTCAATGACTGGTTCTGGCCAATGTTTTAGAAAAGTCAACAATTTAGTCCAAAAAATCGTCATAATGCAGTAATAGTATCGCTTTTAAGCTAAATAATTATTCATCTGGACAAGTGGGTGCTCTTTTTTATTCAGAATTGTATTAAATTTAGGAGATTATATTTGCTTTAACATCCTGAATTGAATTTGCCATTCAAATTTAAAAGAATTATTTTCGTTTAGCTGTGTCTCACTTCAGTTTTCCTTGACTGAAAAAATTATTAATAATTATTCTTCAAAATCACAATAACAAATAATTTGTCCCATTTATTCAAATTAAAAAAATTACGAAATACAAAACTCCAGCCTTTCTATTTTATTGAATGTTATGCTTCGATGCATTAGCTTTTCAATTATAATTCTTTTGAGTTCAAATAAAGCATTTTTCATTTGATTACATCGTTTTTATAATTCTTGCTTTTCAAAACCTTCGTATTAATTTTTATTTGGTTGATTAATTATAATTCTGCTTAGTGCTTATCGCTAGGGTGATTTTTGAATTAAAATTGAAGTATTCATCTGAATATTACTAATTGATTGTATTGTGCAGTACAAATGACTTACATAAACATAGGTTAGATGAACTGTAGAGATGATATTTGACGAACGTATTCGACTTTTCAAAATATAAGATTCGTATTTGATTTAAATAAGAAACGAACGAATCTGAAATCAATTCAAGTAAGAATCATATTTTTCGATGGCTCGAATACATTCGAATCGAATTCACAAATTGCTTACGGTCCAAAAAGTTAGATATACAATACATAAAAATTAAGATGCAGACGCATTTGATTATATAATGTACCTATATTCCTCACCACTTATTTTCCTATTTAACGTATGCAAACATATCGATTGACACAACGCTTCTTGCAAAAAAAAAAAAAAAAAAAATAAGTGAATAGGGTTGAGCATTATATATCTTGCCGTATGTATTGATGTCGGTATTGTCATTCAATGTGTAGAATTTTCTTTACTGATTACTTCATGGTTGAATAATTTAAATCAAATTGTTTTGCTTTATTTTCTATATTTCTAAATATAGATATTGTACTATTACGCCAAAGACGTCAAGAGAGTTTTCTTGATTAATCATGCAGTGAATTAATAAAAGATATAAATTTGAAGAAGAATGAACATACAAAATAAATCTGTATACTCACATTGTCAAAGAACGACAACAAATCAATTTGGCAGTTTACCAGATTGATTGTGATTTTGTTGATTATTTTTTGTTGAAACTCAATTGTCATTTTCCAAACGGTTTATGATACGAGTACGTGCGTTGAAGATAATTGTGACATTTCTAGTCTTTTTCTAGTCTATTTTACTCGTTTCAATTAAATTTAAGCAATGTAAGCAAAACTATTTTGTTTTAATTATACAAAAGTTTATAATTCAATCAGATGTAGTACTAAAATCGTCTACAATCTAGTATAATTATCCTTTAAACTCATCTAAACTTTTGGTACTTAGAAAATAAGTTAAGAACACTTGAGGTAACATAATTTCAAAAATTCGTTAGTCTTCTGCCATTATCGAACCCCAAACCAAAATATAAAAATTCTCTCTCTTCTAGCAAGAGATGAACAAAAATATCGATTCTTTAATCATTACTAGTAATGTAATAAAATAATGAATGCCATTATTTATACATGCCATTAAAAAGCATCTACAAAAAAGATTTCTAAGTGGTTCGAATCACAATACGACCGAAATCTGAAAGCGGTTTACCATCATAGGACTGCAATCAAAGAAATCCCGGTAACGACGCTTACATGGATATATACAATGTGCTATTTATTGTGGAGTAACAAAATTTTAAATCAGTAATTTGAGAAGTTCCATTTAATTTTCCTATCATGTTTCATAATTTTTAACTTTGCCTTCCTACCACAAAAATCCGAGTCTAAAACTTTGGTTCAAGGATTAAAGTAATTCGAAATTCAAAAATTCAAGAAAATCTAAATTGAGAAATCGAAAATGTCATTTTCGTTAAACTGTCTATTTAGTTGGCGCCGAAAACTCCCAACAAAAATTCCGAAATTCTAAATAAAATTTAAAATTGGTAAGAGAGTTACAAAACTTTCGAACTAGTTGATTACATCGAAAGGTGGCAGTTGAAATATCTGAAAATTTTGGATAATTCTGAATTTTGCGCGAATCCTATTCTCGTTCCGTGAAAAATAAACTGAAAATATTTTTTTGTGAAAATAAAAATATTCAAAAGATAAAGCAAATTAATTGGTCAACAGTTTTTAAGCTTTTAAGACAACTTCAAAATCGGTTCATTTTGCCTCATATTCTACATTGTCTACAAGTATGTTGTTTGCTATCAATCAAATTTTTTGGAAATTTACCTGCCAAACGATTTGGTCTAACTTCCTCATATATAACTACAAAATAAAAGTCAATAAACTTTAAAAAGAAGTACGCCGATTCAAATTGAAGCTGATACAAATTATTCATTCGTCACAAGTTGACGCCTATCTATGTCCAGAACTACTTTGCTAAATTATCTAATAATGCTCTGCCTTTTTTATGACTAGCAACAAGCAGTTACCTCAACATGCACCGCCACGAGGATATGTATCACCTATTTTGAATGTTTCAACCAACCATTTAATCGAGGCATATCTTTCGCACTTAAACGTACTTGCGGTGGTCGATTGGAAAGCCGCTAGTTGAAACTCCAACCAAATCAGTGATGATGAATTTTTTCACTTAACATAAAATAATATACGAAATCGGTTAAGAATACTCAAAATACAAATTGTCATCGATCATTTCAACATCGAAGAAAAAGAAAGTGTTTCACAAATTTTGCTGCTTCAACCTAGAAGGAGATAAGCTTACGGTAACCAGTGCAGTTACGGACAAAATAAATGTCGAATCAAATATGAAACCGGTCTATACTAAGGAATGTCGTATACCGAAAGAAGATCAAGCTGGGTTCACCGTCAAATCAATCAGATGTTGGAACATGATTTTATTGAACTTGTCACTTCGGAGGAAAACCAATCGAATATATTTATTGACTACCGTCAATTAAATGAGGTTACCATTAGTCAAACTTTCCCGATCCCCTCAATCAGCGACATTTTAGACATGGGTGTGAGGTTTGTAACAAATAACAAATTAAAAGCATATATTAGAAAGTACACTGTTAATAAAATTCCAATAAGAATTTTGAGTGAAATATTAAAGTGTGAAGTTTATAACAAAAAAAAAAAAAAAACAACACAAAATAGGATTTAGAATTTTTAGCGCAAGAATAATATATTTTCGAGAACAATTGACAGTAATAGTTTAAATAAAGTGACGTAAATCATATGTTATATAGCACTTATCAACGGAAGGAAGGGGGGGGGGAGGAGTAATCCCAGATTAAATTGTTTTTGTTACGTCATATCGATCCTGCACGTTTGAGTAATTTATTGTTCTAAACCAATAACATGAATATCACAGGGATTGCCGCAAGATGCGATTAGTGGTGAACAATAGCCCTAAGTGTCATTAATCGAATGGTGTATACTACATTTCTCAACGGTGGGGAGGAATACCAAATTTTAATGTTTTTGTTGCATCATACCGCTTTTGCTCGTTTCAGAAATTTGTTGTTCAAATCAATAACCTGTATATCACAGGGATTGTCGCAAGATGTCATTAGCGAGAAATAATAGCCTTAGGTGTCCTGAATCAAATGATGGATACCACATAGGACAACGGTGGGGGGAATACCAAATTTTAATTAACAACGGGGGGGGGGAATACCAAATTTTAATTTTTTTACTACGTCATAGCGCTTTTGCTCGTTTGAGTAATAAATGGTACACATAAATAACATGAATGTCACAGGAATTGTCGCGAGATGCCATTAGCGAGGAATACTAGCAATAGGTGTCATAGCGCTTTTGCTCGTTTGAGTAATTTATTGTGCAAACCAATATTTGCGTGAAGTTTGTCCTAAATTTGTCCTAAAATTACAAAAACAAAATTTTGGACAAATTTAGGACAAACTTCACGCATTTATCGACGAGTGTGAAGTTTGTCCTAAATTTGTCCTATTTTTTTCACTTGAGAATGTATTCGTTAATTAAATTAAATCTCTCGTTATTATGAATTTTTTTTTAAAGTTTGAGATTTTTAATATTACCTGAACAAACAACATTTAAAAAAACTATTTATAATTTTTCAACGTCAAACAATAAAAAATATTTTATTTTAAGCGGAAAATAGAATCGGTTTATCTATAAAATATATACAAAAACACACTATCAACCAATGGTTAGTAATGTCGTAACAAGAGCAATTCGTGAGAATTCCGCTGTATCGAGAATTGGTCATTAGTCAAGTAGTCTTTTAATATAAGATATGGTCTATAAGTAGTCTTTATAGTCCGCAAGCTCTTGCCTCGAGTACCATTGGATTCTTTACCATTTTTCCACCGATTGTTAGAAGTGATCCTTATGGAAGATTCGCAAGCACTTATCGCATAGCGTTGGATTCGTTGAAGTTCTCTCTACGGTTCGTGTGATTTTAGAAACCATGACGCTATTTCGGGTTATGATCTTTAGAAGTGATCCTTATAGCAGATTCGCGAGCACTTATCGCATAGCGTTGGATTCGTTGAAGATCACACGAACCGTAGAGAGAACTTCAACGAATCCAACGCTATCCGATAAGTGCTCGCGAATCTGCCATAAGGATCACTTCTAAGGACCATAACCCGAAATAGCGTCATGGAAAATTTTTGAAAATCACACGAACCGTAGAGAAAACTTCAACGAATCCAACGCTATGCGATAAGTGCTAGCGAATCTGCCATAAGGATAACTTCTAAAGACCATAACCCAAAATAGCGTCATAGAAAATTTTTGAAAATCAGACGAACCGTAGAGAGAACTTCAACGAATCCAACGCTATGCGATAAGTGCTCGCGAATCTGCCTTAAGGATCACTTCTAAGGACCATAACCCGAAATAGCGTCATGGAAAATTTTCGAAAATCACAAGAACCGTTGAGAGAACTTCAACGAATCCAACGCTATGCGATAAGTGCTCGCGAATCTGCCGTAAGGATCACTTCTAAAGACCATAACCCGAAATAGCGTAATGGTTTCGAAAATCACACGAACAGTAGAGAGAACTTCAACGAATCCAACGCTATCCGATAAGTGCTCGCGAATCTGCCATAAGGATCACTTCTAAGGACCATAACCCGAAATAGCGTCATGGAAAATTTTTGAAAATCACACGAACCGTAGAGAAAACTTCAACGAATCCAACGCTATGCGATAAGTGCTAGCGAATCTGCCATAAGGATAACTTCTAAAGACCATAACCCAAAATAGCGTCATAGAAAATTTTTGAAAATCAGACGAACCGTAGAGAGAACTTCAACGAATCCAACGCTATGCGATAAGTGCTCGCGAATCTGCCTTAAGGATCACTTCTAAGGACCATAACCCGAAATAGCGTCATGGAAAATTTTCGAAAATCACAAGAACCGTTGAGAGAACTTCAACGAATCCAACGCTATGCGATAAGTGCTCGCGAATCTGCCGTAAGGATCACTTCTAAAGACCATAACCCGAAATAGCGTAATGGTTTCGAAAATCACACGAACAGTAGAGAGAACTTCAACGAATCCAACGCTATGCGATATGTTCTTGCGAATCTTCCATAAGAACCACTTCTAACAATCGGTGGAAAAATGGTAAAGAATCCAATGGTACTCGAGGCAAGAGCTTGCGAACTATAAAAACTACTTATAGACCATAACTTATATTTTAGAACTACTTGACTAATGACAAATTCTCGATACAGCGGAATTCTCACGAATTGCTCTTGTTACGACATTACTAACCATTGGTTGATAGTGTGTTTTTGTACATATTTTATAGATAAACCGATTTTTTTTCCGCTTAAAATAAAATATTTTTTATTGTTTGACGTTGAAAAATTATAAATAGTTTTTTTAAATGTTGTTTGTTCAGGTAATATTAAAAATCTCAAACTTTAAAAAAAAATTCTTAATAACGAGAGATTTAATTTAATTAACGAATACATTCTCAAGTGAAAAAAGTTAGGACAAATTTAGGACAAACTTCACACTCGTAAACCAATAACATGAATGTCACAGGTATTATCGCAAGATGCCATTAGCGCGGAATAATAGCCTTAGGTCCTGAATCAACTGAAGAATACCACATTTCACAACGGTGGGGAGCAATACCAAATTTTAATTTTTTTATACGTCATACCGCATTTGCTAGTTTCAGTAATTTGTTGTTCACATCAATAACATTAATGTCACAGGGATTGTCGAAAGATGCCATTAGCGGCGAATAATTGCCATAGGTGTCCTGAACCAAATAATTCATGGCCATTCGATTCAGGACACCTAAAGCGATTGTTCTCCACCAGTGGTATCGTGTGAAAATCCTGATTAATCAATAAATTACTCAACCGAGCAAAAGCGATATCACATAACAAAACATTTAAAATTTGATATTCCTCCTCACCGTTGAGAAATGTGTGCTACCCCATTGGATTCACGACACTTAATGCTATTATTCTTTACTACTGGCATCGTGCGACAATCCCTACTCCCCATACTCGACACCTAAGGCTATTAATTATCATCAATCTGCTCTTGCAGTAGTTGCAGCGTGGTTTGTTGAAACAATACCCATACCTTACAATAAAATTTGGCTTTGTATTAGAAGGATATACAAAATAAATCCCCCTTTTCTCTCGTTTTGTAGTAGGAACTGTCCTATTTAATGTAAAATATTTCATTTTTAGAATTTAAAATAACATGTATTTATCGCAATGTAATTTTTCACTCATATGTTTTTTTTACAAACTGATATAATATTAAAATATGATAGCAAGTATCATCTCTTGGACTTCAATATGTCCATCTCATAAAACTGTGATTTTAACAGTGTAAATCACTCACATTTACAAAAAAAAAAAATTCAATTGGAATTGTATACATATACGTGTTATTTTTTTGTTATAAACTTCACAACCATTTTTAGACAACTTGGCAAAGCCAGGTATTTTAGAACAGTTTATCTTGCAAATGGCTATCATAAAGCTGCAATGCATATCTCTGACAAAGAAAAAAACCGTTTTTAGTTCCTACATCGGGCATTAACAATTCAAAAGCATGATTGTTGGTTTGAAAAATTCCTATGTTTTAATGAACAATTGGATCAATTAAACGATCGATTGAATCAAACCAGCAACGATCAGGCAAAAAAAAGCGAAAATTGCCGAAAACTAGTTGATTTAAAAAACGAAAAATAATATTAACGCTGTTATCAAAGAGATTTATGATAATCCTGTGGGTACTCACCGATGTATTTACCGCACTTATAAAATAATTAGACAATATTATTATGTTCTCAACTATCGAAAATAAAGTTCACAATTCCTTATGTCATGTGTGGTCTCAAATCAGAATTGCAACGCAAACTAAAAAATATTGGAGGCAACTATATTACGGATTAAAATGTATCGTTAACGATGTGGTGCATACAATTCAACGTTTTAATTCAAACGATCAATTAATTCCATAATAGTTTCAATAATCTGTCAGGTGATAGTGGTAGCTCTCACATTTACTCACTAGATCAATATGCCATATAAATAAGAACCTTTAGTTCAACCGAAGTGAAATTCTTCCCAAATAACAAAAAAATATGTATGTATGTGTTTGTAAAAATTGCATTCATTCAGGCGATATTTTGTGCATCAAATATTGCATATAAATCCCAAAAATGTTGAACTTGAAATCAGATGTATCAAATATTGTATATTAGACTAATAGCTATGTATATCAATTACGCTAAATGTCACAAGGTCGATCACATAATCAATCCTAGGGATTAGTGATATAAATAACAAGCAATATAGTATACCATATGGCATGTTGCATCAAGTTTCAATGACGAAATCTGTTCAACAAAAATCAAAAGATTGATATTCGATTGTAATTTCTGGGATATCTATTGTATAGGCCGGGAACGTAAAATGTCACATGGTCGATCCTAGGCTTTGGCGATGTAAATAACAGGCAAAAACAAAACCTCCCATATAAATATTTTCAAAGTTATTATTTTATTTTACATATTCAATGTACAGACTTGGCCAAAAATATAAAGCACCCCTATCTATTAGCATTATATATTAATATTATGTCTTTCTAAATAATGGGTGTTAACGAACGAGTCATCCCACCGAATGCGACCCTTAATTATTGAAAATCACCAATTTTTGTTTTGTTTTAGGTTCTTAACAAGAAGTTGTAGCGTCGTAAAATTTTTTTATTTTAGTTTTGTATTTGATCGTGTGCAGTCTTTACATAAAGTGTTTTAAATCAAAAAGAGTTTTCGTAAGTTTTTTGAGAAAAAAAGTGTGTTTGTGATAATTATGCCTAAAGCGTGCCAACTCAGTGAAGGAATAAGGGCACAAATTGTGTTGTTGGATTCCCAGGGTGTAAGCCAAATTAAAATATCCCAAAAATTAAAATGCTCTCGTGGAGCAGTTCAATCTACATTGAAAAGGGTTAAAGAGACCGGGGACTATGCCTATAAACTACGCTCAGGCAGAAATCGTATCACTTCGGTAAGAGACGATCGACAAATTGTGCTAAAATCTCTCAAAAACCGAAGAAAAACATCTGTTGAGATAGCTGCAGAGCATTTAACAGAACAAGAAGTTCACATTTCGGCACGGACAGTTAGAAGAAGGCTCCTGCAAGCTGGATTGAAAGGTTGTAAAGCAAGAAAAAACCTTTGCTCTCACTTACCAACATAAAAAGTCGCTTGAGATGGGCTCGGGAACACAAACATTGGAATGACGTGGATTGGGCGAGAGTTGTTTGGTCAGATGAATCTACTTTTGAGGTAAATATAAAAAATAAATATTAAAAAATAATTAGTCAAAAAAAAAATAAAAAATTGTGCTATGTATTTTAAAAGAATTAATGGAGAAATTTATGTTAAATTTGATGGAATTCTTATAGATTTTTGGAACTCCTGGCGAAACCATCGTAAGAAGAAGAGTCGGGGAAGCACACAATCCTGATTGTATAGTGCCTACCGCAAAGCATGGAGGGGGTAAACTGATGGTGTTGGGTTGTATGGCATCATCAGGGGTGGGAAAACTGTTGTTTTGTGAGGGTCCGATGAACAGTACCAACTATGTTACCGTCCTCGAGGCTGCATTGAATGCCTCAATTCGGCAAATCTTTGGGGAAACGGATAGTTCTTCGATAATTTATCAACAGGATAATGCCCCCTGCCATACTTCCCGCGTTACGATGAGTTGGTTTCGAAAAAAACAAATTCGAGTCATGGACTGGCCCGCCCAGTCACCAGACCTAAATCCCATTGAAAATTTGTGGTCAATTTTAAAAAAAAAATCAAGGATCGCAGTATGACTTCAAAGGAAGACCTCAAACGTGCGCTGACAGAGGAATGGAAAAATATATCGAGAAATACCTGCGAAAAATTAGTACGGTCGATGAATAAAAGAGTCCTGGCTGTCATCAAAGCCAAAGGAGGACCTACAAAATACTAAAATTAATAAAATATAAAAAGTTTTTCCTAAAAATATTGAGTTTTAATTTTTGTCTTCATTCGGTTTGTAGATACTGCAATTTGGGAGGGGTGCTTTATAATTTTGGCCAATTTTGTATATGTCTCATTTTACCAGGCCACTAACTTTTAAAATATTCAATATTTAAAAGTATGTGTGCACGCTTTGTTTGTTTGTTTCTAATATGTTTCCCTGTCATTTTTTTGAGTCGTTTACACTACACATTAATAATTTGTGTTCGGTTCGATCATATGCGATTTTCGCTTTCATTCTTACCGGAATTTCGGTTCCATTTTTAATATGAATTTTTTTTTATTAAACCCCGCTAAAAATGTTTTCACATCAATAACATTTAAAAATATTATTTATTGCCAAATTAGAAGAACAATTCTATAGCTACGGCTAGCTTTCTACACTGAAAGAAAAAACTGGGTAATTACAAACAAAAAAAATGGTTAAATTAAAGATGCACTATGATTGTTTTTCAACCGACCTAGCGCTTGTTTATTGATACTAAATTGGTTAGGTTATATATTAAACTATAACGAAATGCTACAGTAAATGGCCGGTTCTTGTAACCTCAGCTAATTATTTGACTTAAGTTAGGTTTTAAGTTAATATTTCTAAATTATTTAAATACTATTAGGTTAAACAAACCTACAATTTTAATGTTCATATAACTAAGCAGAAAGGTTAATTATAACGAAATTTGGTACTAACCACCAAGTTAAGATAACTTTTGCTGACCATTAAAACAACTAAGCACCAAGGTTATAGTTTTAACCAAATTTTGAACTAATTGCTTAGTTTAGACAACTTTTGACATTGATTAAAACAACTAAGCACAAACGTTAATTTTACCGAAATTTTCAAATAATTACTCAGTTAATATAACTTTTGCTGGCTATTAAAATAACTAAGCATAAAGGTATATATATATATATATATATATATATATATATATATATATATATATATATATATATATATATATATATATATATTTATGTACATATATATATATATATATATATATATATATATATATATATATATATATCAAAAATTTGTGCTTAGTTATTTCAAAGCTCAGCAAATGTTTTCTTAACTGCGCAATTAGTTAAAAATTTCGTCAAAAAAAAACACTTGTAATTAATTTGAAATAAAAGATACTCGTGTTATTTAATTCATTTTTTATTAATGTAAATTAATATATAGACATTTGTGATGCTTAATTTATATATATATATATATATATATATATATATATATATATATATATATATATATATATATATAAAACATAAATTCTTAAAAAATTATTAAAACGCGGTTAATGTTTCAGTTGAATCATTGCCATATTTCGCCTTAATGATGAGACAAACGGGGGCAACAGCAGTGTTTTTTTTATGAAAGCCATTTTGTAATTTTTCAACAGCGGTGGAACCAGTACTGCTAAAAAGAACATGTTGCAAGTTTATATGTATCTAAAATATAAAATGAAAAAAATCCCTTATATTGAGATGAAATCATCGGATTTCAATATTTATTACCTGCAGTTAACTGCAACCTTAACGTTTTTAGCGAATCAAATAATAAATTACTATTAGCTGCTTTGGTGTTAGCTTTAAACCATTCTTCTATTGTATTTTTTAAAAAATCGTCCAACTTTATATATATTGTCCTGTGATAATTGATATCTAGAAGCAAAGTTTACATAGTTAGTTCAGAGAGAAGAATCGCATCTGTTTTTTTTAATGTTAAACTTACAAATTCTGGAGTTAAAAAAACGTATCTAAGGCCTAAATTGTCTAGTCATCTATTTTTTTATTTTAGAAGCAGTCATATAATTTGCCTTTGGATAAATTGTGCCCTCTTGACAGAAAATATGTTGCATGAAATATATAAGAAATGTTGAATTAAATTTATAAATCATCTGTAATCCTTCATTTTTACATGTGGCTCCAAAGAAAATAATTGTATGGTTTCGTTTGATGTACCTGCCGACTCTAATCTTAACGTTCTCACTTCGTTCCATTTAAATATATTTTCATCTGACTAGAAAGATACAAAAATGTTAGTGTAATACAAAAAAAAAAAAATATGTGTGCCTTGTTTTTTACCACCAAATTTTTTTTGTTCTTTAAATTTTTAAATCATCAGATTATAGAACTACTTCTTGAGTATCCAGTTGTAATATATGTTCCATCCGATTGCTGTGGGAAATATGTGGTTCTTCCAAATAATTGATTTGCATCTGCCTTTTAAATTAATGATGATCGAAATGAATTCGGTCATCCAGCTCATTTGTTTTAAATAATGCATCTAAATTGATAAAGGACTTAATATATTTTAGACATTCAAAAATATTTATTTGGAAGTCTCTTAAAACATTTTTAAATAAAATAAATTTCATTAGAAAATAAGTTTTAATTAAAATTAAAATTTAAATAATCAAATAATCAAAAATTTAATTTGATATAAATTATGGAATCCCCGATATTTTTTATCAAGAGATATTTTTTGATAAATTCTGATACTGAATAACTACTAAAATTCTAATGTAGTAGTAAGTAACTTATTGTAAACAATTTAAAATTTACCTGTTTACTTAATTCTTGTTAAGTTAACGCGATGTTCTAGAATTATTCAAAAAACTCACTTATAAAATTTTACAATTGTTTTTGCACCTTATTAAACGTTTTTAATTTTAAAATCACTTCACTTCTCTAAAACCGGTGATTTAGTTATGCCGTGTTTGAAAATGTACGGACCAGTAGAGGTCTGTAAAAACATTACTATTTATATATTTAAATAGTGTACGAGTAGTACATAAAACAATATATACATAAGTTTTAGAAAATTTTTATTAATTTCAAATTCACTACACTTCTACTTAATTTACAGTAACTTTAACAATTTTCATTTTGAAACATAATGTTATTCCGGATAACAGAGCCGTATAATTATGTACACATTTTTCTGTATTATTTGTCAAAGTAACGTACTTTACATTTAGATGATTTTCAGGAAAATGATGCAATAATCATCAAAAATTTCGCCTTATACAAATTGCTGAGAAGCATAATTTTTATTCGATACAATGAGCCTAGCATTTACACATATGTATATTGAATAATCTACGTTAAGTTAAACTAAACTTAATCAAAGTATAAATGGCAAATCTGCATATGTTAATTCCACTTTAATGCCCAGTAATTTTCAACGTTTTTTTTTTGGTCCAAAGAGAATTTACTCAACACCTGCATGTATATAACCTAGCATAGATTATCTGAACTAGAACAAAGTATAAACTACATATCTGTACGTATTAACTCCACTCTAATGCCTAGTAAATTTTAAACGTTTTTATTCGTTCCAAAGAGCACAGAGATAAAACATAATTCTCCTTGGATAAAAAAAACCGTTTAAAATTAATCAATCGTTAAGGTAGATTTAATATTTGCACATATAAATTTTAGTTTTGTGTAGTTTAACATTAACCTAAGTGCATGGTTTAGTTCTAAATAACCTAGTTCCTTATTAAAAAATTAACCAATCGCATAAGTAGATTTTACTTTACCATAATCTATATTAACCACTGCAATGTCGTTCAATTGTTATATTAAACTTGTGCTAACGTTAATTTGATGTACCTATGCTTGTTATCATTCTTGAATTCAATTTGAGACTGATAAGCGCACTATACTGAAATGATCTAGGTAAATTGTACAATACAGATTCATGATTCGTTAGCATATGATTCGTTAGCATTTTTGATATACCACTTAACACTTTCATTAACAAGTATCAAAACTGGAATTCAAATTTGCATTTTATTCAGTCAACATCTCTTGATGTTGTCAAGAAAATAAAACCGCTCAATTATTGGAGAACACTCAGCTGTTCACCCAATATTTGGTTTTCGGACAAATCCTAACACGGTTATCAGACTTAAACGGACCATAGATGCTCTAATTTATCGCAATGCATGTTGTATTACAAATCTTGCAGATAATTGAACTAATTTATCGTACTGTGTTTTGCCCTCACACGTAACGATATTCGAACCAATTAGTAATCAAGTCTACTTAGGCTTGCTTTTGGGGATAATTCGTTTAATTAATTTTCAATTACCTCATAACTTGTGCTGTGTTCCGCCTTGTTGAAAGAGTCATTACAAGTCACATCATTTTCTGAAAGTTGCGTTTGGCCAAAAAGGTACAGGTTGTCGTAAGCAAAAGTTTTAAAATGATATATAAGAATCGGTAAACAATTCTTACAAAAATCTTCCCAGACGTTTAAATAAATCGTTTAATCGTATGTCAAATTTTATTGCAGACCATACTCCGTCTGATGCGATTGAATCGCCCTTTTTATTGTACGACAACCCCATACACTTTTCAGATTGCCGATTCAATGATTGATTCAAGCCAAATCGTTAGATGTATCGTACAATAAATCGTAGCGCCTTTGAGCCGTATAAACAGATTGATTAAGCGTCTTAAATAATCATTTTGTACTTTAGTTTAAATAATCGACAAAAAAATCAAATTTACTCAGTTTGTATTGTATTTTGGACCCATCTATGTTTCATATTAACCAATGCTCACAAGTATAGATTTTACTTTACCATAGTTTAGAATAACTACTACTATGTCATCCAATTGTAATAACAACAACGTAAATTTTGCTGATTGATAAATTATAAGCGGTTATTTCGATCGAAAGAGAATTTAACGGAATATCTTCTCAAATATTTCCGCCAAATGCTCTTTGGAATGAAAAAATAAAACGTTTGCAATTGCATGTGTTCGTATATTCGCTTTGGACAAAAACAAATGTTAAAAATTCACTTTTGAAACAAGCGTGGATCAGATTAACCAAGACGCATTGTTACAGATTTTACATTACTCTAGTCTAAATTAACTACTACAGTATCATTCAATTGTAGTATTAACATCCAACCTACGGTTATTTGATTTATAATTTACTAAATGCCGAACAAAAAAAATAACTTAGCTAGCTTCGTGCTTTGAAACAAGCATGGTTCAAATTAACCAAAGCGCTTAGGTACATATTTTACTTTACTGTAGTTTAAATAAGCAATGCTAGGTCATTCAATTTTAATATTAACCTTGCACTTAAGTTAATTTGATTTATAATTTATTAAAAGCGGAAAAATAAATTAACTTAGCTAGTTTTGTATTTTGGAACATGCACGATTCAAATTGACCAAAGCGATTTCTTGACAAATTAACCAAAACCTCGGTTATTATTACTGAAATTGATTAAACTAGCTTAAGTCGCACAATTTTTTTTTTAGTGTAGGCATTGAATTCATCCATATATGATCCATGTACGCATGTAATATGGTTCAATATATGACAATATATGACGGATTCGGCAAAATTGTAGAATTTCATTGGTTTCAGACAGAAAACGTTGCAAACAGAATTATACCAAGGACTTGCTAATCATGTGACTAACCATAGTACATATTTGTAACTCAGTTCCGGCATTTCAGTGATGTCAACCTTCAGATAATTCGGTTCAATTTTCGTTAATGTTATGTCAAATTTGAAATGGCCTGAAATTTTTAATAACCTCCAAAAGGAGAAACCACATCAGATCATCCAAATTTAGTTGTTCAAGTCTTTAAATTGAAATTAAAGGTCATCATTGAATACTCGACGAAGCACTGAGTGCGTATAGAAAGTCCATGTCATATGTATACTCAATTGAGTTCTAATAGCGTGAAATTCTACATACCCACCTATCAATTATTGCAAAAGATAAATTTAAAACTTCTAAAGCCATAGATCGTATTGATTTGCCGAATTTGGCTCCTGACCATCCACGTGCCATCCTATGGTTCCTGACCATCCACGTGCTCTATGCATGCAATAATAAATGCATGAAAATCTCCCTTAAGGAATTCCTGGATATGACCATCACAAACATAAATAGGTATACTTTGTATCGGCGTCGACACGAACCGACAGTACCATAAAAACAGGTACTTGCTACTGAAATGTAATTGTCACATCAACGTTGAGATTTATGCACAGTTGAAGACAGTTAAATATATATACAGGAGATTTTATTACACTAACGTTGATATCTTGAACGAAGAACAACAACGCTAAATTCATGATGAAATTGCCAATTACATCGATTGTAGATATATAAATGCACCAGAATCAATATGGTGTTTGCTAGAGACACCAACAATGCACGACAGATCGATAATAATCTTTCTCCATAACAGCGGAGTATAATTTTTGAAGAAGGTCTGGAAAATGAAGCTTTAAAAATGGAATCACTAGACTAACAATCAATTTCCAGTATACAAAAATCCCTTATCACTTGTACCGTCAAAAAACGCGACAAAAAATGGGTGGAAGAATGTACACAGTTAGAGTAAATGATTTGTTTTTGTTTGCCATTGATTCTTCTTCATGTTTCTGGAGCGACATCATTTGAGTAGCTAGGCGAACTGCCAATTATTTTGAATATTCAAACTTTAAAGAAACAGCGTTTCATCGCAATTATTTGGACACAGAAGAAGACTGGGTGAAATGTTTAGATGAATCATTAGTTTTTCCAATGTCTTACCAAATGATGCAAGCTTTTGCATTAATTTGCGTTTTCTGCAATCCTATTAATGCTGTGGTTCTTTTGGGATAAATTCAAGTAAGATTTGACTTTAAGTTTTTTGCGAGATTGTGACAGTGTAGCGACATGTAATTTACTGTACTGCATCACCATGGTGTTGAGGGTGCTAAGTTTGGTCTACCTCAACCAACGGAAACTCGGAATATTCCTACACAATTCAACGTACTTGAGAAAGAAGAGTAGCAGAACCTCGCATTCGAAATTTGAATTCGCAGCAGTTGACAGAATTCACAAATATTATGTTCGCTATAAGTAGATTTCGATAATAATCAGGGGGTTGTTTCTTCTTAGGTGGCCTAGAAGGGTCCAGTATGATAAACCTTTACAATATGTTGATACATTTTAATAGTGCTATTGGACAAATGGTAATACCATTCGCCACAACAGGAATATCACCAACATTGCTAAAAGGTGGCCGTACAGTTTACAGCGCCCTAAATTATGAACAAAACAATTTGCAGTTGAAATCTTTCGTGACATTTTATAAAAAATTATACGATAGAGATCCCAGAAACTACAGTCGAATATAAATCTTTTGGTTTTTGTTGAACAGATTTTGTCGTTGAAATTTGATGCAACATGCCGCATATACATTGCCTGTTATTTATATCGCCAATCCCTAGGATTGACCGTGTGATATTTTACATACCAGGCCTATGTGATAGAGATCCCAGAAACCATAATCGAATATCAATCTTTGGATTTTTTGATCGACCATATATCGTTTTACATACATCTTACATTCGAATGTCAATCTTTTGATTATTGTTGAACGAATTTCGACGTTGAATTTGATGCAACTGACGGTATGTAGTCTGTTTCAATGGGCCTGTTATTTATTTAATTTTACCGAAGAACCGTTATTGGTTCAGTCATTTTAACTAATGAAAACTGCTTAAATGTTTTATTTTAAATTAAATTGAATATTGGATTTCTATTTAAGGATGATTATTTGAAAAATATTATCTCTGATAATGACATTTAGCTGAATACGGAAAATTTGGGATTTTATTTTGGGATTTATTTCACAGGCATTTAGTTGACATACACTTGAAGAAAATAATTGTCTGCAAGCTGCTGTAGTTGAAAATAGGAAATTATCATGTTGCTATTATTTTGTTGCTGCAAACGATAACATAATCATTGACTAGTTGACATTTTATTTTGATGATATAAAATGCTAAGGCGACCACTTTAAATGTCGACCGAACAATTATTCTGTTTGTTTCAAAAATTATCATAGCAAAAGACGGGCTGGTGCCTTTTATAATTGTACATATTAATTGAGAACTATATCCCTCTACCCTGTATCACTTGAATGTCATTTAAAAATAATTAGTTTTATCCTACATTTATTTGAAGCTACTTTTAAAACAGGCGAATTAACTTTATAAAAAATTGGTGATGACACTGAAAAACTTTTGAATTCTGTATAAAAAATTGTAGTTTTATGATAAAAACTGTAGTTGTCCAAAAGTTTTATTAAAAAAGTTGGCATTTTGTCTGGGTTTCTATGCCCTTTATCAAAAATTTAATAAATTGATTCTCTTTTAAAATACTGAACAATTTTAATGAAATCAATTTTACTTAATTTACTAACATTAATCATTTATTTTAATTTCCAATAAAAAGTGATCAATTTACATCGATAAAATTTCTGCAATATACTATTGCTCAATTTGTTTTCATTTGAAAATTCTAAAAGTAGAAAAAAGTTAATTTAATTGAAACTGGAAACGAAATAAGTTATGTTCATTTATTTTCAAGTACTTACGTCCGTATGAAGCGCAAAGCTCAAAGACAAATAGTTGAAGTTGAAAAGCAAGAAGAAATTATTTATGTGGCATCAAGCAAAAAAATAAAATATCGTGAATAAATTGCAAACCCACAAAAATGACGGTATGCTAAAAGCTTTAGTATAGATACAGGTCTAATATTTAGAAAAATAGAAAAATATGTTCAGATCTTTTGGTTTTGTTTTTAATATTTCCATTGTTAGTACTTTTTTAAACAAAATAGTGAAACAAAAAGGAAATCTAATAAAATAAAGAAAAACTTTTATTATCACTTTTAAAATTGTTGTGTGCTTTTTTTACGTTTGGGGTAAATATTTGCTGGTTTTTTACGGTTTTCCATTAACAGATTTTTGATATTGTGAATCAGTTTCAAAAGTTATATAAAATGTTGAGTAAACAAGTTTTTGGAACACAAGGACTAGTTTAACGTAACTTTTAAATAAACCAAAGTACAAACCATAATATATAGCAAACTAATAGAATAATAAAAGAGATTATTTTATTTTGCAATATTTTTTAACATAATATAGAAATAAAACATTTGGTTTTTATAAATTATTATTCTTTTAATTTATATTAATTGCTTGTCCTTAAAAGGACAGTTTATTTTGTTTAATTGGTTGTTCCGATAAAAACAATTTTATTTGCAATTTTGTAAATGTCATTGTAACAAATGTTGTTGATGATTGATTAGCAGCAAACATCAAAGTTAATGTTAATGTTTGATTTTAAAGCGATTTTCTTTTGCATGATGTTTCCGAAACTCTAAAATGAAAATAAAATAAAATTTTGCATTAGTACAAATTAACAAATTGAACGATTACATATAAATTACGAAAATAAAATGAGCTAATTATTTGTGTTTGAGTCAAACTAAAGCGGCATTTTCCTGTACACTTTACGCAATATTCCATTTTTTCCGTTACTCAATAATAATATGGTATTACAAAAGTCGGTCAATTTAATTTATCTCTTTATACAACTTTTCACATAAATCGATCCTTATAACTTAAAATATTTAAGCTGATAAAAGAATTTATTATCCGTAATATTTTAATATCTATCTCGACAAATGTAAATGGAATAAAAAAATGTTAAGTGTTTCCCACAATGTACATTTTTAGATTACAGAGAGAAAGCAACCAATATACAGAATAAATTGCCCGTCAGCAAATTAAAATCAGAAAGCCATAAAAAAGACAATTTACATATAGTTTATCCCTCTGGTGTGTTCACTCGTGTAAAATATGATAAATTTTCCAAAGATAGAAAATTTGTAAATACTCTAATTTTGAATCAATATTTTATGTACATAAATTATTTTATTTTTTATCTAGAATAATAATTTGTATAAACCGGAATAGAACCATACGATTAATTTTTGCTCTTTAATATTTCTCCAGAGACCAAATGAATGGACATTTTTTTAAATTTATTAAAAATTACAAAAACATTCAAATAGGTGTTCGGGTTTTTGGTTTTTTAACATAATCAGCAATATAAAGTTTAGTATCCATGAACCTATTTTAAGTAAGAGAAACGTCTACTAAGTTTCTGCACTTTAAATTGTGTAACTAATAAGCTTTAAAATTCAATAAGCTTTCTCTATATTTAAAGTGTTTTTATTGCTACAGAAACCAACGGCATTGCACGAAATTATTTCGTTTAATATCTGCCGTTTCAGTTATTGAGCGATAAGCGACTACGTTAATGGTAACTACATAAAATGACACCCAATGCTAAACATATATTGTTCGAAAATTACTTTTAATCAAATTTTCTCTCTATAATTATTTTAAAAATAAATATTTCCATTAGATTTTTAAAATAGAATATTCCTTTACCCGAAAATAATTTTAAAATATAATCTCTTTCCAGAATATTTTAAAATTTTTTTTTTCCTTTTCCATAAATATCATTTTGTCAGGATAAAGGCAAACCTCGCTCAACAAATACACAGTTTCTATAAAGAACCTCATCTAAATATCGACAAACTTTGCAATTACGAATACATAGGGTAGAGTGAATCACATTTGCCACACCATTTTCAATTATTTTCCAAAAGGTCTAAATTTCTAAAAAAAAATACTGAACATGATATTTTACAGACACAGTTCAAGACGCATAGAATAATAGAGGTAATAGAAGTAATAAAGGTGAGTATTACGTAAAGTTTATTATTAAAGAATTTTTTTATAGTATAGGTAAATTAATTAGTTTTCAAGTGAAAGTGCTGTGACTAATTAATTTACGGGAAATGGGGCACGTTCGCCAACGTGGTATAGGACAGTTTCGACATTGGCGAATGTTACCCATTATACTGCCGAAGAAACTGAACAAAATTACAAAAGACAGACTGTTGGGAACACTATAGGTGATATAAGATGTAATGAGAAATATTTAAACGCCGACCAGTGTACCTTTAAAATACAAAATTAAAAGAATCGTGAGGATATGACAACCTTAGAGACACTGCGCTGTCCTTTTTATGCAATAAGATAGTATGCACTTGCTTTTGGGGTCCATTACGGTGCTTATTCCCGTTTTGTTTAAGTTATAAATATCTTTTATGCCAAAAGATAATTGGTTTGAGCCAGATTTTAAATTTTCAAAAAAAAAATCATTCTGTGAAAAAAAGTGAAAAAGCGTTGAGTTAAAAAAGTTGAAAAAAGCGAAGGAATCCTTTTAAGTTAGCCAAAGGGCTAATCTCTGCTCGCAGTTTTATTTGTATCCCATAAAGTTAAGCGTGGAATATCATTAAGCCAAGCAAATTGGTAAGCAAAATTCAGGGCAGCTTTATAACTTAAACCAAATTACTATTGCTTTTTAAAATAGTTGGTTGTATCTTGTTCCTGAATTTATTAAAACCTTGATTAATTATGTATTTTGCAGAGTATCTAGATTGAACTTTATCATCACTTAAATAATCACAGAAAATATTGTAAACGGATTTCTCGCGACAGGTATTTCTCGGCATGATTATTGCCGATGATGCTTACGTAGTCAAAGATCAGGCTAGTTCCAAATTCAAAAATTCATATATTTGTTTTAAAATTCGTTATGGATGAAATCTTGTCTGAGAATATAAAACACAATACCGTAGTCTGTTCTGTTAACGATAAACGCATGAATTACGTAATGAGTCTTGACGAAGTTCACCCCACTCCTCGCATTAGGAAAAAAGTCAAACTAAAAGAGAAGGCACATACCGAATTGCAACAATTTTAAAAGTCAAAACTATCAAATAACTGCAATAACGAAAAAGCCAACAGGAAGAACAAAAATGGAAAAAGCTTAAAATTTAATAAATTTTCTTCGTCAGAAGGTGGTTAGGATGCAATTTCGTATGCCGAATCTTTAGATTTAGTTTACGATTTTTCAGATAAAAAATTGTCTAACCATTATATTCCTGAAAACAACGAAAACATTGACACGGATATATTTGAAACAAGAACATACGTTTTTGTTAAATTCATAGTGAAATCCTCTTTAATCTTTTACGCCGGAAAAATTGTAAAAGTAGAAGAAAATGAAAAATTCATTGTGAGCTTCTTCAAGAAACAAATAATTCAATCATAACCTACAAATGATTTTATTAGTTTTAAGAAATGACATTCTTATGAAATTTCCAATGCCAGATCATTCGCCAGGAACCTCCAGTCAGTGAAAGTGTATTGCTTTTCCAACGAGTTACATAAATATAGTATTAGATAATTAAAATGTATAAATGATTTCTTAGAAAATAAGAGACTTAATTTTATTTATTTTTAGTTTCTTATTTTGTGGAATACCCTTAATTTTGTATGTTGTTAAATATTACTTTTATTTACATGGTTTTTCGTATTGCATCTCACATTGCCAAAATAGTACAACTGTGACTTAAAAAAAATGTAAAAAAATATATTAATGGCCAGAAAATTTCTTAAATCGTCAGTCACTTTAGATTATGTGTAGCTACTATATTTTTGCTGATCGGAAAAAAACCTATAACTGTTTTTTTACACCATTTTTAATATGAAATGGTGAATCTGCCCAACTTTACCTTATACAAAAATGGAAAGAAGAAAAAGTCTTTATATAATTTTTGTCCGGAATACTTTTTTTATACAAACAATTTGGTACTTCGCTTACCGAAATCACGAATGAGAATTTCAATATAGTTAAAATCTTCTTAAAAGTTAATTTAAATCTCTCGCATCCATCATTGAAACTTTTTGTCCGTGAATAATAAAAAAAGAAATCTTTCTTTTCCACAAATTCTATTCTTTCTTTTACAGAATATTTTGGTACTACAAATATTTAGGTTTTAATTTTAAAATTATATATCCTATCACTAGAATATTTTGAAATAAAATTCTTTTTTTCCAGAAATTTTATTTAATTTTAAAACTTAAACTGCCCTATCTCTTCCAAAGAAAATTTGATTTTAAAATAAAATCTACCGTCCCACATTATTTTAAAATTAAACTCTCCTTTCTCACAAAAAGATTTATTCTACAATATTTTAAAATTAAATCTCCCTTTTATAGGGTATTTTAACATTTGGATTAAAATTAACGATTAAATTAAAAATGAAACTCATTTTCCATAATATTTGTAATTTTAAAATGTTTCTTTTTAAATTTTTTAATTAAATTTTATTCGTCGAGCATATTTTCAAAAAAACTCTTTCATTTTGAGACAAGTAATTCTAATTAAAAATTAAATTGAATCATCCTCTTCATGCATATATTTTGCAATTAAAAATATTTAGGTTTTAATTTAAAAATTAAATTTCTTTTTTCCAGAAATTTATAAAATAAATTAACCAGAAATTTCTTTTAGTTTTAAAATAAAATCCCATTATTCCAGAATGTTTTAAAATTGTCTCTATTTCAGAAATGTGTTTTTAATTTTTAATAGAAGCTACCTTTACCAGATTATTTTAAAATTAGAAGTACGTCCATTTTATTTGCATAATTGAATCTACTCTTTAAAAATTGTTTTAGCGTTAAATCTCTTTTTTCCAGATAATTCATTTTGAATTTTAAAATTAAGTATCCCTATTTCTGATTATTTTGGAAATAAATCTTCCTTGTCCATAAATTTCAAGCTTATTTTGAAGTTAAATCGCCTATTCCAAAAATATTTCACAAAATTCTTCTTTTCCAGAAATTTTGTTCTAATAATTTAAAACTATTCCTCTTTGTTCTGGATATTTTTTAAACTTTTATTCTAATTATTCTTCCAAACTAGTTTGCAATTGAAATATTTTCATTCATAAATTTTTTTTTTTTCAGAAATTTGAGTTTTTTTTTTAAATCTAATCTTTCTTTTCCAGAAATTTTGAAATTAAATTTTGGTTTTAAAGAAAGTGCATTCTAATTCAAAAAATAAATCTAACTTTCCAGAATATTTTGAAATTTAAAATTTCTGTTTTAATTTTAAAACTATATCTTCATTATCTAGAATATTTTTTAATTAGGTTTTCAAGACATTCAGTCTATTTTAAAATTGAATCTTTTTCGCCGAAATATCTTTATTTTTTAGAAATTTCGTTATAATTTTAAAATTAAATCTCCGTTTTCCAGAAATGTTATTCTAATTATAAAATCAAATTTCCCTTCTCTAGAAACTTTATTTTAATTTGAGAAATAAATCTTTCTTCTTCAAAATATTTTGAAACTAAAACAATTTTGGTTTTAATTTTAAAACTAAACTTACCTTTACCAGGAAGTTTTAAAATTAAATTTTCCTTTTCCGAGAAATTTCATTTTAATTTTAAAATTAAATCTAATTTTTGCAGAATATTTTCAAATAAAACATTCCGTTTTCAGCAATTTCATTGTACTTTTAAAACTAAACCTTCTTTTTTTAAAAATGCGAAATTAAATATTTCTTTCCCAAAAAATGTATTTCTAATTTAAAATTAAATCTCCCACTACCAGTATATTTTGTTACTAAAAATATTCTAATTTAAGTTAAGAAATTAAATCTCGATCTTCCAGAATATTTGAAAATTAAATTCTCCCTTTCCAGAAATTTTATTCTATTTTTAAAACTTAGCCTTCCTATTCCTCTTAAAATTTTAAAAATATTAAAATTTATTGTTTACAGAAATTTAATTCTAAAAATGTTTTCAGAATATTTTGCCATTAAAAATATTTTTATTCTATTTTAAAATTGAACAATTTTTTGCTAGTATATTTTAAAACTAAATCTTCTTTTTCCACAAATTTTATCCTTTAAATCAACTCTTTTAGACTAGGTTGAAATTTAAAATATTTTTATTTTACATTTAAAATTGAATCTCCCTTTTTTAGAATAGAATCAAACTAAATAAAATCTTTTCAGATATTGTATTCTTATTTAAAAATTTAAATTCCCACTTCATTCATTTCACATACTTTTTGAAATTTAAGGTAATTCTTATTCTGAATATTTAAAATTAAAGTCTTTTCCAAGCAAAATTTAAAATTAAACATATTTTCGATTTATTGTGAAATTAAATCTTTTTGATTAAAATTAAATCTTTCTCTTTCATCATATTTTAAAATTCAAAATAATTGCGTTTTAATTTTAAAATTCAATTTTTTTCTTAGAATGTTTTAAAACTGAATTTTCATTTTTCAGCAATGTCATTCTTATCTTAAAAATAAAAATGTATTTTCCATGATATTTTAAAATTTAAAATTATATTATTAAAATCTTTTTAAAACTTAAATTAAATTTCTCCTGACCAGCATTTTACGCAATGAAAAATATTTTTAGCCTGTTTTATAATTGAAAGGTTTTATGCCAGAAAATTTCAAAAATATATCATTCTTTTCAAGAAATTCAACGTCATTTTTCAAGAAATATCATTCTAAATTTAAAATATAATCCTTTCGAATTATGAAGTTTTTAAATTTTCTCATTTTTCTAAAATATTTTCGAATAAAGTCTTCATTTTCCAGAGATTTCCTTCTTATGTTTAAAATAAATCTCATTTTTCCAGAAAATTTTAAAATGGAATTTCCCTTTTCCAGAAACTCATTTTAATTTAAAACCAAACCACATTTTACAGAATATTTTGCCATTCAAATTATTTTGAGTCTATTTTGAAATTGAATCTGTTTTGAATGAATATCTTAAATTTACATCTTTATTTTCCAGAAAATTTATTGAAATTTTAAAATTAATTCTTCGTTTTCCAATAATTACATTCCAATAATGAAAATTCTTTCTAATTTTGAAAATAAATCTCATTTTCCAGATTATTTTGAAATTTGAAATATTTCTGTTTTAATTATAAATTTAAAATTAAACCTCCTTTTGAAATGTTATTCTAATTTTTAAATACAATCTTCCTTTTCCAAAAGTTTTATTTAAATTTTTAAATTAATCTTTCTTTACCAGTTTATTTTAGAGATTTTGGATCTCCTCCTTATTTGGTGATCAAAAATATTTAAATTCTAGATTTAAAACTCAATCTCTATATTCCAGAATATTTTAAATTTAAATTTTCCTTTTTCAAACATTTCGTGCCAATTTTAAATTAAATTTTTTTCTAGTATAGTTTAGAGTTAAAAATATTTTCATTTTATTTTCAGAAGTTGTGTTCTTATTTTAAAGCTTCACCTCCTGCTGTAACTTCCAAATTTTTAAAATATATATTTTGGTTTTCTAGAAATTTTATATTCTTTCAGAATATTTGGTTATTAAAACTATTTTCAATCTATTTTAAATTATATTACAATTTTAAATCAAATCGCTCTTTCTTCCAAATATTTTTAAATTAAAAGCCTCCGGTCTAATTCTTAAATTTAATCTCCCTTTTCCAGAATATTTTAAAATTAAATCCTTCTTTTCCAGAAATTTTATTCTATTTTTATAATTAAATCTTTCTTTCAACATATTCTAAAATTAAAAATATTTCCGTTTTAGTTTTAAACTTAAATCTCCTCTTGCCAAAATATTTTGAAATTAATTCTGCCTATTCCTGGAATATTTTTATATTAATATTTTATATTTTTTATTTTGTTACTTAATTCTTTTGTGTAATATTTTGTTTTATCAGTGTTTCAATTGACGATCTGATTTTTGTCTTATGTCATTTTATACGGAAATCTTCGCCAACGTTTTGCCAACAGTAAACTAAATAAACAGGTCTTTTCTGAATACTTTTAATTTATTGAACATTTTTTAGCATTTTAATTGGATTTATTAAATTTATGAAGTCACATTTTCCGAAACTTAACCGTTACTTGTTCCTGTGACAACTGCAGTACTTGTTAAAATTGTACCGAGAGTATTAAAATGTATGGATTTAAGGAACAGTATATTTTGGAAAATGTTTTTTTTTTTTTGCATTTTCCCCCATTAACATGTTAATTTTCGCCATCCGAAATAACATGATTATTAATACGAAGCAATACGAAAGCTTTTTAAAAAATCGCTTGTTAGTAACACAGACACTCGATGTATCTACAAACTCTTGCTTAATATTAATACTGATAGTTTTTTTGTCGAACTACTATCCATAGGGTAAACTCAAAATCCCATAATAATTCTAAACGGCATTTGACTAGGGCATGGAAATTTACCGAAAATTTCGTTTACCGGTAAATGGTAATAATTAAAAAAAAATTATTAATCGGTAAAAAGCGGTAAACAATTTTATTTTTTTGTATTTTTTGTTTAAAAACAAATTAATAATAATTATGTTTCGATTAGAAAAAAATCTAATGTTATATAAAAAATAATTTAATTCGTTGTATTGTTGTATTGAAGCCGTTCCCTTTAAATCTTTCATCTTAAATTTCTTATTAAAATAGCCCCGTAAATAGATGATTGTTTAATGTTGTGTCGTTGAGGCTTGATCGAATTTTTGTGACGATTTGGTCGGCAGCTGAAAAAGCTTTTTCAGATTCGATATTTGTTGGTTTGATGGCTAGTAAATATTTGAACGATAGTTCCAAATTTTTGCCTCTTACTTTGTTCATCTCAAATAAGGTTATTTCTCGTTTTACGATTTTTTCTAAAGTTGTAATGTTAGTGATAACAGGTGTTTTCACTGCACCTGAATGCCAGGTGTAGTCGTCCTTCCATTGAAGAAAGCTTTTGTTCTTGTATAGCGACTTCATCATCTGACAGATCATTTTGATCCAAATTCACTAGCCACGGTTAATTCTAGTTTTTTGTAGTCATACGCCTAATAAGTGCAACAATAAGTTTTATGATCTCAACTTTACTTAATTTATTAAAACTTCCACTAAGATCTTTCTCACTCAATATTTTATACTGTTGAATTCTATATAATTATTCAGAATGTAGTTCTTTGGTAAAGTCGGAAGAACCTAGTCATTCAACTGTTATAGCCTAATGAGTTGCAAAGCCTTTATTATTTCATTAATTGTGGTCAATTCCGCTTCTGAAAAATTCCAATCATGTTTTATATTTATTAGACTTTTTCTAATGCAAGATCTGAGTTGATAAAAACGTTCCAACATGTCTAATAAACTGTTCCACCTAGTTTGGGTGTCTAATATTACGGCTCTCTATATACGGCTCTAATGAGATGGCTTTGAATTTCGTGTCAGCGAGACGTTTAAAATTCTTCTTCTTTTTACATTTTTTTATTATTTTGATTTTTGATTTATATATTATGAGATATAAATAACCCTGTATAGAAATCCGTGACCTGGTTATTGAGCTAAGTTAAATGTCGAGGAGTAGGAAATAAATCCAAGCAGAGACTCTTGCCCAAATCAGAGTGTGGTTATTCGTTGGTGATTTCTTTGAATTTATACAGGCTAAATACGAAGGAAAATCCAGTATTAAAAAAGTAATGCAATGTTGTGGATGATTACACCAAATCAGAAGTAATCTTGGCCGAAATATTGTAATGCCACTACTTGCATTCATACATTCTTATGAATGAGCTCATATATGCTCAAAATAATGGATTTATGATGGAGTGGATATGCGAGTTCAAAATTCATGTTACTAAATAAATAAATAAAATAATATTAGTTCTAATTCACCGTTTATTCCAAATTATTGTACAACATTTCTTTGTAAAATTTCATTTTTTGTGGGAGATAGTCAAAATATTTTGACAGATTTCCTAATTTTTGAAATAAGAACACGTAAACCTTTGTACGAGATATCAGTGCCATTATTAATCAATGGTTCACCTTCAAATTGTATAGGCAAATCTGCATCAGCATCAGCATTATCAAAATTTTCATTATTCGATTAATCATCAGACGAAATGGATTGCTCCAATTCAGAATATTTTACATTCTGTTTATATAAAATTTGAATTACTGCCAGCTGGATTCCATGTGTGAAACCCAATTGATGGATGGTGTTTAGGTCAAATCCAACTTTTTTCATAATAGCTGCACCATCCGTTGTAATTCCAACAATATTATTAAAGTAAATCCCAAAATCTTTTAATTTACTTCCCAATAACTCAATACATTTATTTGCAGCCATTGAGCTATGAATTCTAGAAAGTCCTAAATTCCAGTAAGCTTTTTCAACATGAATATTACTGTTAGCGGCTTGGAAGATGTAGAAGGAAGCGGTTTTTCAGCATCGTCATTTCGTTGAAATAAATTAACACTCTATGTTGCCTTTTGAGATGTGATAATCCACTCGTAGAGCCTCTACTACATTGTAAAACTCTATTGCATTTTGTACATTTCGCTACATCTTTTCCTTGATGCATAAATTATTCCCATACTTATTTTTTACTTTTGTTGTTATTGCTTTCCGTCTCCATCTCCATCGCATAAAGGATTACCTTGTATTCTCTGCTTAATCTTGAATATTCTACTAATATTCTTAATAATAGGTGGCATGACCAAATTTAGTTAAATAGTTATTAAATAAATATTAAAATTAATTTAAATTAAATAATTATTTCATCAATTGAATTTAGCGTGAAAAATTTACCGAATTACCGGTAAATAATAATAATATTTATCAATGTTTTGATAGGAAATTTTGGTCGTTAAAACCGATTAATCGGTTAATCTTTTACCGGTTTTGAATGCCCTGCATTTGACACAAATTAAATATAACGAATTTGTAATTATGGATAACATATCACAGGTCATGGCGAATTTAAATTTATTAAAAATGTATTGGGTTATAACACAAATTTACGAAATGTTCAATAGTCTCAAAGACTGACTTTCAGCTTCAACTCTCAAAAGCCTAGTAATTAGGGCAAAAACTATTGTTTCTGTTGGTCTAAATAAAATATAAAACTATGAAAAACTTAAATTGTGCGAAGTATAATGTGTATATAAGTACATAAGTTTAATTGGAATTATATTCTTCCTTATACGGAAGATATCAATACATCGCAAATCTATTAATCCACTCTAATTTTGTAATATTTTCCAAATTTTAACTAACAAGTTATTATCGTATTTCATACAAGTATAAGTAGAATACCAAACTGAAAATATGTATATCCTATAGCTAAATTGATAATCACATTCATAATAATATCACAGAAAATGATGTTCTATAGAATACATTATACAGAATATCATTTTTTGTGATAATATCATATATAAATTTTTAATTTTTTTGTAAATGAGTTATTCAAATTTAAATATGGATTAACATTTCCATCTTGTATAGCTCTTAAACACCTATTTGTTTCTCTTTATCTTTGTCATTTTCAGCAGATACAATTTTAACAATTAAACAGTAGCGTTGCTTGAAGTCACCAAATACTAATTAACAATGAATTTAGTTTTGTGTAATGATATGTCATATTTAGTAAATATGTTCCCTTATCAGTTGAACTGAATACGTGTATAACCCGGTATTCTTAAGATGCGAAAATATGTTTGCCTTATCTGCACAAAATATGCACATGTTTTTGTCGTCCTTATCTTACAAACAATTTGAAAAATTTAAAGTTATATTTCTTAAAAAAATATCATTATATTTTTTTTATCATTTATACTACAAAATAAGGAAAATCCGATTTTCATAATATAATGGCAATAACCGGAAAACATAATGATTTACATACATACATTTCATGTACACCCCATCATTGTGGTTGTAGTATAAAAGAAATTTCAGATATTGCTCGTGATCAAAAATAATAACAGCAATAACAATAATAATAAAATTTTATTCCACTCTACTCAAAATGGAAAATATTTCCATCGCAATGTCGTTTCAGTATCTTATTTTATTTGTATCATGTCACCCTCAACATAACGAAAAATCCGCTTAACATTATTTCCTATAAAACGAGTAGTGTGAGCTTAATACCACAACGGTATATATATTACGTATGTATACTATATGTACAATGTAAATCCTAAATAAAACACAAATTTTATCTATTCAATTGCTGAAGTAAAAATATTTTTCTTTTACTTTTTAAAAACACGGATTTATATTAAGACATCCGGAAGAAATTCTAGGTAGTAAAAACAAAATTTTTTGTTGGCAGCATCAACTTGTGTGGATTCCAGAAAACTTCAAAGTAATTTTTTTTTTTTTATTTAATATTTATTTCCAGTTCTACCAATAGATCGGATTATTATCAAATACAGTATTAGAGACTAAACAAAGATAATGCTTATCTGGGAATATGCAGGTATTTACTGTCCGAATTACAACTTGTGATAGAGAAATGATTTTACAAGACAGTACACTATAATGATAAATTTTAAAACTGCAACTAAATTTTGATTCTTGTCTACGACTTAGGTTTGATTTGATGATACCGTCACAATATTGACAAAATTAGTTGATATTTCTATGCTTTCTAATAAACTGCTAATAAACTCTAAAGATCAAGAAATATTATCCACGTAATTTTGAGAAATCTTAAAATTTATCTCAAATAAAGAGATCTTTACCGAAAACCACTTACCAGTTACGCGATTTACAAAAATTGAATTATTAAATATCTCATGCATTGTTAAAATTCCCTTTATACTGTATTGAGACCCCATTTTGTATTTTTTATATGATTAGTAACCAATAAAAATTCGTCCAACCCATCCAAAAAATTACAACAAATTTGTTTAAAGGCGGTATAAATCAAATCAGTAACCATCATAAATGTTTATGTTGAAAAATCTTTAATCAATAATCAATCAAAAAACAATTTATTTATTGAAAATCTTACAAGTTACGAGATCTACAAAAATTTAATAACTACTTATCTCAAAAAATCATTTTATTTGCATAGTAACCAATAAGAATACGTCCAATCCACCCGAAAAATTATAACAAAATTGTTTAAAGGCGGTATAAAGTAAAGCAGTAGCGTTCATAAAAGCTTTCCGATAAAAATGTAAAATAAGCAAAAAAAACTTGTGCGAAAAAGGAATAATAAGGTAAATTGGGCTCAGTTCAAGCCTAATCAATCAAAAAATAATTTTTTTATTGAAAATCTTACAAGTTAAGCGATCTATAAAAATTTAATAATTACATATCTCAAATAATCTCTTTATAATGTATTGAGGCCCCATTTTGTATTTTTATTTGTTTAGTAACCATTAAGAATACGTCTAACCCACCCGAAAAATTATAACAATTTCCTAACAACTTGAAAGATAGGTTCTTCAGTATAAGGTTAGGTGATACATTTTCTGAATTGTAAGAAATCAATGCATCAATGTGGCGCAAGGCAGTCTATTAGGGCCGGTTTTATACATACTATACACTTATAATCTTCCTACATTAGAAAACAACACAGTGGCAACTTTTTCAGATGATACAGCGATCTTAGCTGTTGTAAAAACAACAAACAACCAACACAGAAGTTACAATCAGCTATATCACAATTATATAAATAGACAAAAAAAAAGAGAATACAACTAAATGAAGCCAAATCAGTTCAAATCAACTTTACAAACAGACGATTTGAACATATTCCGATTACCATAAATCGGGAAATAATACCGCATGCGAACACAGCTAAGTACCTCGGCATGACCCTGGATGCTAAACTACGATGAAAAGCACACGTCAAGAAGAAAACTGAATAATTAAGTCTTAAATACAGAATAATGTATTGGCTGATGGGAAGGAACTCTTCTTTATCAAAATACAACAAGCTTCTACTTTATAAGCAAATATTGAAACCGTTTTGGACTTATGGTATTCAGCTTTCGGGTTGTACCAAACAGAGCAACGTAATTATCATCCAAAGATTTCAGAATATGGTATTAAGGAACATCGTTGATGCACCTTTGGTATGTCAGGAACAATGACCTTCACAGGGACCTTAAAATGAACTTCATCTTAAACGAAATCCAGTAAAAAGCACGGAGACATGAAGAAAGGCTCCACCAACATGTGAATATTGAGGCAACTCAGCTCCTAAGCATCACGAATTTAGTACGCAGACTTAAAAGAACTAAACCTTTTGAGCTGGTGTGATTGTCAGTTTAAGCAGCATTGTGCTGATCTAAAATTCACTACAAAGATGTGGTTTACTTCAATTTACCAAACACTATGGAACGCCAATATAGGAAAAAGCAGTAGAAACAAATTGTTAATTAGTCCAGGAGACTAGATTGTAATTACATAAAATTTATTTTAAATAAAAAAAAAAAAAAGTGAAAAAAACTCACGAAATTTTTATTTTTATTTCATATTCTAGCTAGAAATTGAAGATTTTATTTAATTTATGTTCGTCAATAGTTTCATTTAAATTGACAATCGGTTTTTTAATTTATTTAATTTGGAAAAAACATAAATTTAATCTACAAAACCAATAATTGGTAATGGTTTAGCTTTTTGTCTTGTTTTCATTTCATTCTATTTTGTTTTCGCCTTTACAGACTAACAACAGCCCTCTATTAGTGGCTTACGCTTAAATAAATACAGCTCCGATATCACACTAACACAATCACTACTGTTCAAATACATTTCACACCACACAGTTTGTTTTTTCGTTTGTGTTAATTTTGTTAGTAAGCCTTGTGTTATAATTCGCACAGCGCGCACGAAATAAAAAAATAAAATAAAATAAATCGTACTCGAAAATAGCCGTTATTATTAAAAAGCCCACAAATACAACATTTTTGGTGCCGAAACCCGGGACGTAGTGATTGTCCCCGTCTACAACAATTGAAGTTGTAATAGACTGGAGCCGTATAATTGTAGGGAAAATTTTTAGAATGGCGGTGTACGTGTAAAATGTGCTTGATAAAATTGGAATTGTTGTTTTTACGTGTAATGTTGTAAATTTGTGGTAAAGTGATTCATTATCACTAGTCAATTATTGCGCAATATATTGCTCACATTGTGGAGTTCAAGAAAATATTTGGAGAAATTCCACGAGACATGCACTGCTGGAATGATCCATCGCATTGTTAGTGCATTGAATGTTTCATAAGACACCGCCTATCTTTCTCGATCGATAACGCGGTGATGGCGTCGATTACTAGATACATTACCTGCAACTTTTTGAAGTAGTTTTTCTATAATTTTTACATCTGCGGGCACGGCCAGTAGTGCTAGTTTGGAATCTGATCGGCTATGGATTATTACAGGGTAGCCAAATGAAGGGTAGCGCTAAAATCAAGGGGCTGGTTAAAGAACGGCCCATAGCCATTAAACTTATTAAGCGCCTCAATACTAAATGTCAATCACCAGAAGGTCAATCATGGAACGAGGCGATCATCGACATGCAAAAATCAGCCCTCGATCGTCACTGGGCTCTGTTTCAAAACAAACAATTGGAAATAGCTGAGTCACCTAACCTCATTGAACGCTGGCGCGGTCGTAATGAGGAGATGGCTATAAGAATGGCGACCTTGTATCACAATACGAAGGAAAGGTTATCCGCATTCATGAATATTGCCAAGCCTAATTATAATCGAACAGTGCCAAAGGTAAATGAAATTATGCTGCCCAAATGCAATGGTAGCTATACGGGTTGGACATCGTGGCGCGCCCAATTTGGTAGTAAAGTTTGGAACAACGAACTTCCAGCTGATTCGAAAATCGATCTGCTCATGTCGGCATTGATTGGCAAAGCCAATCCAGTTGAATCGTATGTGGAGGAAATTAGAGACTGGACATTCCTCTCATGGAATTCCGCCAACTAGATCGTCTACGTTCAATCATCGATACCATTTAGCAAGAATTGCGGGCGTTAAATCGGTTTGATTGTAATACCGAGGCTTGGAGTCTATTTATGGCAATGTTTATCTTGCGTAAACTGGACAAATCGACCAGAGCTGCATGGGAAATGGACCGCGATCCCGTTGCTCCAACATCGCTTCGGGATCTGCTACCGTTCCTCGAACTCCGTTTTCTAGCAATACGGAATTTAAAGACCAATCAAGTGCCACAAGCCGGTCAACATAACCAAAATAATATCTATCCACCGAATGAGAATCGCAACAAGCGCCATGCTTCGGATTTTCATGATAATCACTCGAGTGCAAAGGCTGTGATTATGCTAAACATAATCGCATGAATTGTCCTCAATATCCTGTGATGCGAGTAAATCATATCCAAAATAACCGTTACAACAATGTTCATAAACGACGAGGTAGCAGAAATCAACGTTCATCGTATCACATCAGCGTTGAGAATCCAATTCCATCAGAAACTATGCAGGCAAACCAAATAGCAATGGATGAACAATCCAATCAAGACAATGGTCTACCCATAATTGGCACGGCATTGTGTAGATTACAACAACCGAACACGATAACTGGAAATGTTCGCGTACTTTGTGACTCTGGATCACAGATTAATTTGATAGCACTAGAATGTGTTCAAAAGTGGAACCTCGTTCGGAAACCATGTAAAATTATGATTTCAAGTATTGGTACCTCACGGCCGATGAAATCATTGGGCATGGTGGACTGCGTGTTGCGTCATCGCTATGATTTATCAGCTACAATGCCGGGACGTTTCGTCATTGTCCACAAAATAACAGGTGTAAATCCACAGGAAGGGTTTAGTAGTCCATTTACTAGTCAGCTTTGTGATGATAAACTCGCTGACCCAACATTTTCTGTACGTGGTCATGTTGATGCCTTAGTTGGTGTATCTACTTGGACATCGATCTTAGGCGACGGTATAGTCCGTTACTCTTCGGAAGGCAATCGCAGCCTTTAACAGCCTTATCATACCATGTGGTCAAATCAGATTGCGATTTGGATAAACAGTTGGAACAATTTTGGTTTGTGGATAATTCCGAATCCCATACCCCTCGTACTGCCGAGGAACAACGAGCTGAAGATATTTTTATGTCCACACACACTAGAAGAGTTGATGGTCGTTACGTGGTTATGATCCCACTCAAGGAAAATGTAATGCCACTTGGCCGTTCTCGTCATACAGCTTTCAATCGTTTCATCGGATTAGAAAAGCGTCTCAAGAAAAATTCGGAAATGGCTGCTGCATAAATTCATACTGGATTACGTTGATTCCGGTCAATTGATTTCAGCTCCACCAGCTCCAGATAGTCCGGATAAGTCATACTACATACCATACTATACAATATAAAAGAAAAAATTTCGCGTCGTGTTTTATGCTTCCTGTATAACATCATCGGGAGCATCATTCAACGATCAACAACTGCCGGGCGAGAAATAGCAAGCTGATCTATATGAAACGTTGTGGCTGTTTCGAACGTGCCTATTTGCATTGACAGCGGATATCGTGAAGATGTTTTGCCAAATAAAGGTCCACCACGATCAATGGAATTTCCAACGAATATTTTTCGTCCAGCAGCAAATTAACCCATTGGGGAATATTTCATCACTTGTGTGAGTTGGGGGTTTACGTCGGCGGGGTTTAACTCTGTTCGAGCTCTACAACAATGCGCCAGGGACGAAGCAATATGGTTTCCGGCTGCTTCTGTGGCCACCCTGGCAAATTTTTACATAGATGACTTCCTATCTGGTGCTGAAACATTGGAAGAATTAACACTGCATATAGCCAAATGATTGAAATGTTAGCTTCTGCTGGATTTGAATTAGCAAAATGGGCTGCCAGTAATTTGGAATTGGCTAAAGAACTTGTTCAAAATGAGTTGCGTGAAATCGAACTACAACCTAATACCGGGATATTAGGTATGATGTGGGATCCAAGCAAAGATGATTTTTATATCAAAATCGATGATTATCCAGCAAACAAGGACAAAACCTATACTTAAGTATACGACGCTACTGGACTTTTCGCACCAGTTATCATTGCTGGTAAGATTGCCATGCAAGAAATTTGGAAACTAAATTTTGGTTGGGACGACCTTGTTCCTAATCACATAATGGCATTATTGTCATCGTTTCATCAGAGTGTAACTGAATTGGTAACAATACCCGTTCCAAGATGGATAGCCTACTCAAAAGAAGTGCAACTGCAGCTGCATTTGTTTTCAGATGCCTTGAGAGCAGCATATGGATCATGTGCCTTCGGTCAGTTCATCATAATGGAAATGTGATTGTTCGTCTCATCACATCAAGAAATAAGGTCGCACCAATTAAACCACAAACAGTTCCTCGTTTAGAAATAATAGGGGCTGTCATGAATGCCAATTTATGCAAGTTCGTTCAAAAGGCATGCAAGCTGTCAGATATAAATGTTTATTAATGGACGGATTCAACCATCGTCATTTATTGGTTGAAGAAAAAGCAGCAATTGTTAAGGCCGTTTATCGCAAATCGAACTGCTACTATATTATCATCTTCAGATGTTAACGACTGGCATCATATTCCTGGAGATCAGAATCCAGCAGATTTGTTATCGAGAGGCTGCGCTGCTATGCAATTGAAAAATTACCAACTGTGGTGGAATGGTCCGCAATGGCTCGAAGAAGAACCGAACAAATGGCCAAACAGTATGCGGTTGAACTTATCTGAGGACGACATGAACACAGACATGAACACAGATGCTTATCAACATCTATTATGAATTTCCAGTGGCAGCCTTTATGGTTAATGAGGAATCACTGGTTAATAGAGCGTCCACGCTGAATAAATTGATACGAACAACAGCGTTTGTTTTCCGGTTCATTCGAAGAATAAAGGGAAATAGCGTTAAACCTGTCAAACCAGCAACATTTCAAGACGTTACTCCTGTGTCATCAGTTGAGCGCGATAACGCAATAAAATATTGGTCCCGCTTAGTAAAGATCGAATGATTTAGTTTAGAGTGGAAGGCTCTACAGTATAAAAAGGAGATACCATCGAACTCAAAATTGCGTAAAATGTGTCCGTTTATCGATAGTGAACATGTAGTTCATGTCGGTGGACGATTAGTCAAATTAAATCTGCCATTGGAAATAAAGCATCAAATAATCATTCATCCAGAATCAAAGTTCTGTGAGTTGATCATAGCCGACGCGCACTCACGTACATTCCATGGTGGAACACAGTTGATAATGTCCATCATTCGGCACAAATTTTGGGTAACAAATCTACGCGCGGCAGTCAAGAAAGTCATAAACAAGTGTGTCATTTGCATACGGTTCAAGAAGGATGCCGCCAAACAATGGATGGGTTCATTACCTCCAGCTAGAACCAATCAATCATTTCCATTTGTGGTATCGGGCGTCGATTTTGCAGGACCGGTTGAGGTTCGTAAAACGCTTGCGCCACAGATGAACCTGTGAGCTGCTCCCCACCAAAGGCGGGATTTGGGAGGCGTTCGTGAAATCCATGAAGTACCACCTGAGAAGAGTCGTCGGTCAACGTATATTGTCAGCCAATATACAATGATCACTCAAATCGAATGCTGCTTAAATTCACGTCCACTGTCACCATTAACTGACGATCACAATGACCTCGAGGCTCTTATACCTGGTCACTTTTTGGCTGGCCGATCATTATTGCATCATCCACCATCAGAAGATTTAATAAATTGCAATGACAACCGTCTCACACTGTGGGGCCAACAGCAAAAAATAATTCAATCATTCTGGCATCGCTGGAAGGATGATTTTCTTGTATCATTACAGAAACGAAGCAAATGGTATCGACCCCAAAAAAACATTAAGACCGGTGACATGGTAATCGTACTGGAGGAAAATCTACCACCGACGTGTTGGGCCCTTGGTCGAATCGAAGAATTTCATCCCGGTCCTGACTAGTGTGAAGTTTATGACAAATTGACAAAAAACCTCACAACAGCAAAAAAGTGTAAAAGCAAGTACATATTACACTTTCTACACAATCTATAAGAAGATGGCTTCATATATTTTGTCATTTTTTGACAAAATTGTGTAGCTTACACTTGCTACAGTAACACTTCCATAAGTTGAACTTTTATTAGTCGAATTATTCCATAAATCGAACTTTATTGTGGCAGGAGCCACAATTTGTATTGGGGAGGAATTTCTATATATCGAATTTTCTTTAACTCGAAAAATTATTTTGGCAACTAGTGATTTGACTTATAGAAGTTTCACTGTAATTCGAAAAAAATTTAATTTTACATTCAAAAATTTTGAAAACTAAATAAATGTGGTGAGTTGTGTTAAAGCTCGAAGGTAAAATACTAAATAGTTATACAGAAGTATGTTTTAAAATTATAATAAAAATGAAGTTTTTGTTAATTTTCATAAGGCATTAAAATACAATACTGTAAATATTTGAGCTCATAACAAATGTAAATAGAAACATTTATTAACCAATGACATGTTTCCTGGATCTGAGTATGCCATCACATTGGTATGCATTTAGTGGATAATATAAAGTAATCGCCATATTAACGCGACCCTCAACAAACCGGTGGTCGATTTTACAATAAGACACACACTAAAATTAAGTGTAGTGTATTTTCGAAGGCCAATGACAGGCTATCGTAGAGATTGTTCCCTGGATCTGAGTATGCCATCACACTGGTATGCATTTAGTGGATAGTATAAAGTAATCGCCATATTAACGTGACCCTCAACAAACCGGTGGTCGATTTTACAATCAGACATACACTAAAATAATGTGTAGTGTATATTCGAGTCCACTGACAGGCCATCGTAGAGATTGTTCCCTAGATCTGAGTATGCCATCACACTGGTATGCATTTAGTGGATAGTATAAAGTAATCGCCATATTAACGTGACCCTCAACAAACCGGTGGTCGATTTTACAATAAGACATACACTAAAATTAAGTGTAGTGTATTTTCGAAGGCTAATAACAGGCCATCGTAGAGATTGTTCCCTGGATCTGAGTATGCCATCACACTGGTATGCATTTAGTGGATAATATAAAGTAATCGCCATATTCACGCGACCCTCAACAAACCGGTGGTCGATTTTACAATCAGATATACAATAAAATTTTGTGTAGTGTATTTTCGAAGGCTAATAACAGGCCATCGTAGAGATTGTTCCCTGGATCTGAGTATGCCATCACACTGGTATGCATGTAGTGGATAATATAAAGTAATCGCCATATTAACGCGACCCTAAACAAACCGGTGGTCGATTTTACAATAAGACATACACTAAAATTATGTGTAGTGTATATTCTGATTTTAAAATCGACCACCGGTTTGTTGAGGGTCGCGTTTATATGGCGATTACTTTATATTATCCACTAAATGCATACCAATGTGATGGCATACTCAGATCCAGGGAACAATCTCTACGATGGCCTGTCATTGGCCTTCGAAAATACACTACACTTAATTTTAGTGTATGTCTTATTTTAAAATCGACTACCGGTTTGTTGAGGGTCGCGTTAATATGGCGATTACTTTATATTATCCACTAAATGCATACCAGTGTGATGGCATACTCAGATTCAGGAAACAATTACTACGATGGCCTGTCATTGTCCTTCGATAATTCACTACACTTAATTTTAGTGTATGTCTTATTGTAAAATCGACCACCGGTTTGCTGAGGGTTGCGTTAATATGGCAATTACTTTATATTATCCACTAAATGTATACCAATGTGGTGGCATACTCAGATCCAGGAAACATGTCATTGGTTAATAAATGTTTACGTTTGTAATGAGCTAAAATATTTACAGTATTGTATTTTAATGCCTTATGATAATTTTAAAACATACTTCTGGGTAACTATTTAGTATTTTACCTTCGAGCTTTAACACAACTCACCACATTTATTTAGTTTCCAAAATTTTGAAGGTAAAATTAAATTTTTTCGAATTAGCCTGTGTCAAAAAATGACAAAATATATGAAGCCATCTCCTTATAGATTCTGTAGAAAGTGTAATACTTGCGTTTACACTTTTTTGCTGTTGTAAGGTTTTTTGTCAATTTGTCATAAACTTCACGCTAACTAGGTCCTGATGGTCTTGTACGTAATATGACCGTTAGAACAGCTGCTGGCACTTCCCATCAATCACTCGTAGGCGCGAGTGCTTCGTGACATCTCAACCCCCCATGTGATCTGGAAATGCGGTTTCCCCTAGCTCTTCCAGCTAGGTTTTTTTATTTCCCTTACCCAAATGTGGATCAACCTTGGGTCCTCAGCCGTTGGGGAAGGGGGGGGGGGAATGTTCAAATACATTTCACACCACACAGTTTGTTTTTTCGTTTGTGTTAATTTTTTAGTAAGCCTTGTGTTATAATTCGCACAGCGCGCACGAAATAAAAAAATAATATAAAATAAATCTTACTCGAAAATAGTCGTTATTATTAAAAAGTCCACAAATACAACTACTACTATTAGAATTTTTTGACAAATTTGTAGAAACATTCGCAGTTCCCATCTCGATTTTAAAATATTTTATATTTTCTGCCTACTTAATTCATCAAACAACAAGTTGCCCCGTCTATATTTTGGAAAAATGCAACTGTTTGGATTGTCGCGAATACACCAAGCTTCGTCCTCGTTATCCGAAAAAAATATTAATTGATTATCTTTCGTTCTGAATCAAAAATTTTCCAAGCAATGCAATAATTCTGTTGTAAGTAAGATAACACCATCACCTAAATTAATACGCTGATGATATAAAATTAAAAGACAATATGACATTTTAACATTGAAAGTTTTTTGAATATGAGGAAAATTCTTGAAAGTATGACAGAGATTATGAAACAATTATTTGAGAAAAGTTATTCAAAAATGTTTGTTCGATCTATATTTAATTGAATCACAAATTCATAATTAGCCTTCCATCCAGTTGTTTTATTATAAATCAATTTTAGTTTATTTGAAACCCTTAACATAAAATTTCATTGTAAACCTGTACCATTCCTAATCTTATTACAAAACCCATCATGGGTCAGTAACGTACAGAAACAAAATTCATATAATTTATTTGCATCATCATTTTGAATGAAAAATAAAAATCCCTTTTCAATTCTTCTTCAAAATAAAAAAAAAAATATCACGAAAATAGGAAAAGATCGAATAGAACCATAATAAATCAAATCAAAGATTGACCCAAATTAAATCAACAAGAAACTCTATTGTACACAGTTAATATTTATGTATATGTTGTTATCCCACTGAACAGGGAACAAACATAAATTTATCTTAATAAAATAAGATGTCGATGATAGCCTATTCTTAGTGAAATGAATTGAGAGAAACCTAAATCCAAAAAAAAAAAAAAAATACAAATTTCCCAGTTTACAATAAAGAAGAATGATGAGAATCTAACCCATATTGTTATATGGTCGATGTGAGACCACCGTATAATCAAAATTTTTCATCGACCTTAACTTCCCATCAAATTCCCATAGCAAACACAAATAACAAACACACACGCATATATGTACATTTTTAACCTGTACAGCGTAGAAAAATTAAAATTAAACCATGTTTGACGTTTTCCTTCCAAAAGAATTGAAAAGCAAACGGCAAACATGAAAACGAAAATTTTAGTCACGTTTATCTCCTTTGTAATTTCCAAAGTTAAGTAATGTTTATGAATAAATTTTATGTTAACTGTCTCGTATCACAAATACATATATACTATATAGGTCTATATCCTCCTAGCGGGTTCTGAGATTTAGTTATTTATATGTTTCTAAATTAGTTTTGTAGAAAAAGCTAGATACCTTCCGGCATTGATTAAATAAATATACGTTTCATGAAATTTACGAATATGTACATATTAATTCACTAGAGCCAGATAATTACAAATTACGTATGTAGGTAACTTGTAAGAAATTTATTCTACCTATAAATTAGGTAACAGACAATTATTTACCGACTACTCGCAGATACAATCAAAACCACCTTTATAGCCGCAAAATGATATTTTTTTCATATCTGAAAGATTGTTTTACTTACTACTCAGAAAGTGACATTACTTGTGTTTCACTTAAAATGCTTTTACGAATAAAAGAATAAATAAACGGAATAACTCAAGAAAACTTGAACATCATTTTTCAGTTATCCGCAATTTCTCTCACCGCAAACTTTACGTTTGCAATTGGAAATGTTTCGAAAATATTAGAATATGTAACAACCCTCCCCCACTCAATTCATTGTCGATCAAGAGGAGAATTGTTAACAGAAACTTGATTAAGGATCACCGGTTTTAGGTTTTTTTGGTTTTTATTTTCATCTAAAAATATGCGGCTATAGCTCAGCGGATTGAGGTGGCGGTTTTTCAAGATAAGGGCCAATCTTGCTAAGCCGTATATAAAGGGATACAATAAGGAAAACATACGAAATGCACGCTAGTATTTACTTACCTCATTTTTATATGGAGATTCTAACAGTCAGGCAAACTCATCTCATCCTCAGCAGGGCTGCTTCAACTATCTCATTCTGAAAATGCAACAAAATTTCGAACAGTAAAACTTGGAGAAATTGAAAGAGGTTATAAGTTTATTTATTATAAGGTTATTTCGATTCTTAATTAAAATTCGCTAGACTTTATATATGATGAATTTGTTTAAATACTCCAATCCGCTATCTCGGTTTAGGACCGGAAACAGCATCATAAACGCAGCACCAGTCAATTTTCTTATATAATTTATGTGTTTTCGAAGTTTAGGTCGCTGGACAAGGTCACACTCAGATACTTGTATAATCAGTCGCTGTCACTATTTCCTGTCTATCACGATGGACGTGGCCTTTTTAACTTGTTCTCGCAGCCTTGTTTTAGATAAAACAACATTAGCTGTGTCTTTGCTGCATTTATGCCGATCTTCCAGCGACTGTAATAGGCAGTGATGGTGTCTATAGATATGTCTGTATTCTAGCTGTGGATTGGAATTCGCGTCATCCGCGAAAATTGGAAGCCTGTCATACTGTTGTCTTAAGACCGAACCCTGTGGGACTCCCGTAGTTGCCCTGCGTATAGTCGACCTATTTGCGTTATTGATACTGACAAAAAATGTTCTTTTTGTTAGGTTTTATGACTGCTTTTACTACTTGAGGTACTCCGCAGGACACCAGTTTACACATTAAGCCCTCATGCCACACCGAGTCGAACGCCCTTTTAACGTCCAAAAATATGGCAGCCACAATTTTATGGTGTCTCTTTGATTTTTTGGCATAATTTAAAATTCTCATCAGAGCATCAGTTGTGGACCTGTTTTGCACAAATCCAAACTGCTCATCAAGAATCATATGTCGAATTGAGTCTAATAGTCGTCGATAAATTACTCGTTCTGCTAGCTTGCTCATACCACATAATGAGCTTATAGGTCTGGTGCTCTTCGGATTTCATGGCTTTCTAGGTTTTGGCAAGACTATTGTTTTGATAACTTCCAAGTGACTGGAAAATAGGCATACTCAAACATGTCATTTATAATTATCACTAGTTGCCCAATGAGCGGCAGATTTTGGATGGCTCAACTCGCAAGAGTTACACGGGATACTTTGGCATAACGCAAAGTACCTTAATACATCCTCGCAGCTTGCAGCGCAGTAAATCATCTGTGGTATAATTGGGTTCCATTTGTCCTCTTCGTCCTCCAAAACTATATTTGTCTTTCTAGCCGGTTTTAAGGTTTTTATACATTTAAATACGGTTGCTTGATATTGTAGCTTGATCGTAACTGGTCCTGTACGTCCCTGGTCAGTCGGTTTACCATTGTTGAGGGGTACAGCAAGGGAATCTTACGGTGCATTCTACAACAGAAGTTTCTTGCTTTGATAATTTTCACAAACACCTTTGGATTTTGCTTTCGCCCAGCGCCTAAGTCCAGCCTTGAAGGATGTTGCTCATGCAGCTGCTGTCCGTGTTGTACTACAACAATGCAATAAGAAGTGTTGGAAGCTCTTGGGCATTTTCACAAAGAAACTCTCGGATGCAAATAAAAATATTTCCCAATCGATCTGGAATTACTGGCAATCTGCAAGGTAGTCAAATACTTCAGACAGCCAACATGTTCACGGACATGGCAGCGTTGTTGCGGATACACTATCTCATAGAGCTGACAACGAAACGGCCACATTCGAGACTCAAATCGACTTACGAAAAATTGCAACCACACAAAAAGCCGACCTATAACTTTAAAATTTAATTTCTGATTCCAAATATCATGTATCTGGCCTTGAAATCATCTGCGAAACATCCACTGCGAACAATCGCCCATACTTCGCAGAACCAACATACCGCATCCTGGTGTCCGCAACTCGTAAATTGAATGCTGCTCGCTACTTTTGGCCCAGTATAAACAAAGACGTAGTCCAATAGGCTCAGTCTTGTTTATCCTACAAGCGTTCCAAGGTTAAAAAAGATACAAAATCACCCCATGGACAATTCGAAATTCCACCTGGTCGATTCGAGCACATCTACTTAGACATCGTAGGTCCACTTCCTCCGTCTAATGGATACATAAACTTACTCACATGTGCATGACAAACAAGTCAACTGCAACCATTGCCACCACATTCGTCTACAATTAATTATGTATCACGATTCAGCTCCTACAGATTACAACTGATCAGAAAACGCAATTCGAATTAAAACTTTTCACAGAGTTAACGAAACTCCTCGGATCTCATTATATATGTACAACGGCTTATCATCCACTAGCCAATGGCATGGTTGAACGCTTCAATACAATGGACTGGAGTTCGGAAACAGCAGTCGTTGTATTTGGAATCCGAGCGACAGTGAAGGAAGCTCTAAAGTGCTCACCAGCCGAAATGGTTTACTGACAAACCATCAAGCTACCCGCTGAGTTTTTTTGTCGAAAAACCTCTTTTACCTTTACCAACTAGCGACACAGCCGTCGACCAACTGCGACAAACTATGCAAAACCTTGTACCAAACTCAACTCGTCGAACCAACTAAGTTGACGTGTTTGTTCCAAAATCAGATAACAACTGTGATATGGTTTTCATCAGAACAGGCAAAGTTCGCACGGGATTTTTTCCTCCGTAAGAACATCCGTAACAAGTTATTCATCAACTACTTGGTTTTCTTCGTAATTTGCCACAGTTGTTGTTCTGCTCATTGGATAGACGCTGAATATGTCTAGTCCTTTTGTTTTTAGATTCTCCTTTATTTCTTCTGCTGCGGTATTTTGGTAGAAAATTCCTAATTTTCTTTCTTTATTTCTTCTACAAGTTGTTTATAGTGGTTTATGGTTATTTGTGGTGAATAAGGGGACAACATAACTCTCCGGTCCATCTCCTTTTCTGACTCTCTGGAGTAGTCGCTCAGAGCACTCATAAATTTTTGGACATTATTATTATTATTACTGGAGGGCCATGCGGGCGATCAGCCACTTCGCACTGCGACCTAAAAGATCTATTGTGCTGGACCCTGCTTAATTATCCGTCCAGTCAATATTCAGTTTCTTAATGAACCTGACAATACTGCCTCCTGGTACGTTAAACATACTATCTGGGCTTATTGCTCTCCCTCCTAGATGTTTACTACAGAATGTAGTTCCGCTAGAAAAACGGTAGCATTTGAGCACAAGGACCTCGAGAGGGTTGTCCAGCTCCCGTATATTCCTACTCCTGCCCCGTATTCCGTTTGATTTTACTCTTACGAGTTGCTGGGAATTGCAAATCGCCTGTATATCACCCAGCTTTACTACAGGAAGGCTAAATAAAACTGGAGGGTGCCTGGTATTCAGAGTCCGCTTATTTTGGACTGATTAACCTATCAACCATTCATCCATCGGCATATGCTCTTCCATCTTAGATTAGGGTTTCTTGTCAAGGTTTTCTGCTTTAGCGCCGTACTTTAGCCTGTGGCAAATGGCCTAAAATGTGCCAAGTGGCCTTAGTTACCAGTGGTTGCCACTAAGAGGCAGCACATACACTTGCGAATTGTGAACAGGTTACCCCTTACACATTTGTACCTATCACGCAGCTGCCTCATGACAAGACCAGAACAGCTCACGTGATACGCACCCTACTTTAAGATTACGGATCTGGTAGATTAATCTACTCAACTTTGGTTCCCCTCCCCTCCAATAGACGCCAAACCAACAATTTTTGGACATGAATGCTTATATCTGCATTGCTCTCTCTTAGCTATTTTGTGCTCTGACATTCGTTTGTTTTCTTTGTCTGGCCGTTTTCGGCTGGTGGCTCGTTTATGGCTTTGGACTTTCCATCCTCCACCTGCAAAGGGGTTTTTTTAGTCTCCGTAATAAAGTTTTTTAAGTTAGCTAGTTCGGCTAACTTCTTGTTATTGGCTATGTTGATCATGCCATTTACAAAGCTGATGGCTTTTGATCCAGCGGCTTAGTTTTACTAGTGTTGGTTGGTAGGCATTGTTGTGCTGCGCATCCCACCGGGCGCTAGCACACATCTTTACCCTGATTTTAAGAATTTATTTTTTTTCTCTTTTCTGTTTTCGACAATTCTATTTCGCTTCCTTTCTCTTTTATAGTGTTTACTTGTTATTCCTAGTTTACATAAACCGCTCCACGAGCCTCTTGTATTAAATTTTCTCGTGTATAGATTTTCACGATATTTATTCATCGACGTTAAAGTTTAAAGCATTCATATCCAATAGTTGATAGCATAAGTTCTAATAATAAGATTAAGACACTTTTTCCTTGGTGTAAAGAAAGCGTTTGATATGGTTGAACAAACAATGGGACTTTTACTTTTACTAAATTTAATAAAGTCTTATTTAGGGAATCGCTGTCAAATTACTAAGGTGTAAATCAATAAATACTTGCAAGAAATTTTTTAATTATAAGGCTCCTTTCTTATTTAATCAGTTACAATCAAGTATTAACTGCATCATCATTTTTGGATGTTTCGAAATCTTCGAGCAGTTGGTTAATAGAAATGGGACAATGGGGATTTAATTTTGGTTTATTTTTCAATTTGTTTCATTTTTTTTATTTGTTAAATTCTAAAAATTTTGTTTTGTTTTGTTTTATTATTAATTATTGTTATGCCTCTGTTTCAAAGATTTTATTATTTATGTTAAGCAATAATATTGTAAAATTTAATGAGAATAAAGATTAAAAAAATGAAGGAGACGGTTTAATTCTAAATAGGTCACAAAAGTAAAGACAATTGATTTTTCTTACTAATAGCTGACTATGTTAATCTAATCTCCCCTTTATTTATTGACTGATTTCACTAGAATGCAATTTGCATTAGAAATTCAGCACGTGCCTTTTACTTCGGATAAATAAATTTATTTATTTTTTTTCTTTATTAATCAAATAAAACCAATTTCCGTATAAATTTATAGATTATACAATTTATAAACATTTCAAACCATAAAAAAATGTTGAGAATGTTGATATATAAAAAGCCAAAATAAAAGCGACAAACAGTCGTTAGTATTTGTGCGTGATGAAATAAAATATTAAGAATTTAAACGTTTCTACATTGTACCTACCGTATAGTAGTAAATAGTAGGGTTTTACATAGTACCGTAGTTGCGTTTTATGTGCTTTCAAATCAATAAAACTAAAATATGTGTAATAAAATATTCAAAGTTGTTGTAAATAAAAATAGTAGTACACCTGTCCCTTAATTAACACGGTACTTGATTAACACGGATTTGATTTAACACGGTCAATGAATTGAGACAAAGTCTTGATTAACACACATCCGCGTTAATCAACTACCGTGTTAATCGAAGGACAGGTGTATTAGTCGCGAATAACATGGTTTTGAGTTACACAGAAGTTTGGCGTAACGTAATTACCGTGCTAATCGAGGGACAGGTGTATTTGTAAGTGTGTAACTTAGAGGATTGCTTTGTTAATCGCATGCACGTAAAACAATATCAACAGAATACTATCGTTATGTTGTGTTCAAATGTGAATAAAAATTTTCAAGTTTTTCGCGTCTGTATTCAGCCACACTAGAGGATAAATTTTTTAAAAGGTAATCCCTGAGAAAGATGACCTCCCGATTTGACCCGGTACGGAAGTTGACCCGTTTAGAAAAGTTACATGTGCAGAAATAGTTTTCGAAACACTACGCGGATTTTATTTTATTCAAACGTAAAACCATACTTGGTAAATTTATAACGTTCATTGTAAAAATGTTGAAAGTGTGCCAAATTTTGGCCAGATCGGTCCAATTGTTTTTGAAAAATTTTAACTACCGACTTAAAAAATAAAATTTCGAAAAAAAAAGAATTTAAAGTTACATTAATGAATAAAATAGAGTTTTGCTCCAAATGACTTCAAATTTGCAGTCAATATTTCTTATAAGTTTTAACATTAGATACAACATTTATGAAAAAAGAAAAACAAAATACCGACCCTTTTCCGTCCTAAATAAAAAGTCGCCAGTTCGTCTACGGACCGTTCCAAATTTAACGAGGACATTTTCGGGCATTCCAAACCCTTGATCAGGTTTTTTTAGTCTGGCTTAGTTTTCGAGAAAATGGAAATATTATACATACTGTTAAAGTTAGCCGAAAGTTGCCAGCCGAAAGTGAAAATTCGATAATGCAGATTGTGTTAGTCTAGCCGAAAATTAAAAAAATGGTAATGCAGATTGTCTAATCCCAGCCGGAAGTGAAAAGTCGATAATGGAGATTATGATATAACAATCCAGCCGAAAATAAAAAATTTAGTAGTTATCAGCCGAAAGTAGGTAAATTTGATTTGAATAAAAATTTTTCTAAATAAATTTACGTGTAAAATTTTGCTTCGTAGAAAATATCGGAAAATCAGAAGAATATACAAAATTGAAATAAAATCAGCCTCTAGAGTACATATCTGAGGCTAAATCGTTTTTATGTGATTTGTCAATAGCTGTCAAATAAAAAAAATCAGTTCAAGTTTCCCGTGGGAAATCTCGGAAAATTCTATTTTCCAAAAATTATTAGAAAATTTGTATAAAACCAGCCTCTATAGTGTTATGTCTGGAGATGGATTGCTTTGATGTGATTTGTCAATAGCTCTCGCAGCTAATACTAATGCAATTCATCTCCAGACATAACACTCTAGAGGCTGATTTTATACAAATTTTCTAACAATTTTTGGAAAATCGAATTTTCCGGGATTTCCCACGGGAAACTTGAACTGAATTTTTTTTTCCTGCGATAGCTTATGACAAGTAATATCAATGCAATCCATCTCCAGGTTAAACACTTTAGAGGCTGATTTTATTCATCCATTTCTTACTTTCGGCTGAAACTTTTTTGAATTTTTCGAGATTTCCCACGGGAAACTTGAACTAAAGTTTGTTCCTGCGATAGCAATTGACAAATCACATTAATACAATACATCTCCAGACATAACACTCTAGAGGGTGATTTTATAAAATTTTCTAATAATTTTTGGAAAATCGAGTTTTCCGAGATTTCTCACGGGAAACTTGAACTGAATTTTTTTCCTGCGATATAGCTATGGACAAATCACATCAATGTAATCCATCTCCAGACATAACACTGTAGAGGCTGATTTGACACAAATTTTCTAATAAATTTTCGGAAATCGAATTTTTCGAAATTTCCCACGGGAAACTTGATCTGAATTTTTTCCTGCGATAGCTATTGACAAGTCATATCAATGCAATCCATTTCAGGACATAACACTCTAGAAGCTGATTTTATACAAATATTGTAAAAAAAATTGGAAAATCGAATTTTCCGAGATTTCCCACGGGAAACTTGAACTGAATTTTTTGCTGCGATAGCTATTGACAAGTCACATCAATGCAATCCATCTCCAGACATAACACTCTAGAGGCTGATTTTATTCATACATTTCTTACTTTCGGCTGGAAACTTTTTTGAATTTTCCGAGATTTCCCACTGGCAACTTGAACTGAATTTTTTTCCTGCGATAGCTATTGACAAATCACATCAATGCAATCCATCTCCAGACATAATTTTCTAGAGGCTGATTTGACACAAATTTTTTAATAGTTTTTGGAAAATCGAATTTTCTGAAATTTCCCACGGGAAACTTGAACTGAATTTTTTTCCAGTGATAGCTATTGATAAGTCACATCAATGCAAGCCATCTCCAGACATAACACTCTAGAGGCTGATTTATTTTCGGCTGGAATGTCAATAACATAATCTGCATTATCGACTTTTCACTTTCGGCTGGAAACTTTCAGCTAACTTTAACAGGGTATATTATACAGTATTGTTGAAAATTTCAAACCCAATTTTTTTTTTCGTTTTCTTTTTATTTTCTTCTAAATAAAATGATGATTTGGCTTTAACATATGCGTCTAATAATTACCTAAAAATTAAACAATTTATTGAAATTGACTTACACATTTTAAGTAAATGGTTTTTCTATCACCGACTAGTTGCGAGTGACAAATCTAGAGTTTTGCATTTTAGACGACCTGACACAACAGTTGATCAAAACTTTTTCAAGTATCATGTATACTCATGTGATAAGAATTCATGTTTTGGTCAGTGTTTTGATTTACCCTGCGTAAACGAGTTTAAATACTTAGGTGTAACAATTGACTCACGGCTAAATTGGTCCTCCCACCTAACTAATATCAGGAAAATTGTTATTACTGCGGTGCATAAATTTTATAATCTTCGACCTTTATGTCCATCTTATATTTTAAGAAGGTTATATCATGCTCTTGTAGAATCCATTATAATGTATGGGATAACTAGTTGGGGTGGAATTTACTTTGCCAATATTGTTGATCTTTTTATAGCGCAAAAAAGAATTGTGAAATTAATTTACGCTCGTCCGAAAACTACACCCACAATTCCGCTTTTCCGTGAGCTGAATTTGTTGCCACTGAGGTATCTATATGTATTTAAAGTATTGAAAATGTTTTTTGTTCGCAGCAATAGTTATCATAGTCGAATAAATCATGCGTATAATATGAGAAATCCAAACAATTTTATCGGTCTTCGTTGTAATAATGAAAAGTTTAGGAGATTTTATCTATATATGGCACCGTTTTGGTTCCATCTTTTACCTAACCACGTGAAAATACTTCCATCTATGCAGAAACACAAATTTAACAGAGAAATTCGGACTTGGCTGCTTGGCATGGATAATATTGAGCGATATTTTTAGCATTAGATTTGAAGTATGCTATATTCCAATGTGTCTTCGTGTAAAAAATGTATATAATGTAATAATAACTGAGCTTGTATATTGTAGAAAATTATTATTATTTTATACTGATATCCAAAGAATATTATATTAATTTTATTAATAGTTTGTTTTTAATTGCTCCACTACAGACGTAATGTCTAAAGGAGCTTTACTCTATTTCAAATTTTTAAATTGTTTTGCTTGTAATTAGCTTTCATTATGTATATATTTTATTTGAAATAAAGATAATAATAATAATAATAATAATAATAATAATAATAACTCTTCTTAGACCTTATCACTCCGTTTCCATTGCAAGCATTTGATGCATCAAGCAATAACATTTTTCATTTTATGCCTGTTGTTCTTTCCTGTTTATTTGAAAAAGAGCGGAAACAAAAAGACAGTTGGTAGTACGTGTTTTGTTAGTTTTGAAGTTTCCTGCAATCCCATTTAGGATAATGGTAATAATGTTTAACTGGGTATCGGTAAAATATGTTTAATTTGTTTATTTTTACGACTTCTCGAAAACTAAGCCGAACTGCAACATCGTTTCGTTGGTTTCGACTGTATTTTTTTATGACCGATCACCTCCCAAAATGTTACCCTTTAAATTTGGAACACCCTGTATAATCAATATCTGTATACACGTCTATTTTCTTTTCTCACACTTACAAAAAAAAAAAATATTGCAAAATCTCTAGATTATGAAGTTAAAACTTAATTTGCAGAAAAGTTGTAAGAAGACAGTTTCAAGATCTTCTGGATCAGAAAAAACGATGTTCGAAGTGATTTATGTATGTCAAGCTGCTACTTGCTACAGAAAAAACGGATCAATGGATCGGTCTAAAAATTCATATTCAAGCCTTCTGTATTAAATGGGAGATAAAAATTAAACCATTTCGTGAGTTTGTCGTGTTCGGCACCAAAATAGGCTATTTAGTATTGAGTTTATCAAAAGAGTCACAGTTAACAATACGATTTATTAATATTTTGTTCCCTTCATAAAATATCAAAGCTTCTATAACACCATAACAAGAATGTGGTTCGGCATTTACTTGGAAAAACAAGATTAACGTTTCATTTTCCACAGTAGTACTTGTAGTAGCACACTGCCAACCGATTCAAGAAAGGGGTGCTCGAAATGATAGATTGATTTATATTGGAGCTCGCAAGTTAGAATTCCTTGAACTTAAGGAATTATTTCCGAATCGAAAAGCATTGAAATTTTGTTGAAAGAATGCCACAATTTTATGTAAACTATAATCAAAACCGGAGATTCACATATCGATGAAAGCACCTTAGATAATTATTTCGGTTGAGACTAACTTTAATTTTTTGTATACCGGAAAAAAATTTAAGCGTTTTTTCAAAATGGGAATTATTTAAAGAATAAATTATACTTTATTATGAAGCTAGCATCAACAATTTAGCATGCCATGAATTACCTAATAAATTTATAAATGAATTTTAAGATTATATTTTAACAACAGTTCCGTTTTACTTCCAACGGCCAGATTCAAAGAAAAAGACGGCCGCAACAAAAGAAAAGCTACCATTGTGGATGTTCAGGAATCATTCATTTTGCAACTAGAGTGCATTACAAAATACTACTACAACAGATTGACCATACAGCCTTTGCTTGTGGTAGAAGGTTCGCTTAACTTCCAATTAAAAAATTTTCATGTGTATTTCAACGGGTCGCTATTTAAATTTTCTTTATTTATTGCCAGTTTGGATATCTGTTTTTAAATAATTCAAATTTTTAATTTAAAATATCAAAAAGCTTGTGAAATTCCCTGGAATTTTGTTCAACAGTTTTTTTTATCATATTAATACAATACATGATGTTAAATGAACCAGCTTGGTTTCCCTTATCTATATTTTGCATAAATACAACAAATCTAAATACCTGGAAATACAAGACCTTACACCTCCAATAAAAGCAAACTTAGATAAAATAAATATAGACAATGATCTACAAATCATATTCCAAAACCTGTTAATAGCATCTCTTATGGAATAGAACAGTTGATCGAAAATTTAAAAAAAAATGCTTTAAGCTTATCTGTGTAACTTTATGCAAATGACAGTATGTCTAGAAAGCAAGTTTTGGAAATCAAAAATTTAATAAAAAAATTATTATTATTAGTATCAAGTGTTGTACTGAGTACAATACAATATAGAATCATAAATGATCTAAGAAACTTTAAAAACATTTAGATTTTTGCAATGATCCTTTCAAGGAAATAAACTCAGAACACCACATCCTTAAAATGTTAAAGCAGTAATATCGTTTCAGAAACGATATTATCAGGAATTCCAAAATTAGCACCTACAACTTCAAATATTTACATAATGCCTTTAGTTTTCCATATAAAAGACTTAGCAATTAACAGTCTAAAAACTAGTTAATGAGAGAGAATGAACTAGATATCCATGAGAATTTTTGTTTTGATAGCATGCACGATATTTTTTAAGGAATATGTCGGTATGATATAAGCAACATAATATCAGCGTTGATTAATGATGATATAACATCGATAAATGTTGTAAATAGACTGCGGTCGAAATCTAGGGTAAATCATTTACTACGGCAAATGTAGATTTTTAATGTTCGTTTTTTGTTAAATTACGCATTTTTTTATATTTTATACTCGTTCAATTCTTATAACAATAAAGTATATCTAAACGTGAAACTTTTACCTTTTATTATATCATTTACCTTCCTTAAAAAACAGGTAAATGCATTTACCGATTTTAGTGGATTCACTCGAAAATTCGACCGCAGCCCTAGTAGGAAAAAAGTATTCCAATTTGGAGAAACGGAAATCGGTAATTTGCCGCAAGTACGTCGATTTTGGTCGCAAAACGAGGATTTAAGATTGAGAATTTTGTATATATACACACGGCGTAGAATATACATTTTGCTATTGTGTGCCGTCAAATATTTTTTTTTGTATTAGTGTGTTTCCTCATGATGGTTAGTATTAAAAATAAGCGGAGCGGGTGAATCGGTTAAAATTTGTTGGTGCCCATGCTCGCTTTGAGTTATTTTTCGTTTTCTTTTAATATGAAGAGTTCACGAATATTTTTGTGTCTACTGTTCACAAACTTGTTCCCAAACATCTCAACATAAAACACCAGTATTACCATCATTACCATTACCTCCACAACCGTTGCCACACTCATCTCACATAACATCTTCACCAATGCCAAACCTTATCTACTCCCTACCTAACCGCCATTCATCTCATTCGCCATTATCCCCACAACCACTGCCAAGTCCGTCACATTCCATACCATTGGTTCAATTAGGCTCTACCAGTGGAACAGAGAGTGCTCGAAATGCAAGAATTCGGCGAGCTCGAGTTTTTGAAATATTGCCTCCCCGAGCACAGCTTCAGAGAAACAATCCGAGAAGTGTAAGTAACGTATACGATAACATTATATACCATATATTTAACCCTACTTTTAGTTATTTGATAGCGTCGCCGTTACATCGGTTCTAAGGTTGCTACAAATGCAACAGGAATCCCTTGGACTTCTTAAAGATATTAAAACTTAGCTGACAAACCAGTCCAAGGAATAATTTTAAGATATTTTTAAATTTTTTTGATAATTTAAATTTGCTTTAATTAAAACAATAACATAAAATGTTCGTGTTTTATTTTCTAACAAAAATTACATTTTTAAAAGAAAGGCCTCTTTCTTGAATATAATTAGTCAAAAATTGCCGATTTTTTTCCCCGGAATATTCATCTTCGGCATCAGCAACTGGAACTATTTCTTCAAGCATCATACTAAACTCCTCTATATGTAGGGTAGTTATTTTCAATTAATATATTGTGCAATACTACACATGCATTTATTATATTGGCCGCCCTCTCATGTATGTGATGCAGGTGACCCGAAGCTAGTTTGTGGCACCGGAGCCTACTTTTCAAAACGCCAAAGCAACGCTCTATGCCACTTCGGATTTTGGTATGCGCCTAATTAATTTCTGCTTCAGCATCAGTCGCTGGCCTACGGTATGGAACCATCATGTGTGGTTTTAGCGCATAGCCGCTGTCACCTGTAATTCAACAAAAATATGTTTGGTTTAGTAAATTATTAAACAAATATTTAATCAATTGTAATACCAAATAGCTAGGTCTTGCAATCTTCAGAATTTAATCGACGCACTACCGGAAGAATTTTGCTCCCTTCCTAAATATGGGAATCGTGGGTTGATCCAGGGTAAATATAAATTTAGAGATAATCGTTACATGCAAAGGTAATAATAAACATCTTCCAATTACCGCTTGCACATTTATGGAATGGAAACCTTTTCTATTAACGTATCCGTACTCATCTTTTTTTTTATATTGAAGATTACAATATGGTTACAATCTATCAAACCCAATATGCCGGGTACACCGAACTTATTGAAAAATTCCTTTTTTTAGTGTTAGCTGCCGGTAATGTTGCGGGAAAAATGATATGCTGGTGAACTAGTTTCGTGCCAATAATATTTCTTATGCATCTTACACTATAGATGACACCTTGCTCTGGCATATGACAGCAAACGCGTCTAACCCCACGCGTCGCTGGTGGCTTCCACTTGCGTAAAAATTCAGTGTATTTAATACCTCTATATGTAAAGGTATTCCTAATGAATAATCGGCGTCGGCAACAAATGGTTTTATATCCTCGATCAATTGGTGAACCAAATGCTAAGGTAGCCGATAGTTGTCAATAAAACTGAAAAAAAAGTAATTCAAATTAAAATAATAGACCTAATTGACGAACGGTACGGTATGCTTTAGCGGATAAAAGTGAACTACGTAAAATATATAATTTAACAAAAATCTGCTATATAAAGTTACTTGTATGGAAATAAATAGTGTCTTTTTAATTTTAGTTTTAATTTGTTAAAATTTTTATGATTGGAAAATCGAATTAATCCGATATGTAACTTAAAGTGTAATTTTTGCAAATTTGATCCAATTAGAACAATTTTGTCATTTTAAATGCCAGAAAATAGATGAGGTTCTTATTGAGATTAATGATATTGATGAGGTCACTACTAAGGAGGAAGTCTTCAAGGCGGTGGTAGCCAACTTTGACGAAGGTAAAATTCTCTCAGTGAGTATAATCAAGTCATTGAGAAAAGCATACGGAGGAGCCCAGACAGCAGTAATCGGCTTCCCGAAGGTAGTGGCGTCAAGGATGTCCGAAGAAGGAAAGATACGTATTAGTTGGGTGGTTTGTCGAATCCGTGGAAAAATTAGCCCACTTTGTTGTTTTAAGTGCCTGGGATATGGTCATAGGTCAACTGTATGATGTAGCATCGTCGATCGCTCCAAGCTTTGCTATAAATGCGGTAGAGAGGGCCACATTCTAAGGAACTGCACTAACGATGCAAGCTGTTTCCTGTGTCAGGATAGAGGTAGCAATACAGACAGAAACCATACGGCTGGTAGCATTAAATGTCCAGCGTACCAGAGAGCGCTACTAGCTGCTCGAAGATAATGAAAGTTTGGCAACTAAATCTAAAAAAATTATGAGGCCGCACAAGACCTCTTACTGCAGTCTGTGCGAGAACTACAAGTGGATATCGCTATCCTATGTGAACAGTACAGAAACATAGAAGGAAATAGCTTCTATGCGCCTCCGAGCGCAACGATTGAGGATTTTATAAGTTTTTTGGATCGGCTTTTCGGCGATGCCAGGGATCGAAGGCCGGTGATCATTGCCGTTGATTTTAATGCATGGGCCACAGAATGGGGCAGCACAAGCACAAACAATCGAGGGAGGGCTCTTCTTGAGGCAATACCTGTTCTCGATATTGTTCTTTGCAATAATGGGAACCATCCTACAATCTGTAGAGGTGAAGCGAGATCGTTTATTGATATAACTTTCATTAGTATCTCATGAGGGCTGTAATCAAGTGGGAAGTTAGCGAAATCTACACGCACAGCGACCACCAAGCGATACTTCTGGAGCTACGCGGACCGAAGTCGAAGCCAATCAGATCGATTGAAATTGTAGGGTGGAAGGTTAAGAATTTCGATGAGGAAATATTCACAACAATGATGGATGAGGTTTACCTGAAGGATGTAGCTAATACTAAAGCAACTCAATTTATGAACTGCGTGACTAGGGCCTGTAACGCAACAATGCCTAAACGGGTGGTAGACAACCGTCATCCGCCGAACTTCTGGTGGAACGAGGATATATGCAAGTTTCGCAGTAAATGCCATCGAGCTACAAGACTATCGCAGCGCGCTAGGGGAAGAGAGAAATTTGCCATGCTTCTGCGTCGGTATAACGTGGATCGATCTGAACTCAAGCTGGCTTTCAATAAGAGTAAGCGCCAAGTCTGCACAGATCTTTGTAACGAAGTGGAACAGAACCCCTGGGTTAGGCCATATAGAACAGTAATGTCGAGGTTGAAAATGACAAGTGCGTCTCCTCCGACATGCCCGATTATGATGCATGAGATCGTTTCCAAATTGTTTCCAGAGCAAGTGGCGTTGGTGCCCAATGTGGACCGACCTATAGCACCCGAAGAGGTCCCAACCATTACGATGGAAGAGTTGATGACAGCTCTTAGGAAAGTTGGAAATAATAAGGCTCCTGGCCCAAACGACATTCCCAACATCGCACTAAAATCAGCAGTTCGTGCTAAATCGGAAGAATTCCTGGACCTAGTAAGCTCTTGTTTAAATGAAGGGATATTTCCTGAACGATGGAAAAAGCAGAAGTTAGTTCTAGTTCCCAAAGAGAAAAAGCCGATGGAAGTACCATCCTCATATAGACCGATCTGCATGCTGGACACAGCTGGCAATATACTAGAACGGATCATTTGTAATAGACTCGAGGAAGCGGTCGAGAGAGCTGGAAACCTGGCGCAGCACCAGTATGGCTTCAGGAAAGCGCATTCAGCGATAGATGCCATACATTTAGTGGTCAATACCGCTAGCAATGCAATACGGGGTAAAAGATGGAAAGGAGGTAGCAAGAAATACTGCGCTATTGTTACTTTAGACACCCAAAACGCTTTCAACATAGTTGGAGTTACATTATAATGGCGTTAGAGGAATTTTGAATGCATAGCTACATTATAAAGATTGTGAGGAGCTATTTCCAAGATATAATCCTAGATATACGAGAATAGACAGTGACGGGAGGAGTTCCGCAAGGCTCAGTTTTGGGACCTTTTCTGTGGAATACTATATTATGTATGATGGGATCTTTCGACTAAGGATGCCCGAAGAAGTGAAAGTGGTGGGCTTTGCAGATGATGTCGCAATGGTTGTTGTTGCGAAGTTCAAGGACGAGGTAGAACACACATGAAACGAAGCCGTTATCCAGCGGTGGTTATCGAAGGTTGGACTTCAGTTAGCTGAACATAAAACCGAGGCAGTTCTAGTTACGAGCAGGAAGCAGCGGGAAACAATTACTATCCAGGTGGGCAATTCTGAAATCTCTTCCAAACCTTGCATCAAATATTAAGGCATCACGATTAATGCAAGACTTTCATTCAAGGAGCATATTCAGTACGTGAGCGACAAGACAGAGCCGTCGGAGATTGTTGGCCGGTGTCGTTATATCCATATTATTTTACGGTGCTCCTATTTGGGCAGATTCACTGAGAATCAAAGCCTATAGCCGAGACATAAATTCAGTATACCGGAGGTGTGCGCTACGAGTCATCTGTGGGTTCCGCACTAGGTAGCGGGAATGACCCCAATTGTTTTTTTTGGCAAAGGAGCGACAACAAATATATCAACACGGAGTCCCAGGAACTGTGGCGGCTCATGCATTCATTCATTTTTCATTTACTCTCCACCACACAATTAGTTCGCACGAGAACACAACAGAAACAAAGAAAAGCACCTTATTCATTCGCAATTATACCAACTGTACGACAAAACAAAACAAAAAACAAAATTCTACATAAAATTATTTTTTAAATCAGTCTCGTCTCGGATAGCATGGCTATAACAGTTCGCGCTCGTTTAATTTCTCGCCGGCTTTATATCGGAAAATATGGTAGTAAATTAAAATATAATTAAGAAATTTCAATGGTATATATATATATATATAAAATTAAGAATAAATTAAAGTAAATATAATTATGCAACACAAGATTAAATAAATATAGACACAAAATACATACACATACACATATATAAACGTTTATAAAAATAAAAGTATTGACTTTTATAGAACCAGGTCGATGACTAGAGAGGATCGTAATCTTGTGAGATCGAAAATAATTGCTGAATGGCAGCAACAATGGAGTTCATCAGGAAAGGGTAGATGGACATACCGTCTCATTCCTTCGATTATCGAGTGGTTAAACCGACCACACGGAGAAGTTAACTTTTACTTGACGCAGTTGTTGACAGGACACTTATTCATATGTCCGAGATTCGATGAAAGACGGAAAGTGCTTGAAAAGAGGATGGTGAAACGGCCGACGCCGGAGAATACAATTGCACTAATGCTGGGTTCGACGGAGCACTGGTCTGCCGTTTGTAGTTTTGCAGCAGAGGTTCTGATTAAGCTGCGGCGTCTTGAGCGTGAGAGGAGTCACAAATAGACCAATAGTAAAGAATTATGAATAATTAAATCTGAAGGTGCAATAATGCAAATCCCGCCCCCCGAAGTAATACTTAACGGTGGTTCCGGGGGGCTTATGGTCGACGAAGGGAGGTGTTTTTTAGTCAGTCAAATCTGGCATAGCCACATGTATAGGCATATGGTAGATTTTGTTTCTTTTTCACCTGACCATGTAAAAAAAAAACACACACACACACACACACATACACACACAGCCACAAACACACACAAACAGACACACACAAACATACAAATCGCATACACACACATACAAATCGCACACACATACACACATCCATACACACAAACACAGACAATCAAAGACACACACACAAACACAATCACTTTTCTCCTAATTACAAAATCTCGCATAAAATTTGCCCCGTAAATATATGAAATCGCGCGATTTCATAGATTTACGGGAAAAATTTTATGCGAGATTTTGTAATTAGGAAATTTTGTAATTTGGTGGGGGGCGAGTAGCAGGGACAGCAGAGACGCAACGATTTCAACAACAACGTCAAGCAACACTACCTACAGTTAGTACAAATTTGGGTGACCGTATGGGAACATGATGATGGAACGAAATCTCGCCCCCCTCTCACAACCGCCGATGGAAAAAATGGTGGAGGGGAATAATAATAGTTGTTTACAGCTTTTCAGAAAAAAAGAGTTTGCGGTACCAGAAAATTTGTGTTGTCATTGTGTCTTCTAACAGGTTGGAGAAGTAGAGATGAACTTTAAAATTGTATTGTCTTGTGTTAAATAAATTACTAAAAAATTATTACTAACAAATTTACTAACTATCAACTACTTAGGTGTCTGGAACCGGGTTGAGTCTTTGTTGCTAACATTCCTTTCCCATCCCTCGATCTTGTTATATGTAAAAAAGGTGTACGACGGCGGCCTGGCCAGGGGCGGATTTCACAACTATTATAGACTTATTCGATGTGGCGCGTTTCTTTACGCGGTTTGGCTTCATGATGTATGGTGTCGTGTGAAACAATTCACCGTGTTGATTAATGGTAAAATCAAACCATCTCAATCGACCGGCTCAAACCGGCTTACGGTAACTGTGTTCCACTGATCAAAAATCAGTTGGTAAAACACCTAAAACTGTCCGTATTTCAGCCGAATAATTTTTTTATGGAGGATTTTAACTTGCGGGGGAGTCATGTAGTGACTCACTCATGCAATCAATATAATACATTCGTTAATCCCTACAATTATTCGAAATGCAACCCATTTCGACTATAAAATATAATTGTATTTGAACAGCCTCTTTCAGCATTAGTAGTGACAATTACAGAATATACAACTACGAGTAATATATTCTAGGTTTGTTTCTGTACTCACTACTTTACACTAAATAAATTCTTGGACACATTTAGTGTAACAACCAAAATCTTTACCACCATCTTATGTCGGTATCAGCAACTAACATTCTTAGCAAATAGACTTTTGCTTATTTTAAACATTTTAATACGCCGCAAATGCAACAATAGTCAATCCATGTTTTTCTATTTTCGGAATGTCTCAAATATAGACGCACATAAAAAAACAAAAGTATATACACACTCTCGTTCCAACTTTTGACGCGATACACTCGCCATTTCTAAAAACATTTTTCTCTATATACGATAAAATAAATTTAGTAATTATACAATTTAATAAATAAGTAAATAATAAAATCCATTGAATAAATATTATATTTGATAAATTCCATTGAATAATTATCGCGCACAATATAGTGGTGGATTTTATCCACATTTTTATAACAAAATAGTGTAAATAAATTTTGAACCACATATTTATCTGTACATTGTGTGGCCAACATAAAGATTTATTTTGGTAATTTATTTGTGCCACCATCACATCGGCGACGAACCCAACAAGATTTTGTAATTAAGAAATTTTGTAATAGAGATTTTGTAAAAAAGATTTTGTAATGGGAAATTTCGTACCCAACCCAAATTTTTGTTACATATTTCGCACAGTTTTACTAAGGCACTTTTTTAGCTTAAAATATTGTAATATTTTCCTTAATTGTATCATGTGTTACGCGAGACGAACAGAAAGGCCGATGTTAATGGCCTTTGGACGGGATCTACACAACTTTCAGTCCAATTTGGGGGACCAGGGATATTGAACCCGAACCGAAAACACCAACCCACTTCAGTAGCCAAGTATCCCAGACTACTCCTAGAAGCGAGTTGGGCTCGAGAACGAGTCCTCACCTGGTCATCGCTGTACCCCGATCCTATCATCCACTACGTGTCACACGTTGCCGTGGATGACACCCTAGTAGCGGATGATGGCCGAACTGGACTGTCAGTTGTAAGTCCCGTCTCCGTCACGTATCCAGAAATTTGTCCACGACGTCCTTCATCTGCAGCGGTATGTCCGGCTAAAGCTCAGCCCCGAGGGAGTAGGTGGATGATGAAGGCCCATTCGCAGATTACTATGCTGCTATTAGGTTGGCACAACACTCTACTTACCTACGAACAGACACACGCACACACACAAACACCCGACGATTCTCACATGATTTTTAAATTATTAACAACACATTATTTTTTTTTTTTTTTTTTTTTCAAAGCACGTTATAAAGCATAAATGATATTTATTATTAACATTTCTATAATCAACAAAAAAAAAATCCAATTGTTGTTACAATTACATAAATGGTTGATTTTAATCTCGACGACGTGTAAGAAGACAGAGGTACATCTACCAGAATTTGGTTGGTAACTGATCCGCGACGCACGGTGGGTTCCTCCGATGTATAACGGTGATCTGCGGACGATGAGCTCAAGAACCGAAGACCACTAGAAATAAACAAAAAAAATTTCGCGCCTCCACACAAAATTTGTGCCCGCGCTCCTCGGTTACGTTTAATGGCAGACTTACCCTATATCCTTACACGTCCCGGTATGTCGCCAGATTTGGTATAACTCCTCGTTGAAACCCCAATCCGTTGCAGGAACGCTGCACTCGGTCGCAGGAACTGTGGTAAATGCTGGTTTGCTGCCTGTAGTTTTGTTTTTGTTGGAACCACCCGTTTAAATATTGTTTTTGGGACCACCAGGTTATTGTTAATTGTTTGAGGACCACCAGTTGATTATTATTTAATCGAATTATTAGCAATTATCACTATTAGCAATTTTATTATTATAATGGATATTATTATACTCGATAATATTATTATTCGATATTATTATTATTAACAATATTCTTATTTATTAACAACAATCTTATTATTGTTGTTACTATTATCATTGAGATTTATTATTATTCATGATTAACCTTATTATTATTATTGTCATCAATATTATTATAATTATTTATAAATATTACCTATTATTTACCTAGTTGTACGTCCTCCTGGTTTGGGTCCCGGTGGTATCGCGGCGAGATCAAAAGATCAAAAGAGACCGATCTCATGATTAACACGACTTTTATACACAAATTTGCCAAAAACAAGAACAAATTTTGTGTTGTCAAAAAAAAATTCTTGTTTTGGTACACGACGCCTCTACCTGTGAACATTTTTAACACCAAATTTGTTACTCACCCAAAAACCCAAAAAAACAAGACAGATACTGCCATCTACACAAAAGTTATTGGAAACATAAAACAAAATACACAGCAAAGAAAATCACCAGCTGGCGTTGGTGGTTTTGTTTTTATTTGTCGCTCGGTGTGTTGTGATTGTTGTGACAGGTAAGAAAATATATATATTTTTTTTTTTTTTTTTTAGTTTTGGTTTTAATTAAATATGAAAATTTTAGTAGTGATTGTAATAGGGTTTATTTTTTCCAGAAACAAAATGGAAAAATAAATGGAATGGAATAATAAACAAAAATGAATCAGATAAGTAACTATTAAAAGAAGAATGAATATTCTTTGGGTGATTTGGTTTCGTTTATTTTTAGGTTATCCAGCTGGATGTTCTTAATTGTGACAGATCAACCCGTGAATACTTTCCGTGTACGAATGGATATATATGCGATGTTGCACCGGGGCAAAATATTACTTTGGAATCAGGTATATGGCATGGAATTTAAGTTAATTTGGATGTGTGTTTTTTTTTTTTTTTTTTTATTTACAGGAACTACAGTCGGTGAAATGTTAATACGGTGCGCGAAGAAAAAAAAAAGTGTAATAAACAAAAAAAACGATGAAAAATAAAAGCAAAGAATGGAAATTTATAGAGTTTGTTGTTAGTTTTTCTTTCAGTTGGAACGTGACGATAGCATCGTAACACATGTTATCCCTCTTATTCGTGTCATTTTATCTCTCTTATTTGCATTATGTTAAACCGAAAACCCAAAAAAAAGCGCACGTTCGACATCAGTTCAATTTACCAATACTATTGCTTTCCGGTAATTCTCAACTCAATCCTCAAATAGCGACCAAAATCGACGTACAGATATTGAAATGGACAAATTAAAATTCTGTAACTTAAAGATGTTTGCATGTGAAATTATGTGCTTTGTGTACTTTTTGCCTTTAATGATAGGTGATTTAATTCCCCAGCAAAACAGTCATTGGAAACTACGTCCACTATGCGACGGCAATTAAACAATGTGGTCCTTTAAAATATGTTTGGGCAATGCGGTTTGAAGCAAAATACCAGGAATGCAAAATGTATTTGCATAATATAATTTCAAGACTGAATCCGTCTTATTGACTAGCTGTCAAATCAGGTTTAGAGTTTTCTTAAATTTTAATTAAATGTGCGCATAGGTTCAAAGTTAATTATTGTGCCATCGATCAGTTTGACATTAAAAATCTTTCAATGGAAGAATATTATTCCAAAATAATTGACGTTGAACATATAAAGAAACTGAATATAATCCTAATTATTATCTAGTCAGAAGATTTTAAGACAATTTTGAGTTATTTAAAATCATCAATTTTGTATGAACGGGATCTGTTAATACTTTGCTACTTGTGCAATTTAAAAAAAATCGATTATCATTTTCAATCTTATGAAGTGGGAAATATTTATATTGATCAATTATTATTAGGTATGACATATTAAAAATATAGATTATTTTACAAGCCCATCGCTACACTTGTACTCCATTAATAACGGAAAAACATTTATTAGAAATAAGTTTATTTGAATTAAATTTAGTGTATATACGAATTTGTTGTAATACGAATAAATAACGAATTAAAAGCTCAATAATTAATATAAATCAAACGCATTTTCTTTTTATTTCGAATCCGATTTTCGTTAAAACAATGTTAGCCCAATTTAAATCAAAAATGTTAATAATTTTAATTAAGAATGTTTTTCCATTGAAACAATTACTTAATGATGTTTCAAATAAATACCTCTTTAAATTAAAATTGGTCGAACCATGAACCAACGAATAATTGTTTTTTTTTTTTTTTTTTTTTTTTTTAAATATTTATTTGAGCTTTAACACAATTTAGGTTTTTAAGCTCCTATTAATTTTACATAATATTTTTTTTTTTTTTTTTTGATAATATATACAACGTAAGTTACATATTTACATATATTATTATCAATATTTAATATAAATAAAGTTAATAATTTTTATGCTAATACTAGTTTACTTTGGTAAATAATTTTATATCTACACATTTTATTTGAAACGTATTTGTGAATTTTAATATTAATATTTTTTTTATACAAGTCAATTTTTTATACTGATATCAATTTATAATTTTATAACTGTTATTTTATTTGTTATAATATATTTGGTATATTTTAATGTTAATGTTATATGTACTAAGGTTAATGGTTCAATATTAATATTTATTTATTTGTTGAGATTTTTATTAATATAAAAGTTTAAGTACTTAAAATTTAATAGTAAAAGTAGAGAGTGTTTTAGTAAATTAATAAGATTATTGGTGTGAATAATACTGATATTTAATAATAATTAATTAAGTTATTTGTTTATTGTTTATATTTTAATATTTTATAGTAATTATTTGTGACTGATAAACCCTATAGATTTGATAAATTTCAGAGTGCATCGTAAGAATTTCTCATTATTCCCCAAGGCTTCTTTAAGGTTTGGAGAGATTTTTGTTTTCCTTTTTTGGTGATTATACTTTGGGCAATTTATAAGTATATGATGAATAGTTATGGGACAGTGACATATGTCACATTGAGGTGGATTACATTTTTTCATCAAATAATCATGTGTGTATCGAGTGTGGCTAATTCTGAGTCTACATACCATAACACTTTCATAACGTGATTCTCTTAATGATGTTTCCCATGGTGCTGTTGTTGTTTTAATCTCATATAGTTTATGGTCAATGCATTCATTCCATCGGCCGTTCCACTTTTCCAACAAACTATTCCTCACATGTTTTTTTAGATCGCATGTATTATTTCATGTAGATTTACAGATTATTTAGATAAAGAGTCGGCTTGTTCATTACCGAAGATTCCTGAGTGGCTAGGAACCCACAAGAATATGATGTTCTTATCATATAGTGAATGTAATTTTTCTTGTATGTCTTGGATAATAGGGTTATTTATTTGGGAATTTTGGAGAGATACTAAACTTGAATAGGAATCTGATACTATAACAAACTGGGTGAAATTTGAACTGCACGCCTTGGATAAAGCAATTTGAAGTCCTACAGCTTCAGCTGAGTAAATAGACATGATATTTGAAAGTTTATATTTTTTCTGTTGTATTTTATGGTAGGTTCCTACTCCAACCCTGTCGTTAGTTTTTGAACCATCAACATAAATAAATTGGAAATTTTTATATTGATCCTGAATCTGTTTGAATTCTGTATGGTAAATGTAATTGTTGGTCATATTCTTTGGAAATTTTAATAATTTTTTAATTACGATAGGTAGTTTTAGTTCCCAGGGAGGAATTTAACGTGGATGGAGCGCCATAAGGTTTGGTAATATGAGGTTATAATTTTGGATTTGAAACAAAATTGTTTTAAATATAGGATCGGCAAATAATTATCCTTGTAGTGCATGGAGTGCTTTTGTTTGGAGGGGATGATCTGAATAAGTAGATATTTTTGTTATGAAGTTTATTGCAGTTATGGCACGACGATAAGAGAGAGGGGTTGACCCAGAATCACAGATGATGCTCTCGACTGGGCTGCTCCTAAAAGCATCAATCGATAATCTTAGACCCTGAGTGTGAATTGTATTTTTAAATTAGTGGTAGATTCATTTTGGTATATGGCACTGGCATAATCAAGCCTAGATAAAATCAAGGCATTATGTACTCTTAGTAGTAGATTTCTATCAGACCCCCAATGAATATTTGATAATAGTTTAATTACATTAAGAGTTTTAAGGCATTGTGTTTTCAGTGATGCAAGGTGTAGTTTAAATGATAATTTTTGGTCCAGTATTACCCCAAGGTATTTATGATTATTATTAAATGAAATTGGTTGACCTTTTAAATGGATATTCGGACTTGGGCTGGGGCGATTTGTTCGACCAAAAACAACACCTTTTGTTTTTCCAACATTAAACTCAAATCCATAGTTTTCTGTCCAAATACAAAGTTTATCAATGGAATTCTGTAGGAGAGATTCACAATCGTCCATATTTTTAGATCTTATAAAAATCACTAAATCATCCGCAAACATAGTTACCTTAACAGGTGATTCAATTTGTTCAATTAATGGGTTAATTGCTATGAGAAATAAAATTACACTTAGTACTGATCCTTGAGGGACACCGTTTTCCTGTTCGTATGTGTCAGATTTTTTATTATTGGTGATAACTTTAAAACGTCGAACTTTTAGAAAATTTTTAATAAACTGAAATAAATTTCCCGATATGCCATGTTGATCTAAGATATTTAAAATATGATGTTTCCAAGTTTTGTCATATGCTTTGTTGATATCAAAAAATATTGCAATTATTTTTTCATCGTTTCGAAATCCCATTTGGATTTTATTAACAAGGTATCCCAAAGCATCAGTAGTTGATCTATGCTTTTGAAAGCCCATTTGAAACTTCGAAATTAGATTAAATTCTTTGGTTATCCATTTGACACGTTCAGCTACAAGTTTTTTCATAACTTTACACATAGTGTTGGTCAGTGCAATTGGTCTATAGCTTAGGGGTAATTTTTTATCTTTTCCAGTTTTGTTAATAGGAATAACATCAGCTATAAGCCAATTATTAGGAAATGTATGATTTGTCCAAAGATTATTGTAGAATTTAAGAAGGAATAATTTTGATTTTATGTTTAAATTAGTCAGCATTTTGTAATGTATTCCATCAGGACCTGGTGTAGAACCACGACATGTTTTCATAATCTGGGTGAGTTGATTAATGTTGAATTCTTTATTGTAGCCATTATTTGAAAAACAATTTTGGTTCACAAATGGCCTATTTTCCGTAGTAGTCTTTATATTGATAAAATTATTGGAATATTGATTTGTTTGACTCGTTGTTGAGAAATGGTTAGCGAGAATATTCGCAATTTCTAGTGGCTCGGAAAAACACTGCCCATTTGTTATAATTGTAGTTATTTCTTTAAATCTAACAATTCCTTGGATGGCTTTAATTTTTTTCCAAATTTTTTGTGGATCTTCATTTTGTCCAAGATTATTTACAAATTTTTGCCATGATAGTCTTTTAGTGATACGAATACGTTTCCTAACAAGAGCTCGACATTTCCTAAAAAGGTGTAAATTTGATGGGCTAGGATTGCGGATAGAGTTCCTCTGTGATTTCCATCGAGCTTTCAGCACTTCAGAAATATCCCGAGACCACCATGGTACTGGAGGTTTATGACAATTAGTTGATGATATAGGTATAGAATTTATTGCTGCATGTGGATCGTGGAAATGGTAATCATTTTTTAAATTGAGTTGTAAATTATATTTTTGCCAGTTTGCTTGATTTATTCTCCATCTCGGTCGAGGAGGTAGAGATGCTGCATTGGTTGGTATTTCTGTGGATAGTATAATGGGAAAGTGGTCAATTGAACAAAGGTTGGGATATATGTGCCAATCAAAATACATAGATACAATTGGTGATGCTATTGTAATATCAATCGCTGAAACAGTCCCATTAGAATAAGTGTAATGTGTTGGTTCTCCATTATTTAAAATATTTAAATTGTATTTATCAATTAGATTTACAATGTTGGTGCCACGTTCGTCGGGGCGAGTTGCAAATCTATCCCAAAGCGGATGATGGGCATTAAAGTCACCCAAGATTATGAATGGAGTTGTTAGTTGATTGATAAGATGTTCAATATCACTTGTGGTTATATTATTATCATTTGGTAAATAAAGTGAGATCAACGTGATTTTAATTGGGTAATTAATTTCGACTGCCACGGCTTGTATACCGGTATCAATCTCAATATCAACACTACTGTAATTATTCTGTATTAGTATTGCTACTCCACCTTTTGCTCTTTCATCATGATCCGTAATAACATCGTTTCTATAGACTTGATAATTTTTTAGAGAATTTTTTTTTTCCAAATTTTAAATGAGTTTCTTGGAGGCAAATGGCCAATGGTTTGGTTTGATTTATCATTAGATGTAACTCCTCAATTTTGTTTGTGATTCCGTTAGGATTCCATTGAATTATGCTATTTGAGTTAAAGTCACATATATTTATATAATTTAAGAAAGAGATATATCATCATAATCGATATTTCCATTTCCATACAAGGAATTAAATGATTCAGTAATAGGGTTACCAAAAACATTTGTTTCATATTTACTTTCATTGATCAGATTCGGGTTTGCATCAATACTTGTAAGAGTACGGTTGCAATTTCTGTCATAAATATTATTATTATCAGTATTATTATTTTCTATGTTATCGTTAGTAGTATTTGTGTTAGTTGTATTATTTGGGTTATAAGGAAAATTTGAATTAATATTACTGTAATTGTTTTCTATTTCATTAGTGTTAGTGTGGTTATTATTTTGATTATTATTATCGTTTACGGTTTTAATTTTTATATTTGGTTTTTCAGAGATTTGTTTGTTAGAATCAATGGGTGGTCTGATGGTGATATTTTCACAAGGTTGAATGTTATTTTTTAAACTGTTTATTGGTATAATTTTTGAAGGTCCTCATTGTACAATTTGTTTTTGTTCATTAGTTTTAGATTTTTTACTTTCAGTAATTCTCGTTTTTGTAATGTCAGCATATGTTGTATTTGATTGATGGGTTGTACTTAAAGCCGGTGTAGCGTTTGCAAAGTTACGGAAATATTTTTTCCTTGCTTCAATAAACGGTATACGGTCGATGGTTTTGATTTTGGTAATTTCTTTTTCTCTTTGAAATACTGGGCATGAATTATTAAAACTAGTATGTTCACCACCACAGTTTACACATTTTAGACTACATGGACTCATATGTCTTTCATCCAAAATTAAAGAGCACAAACCACAGATAGGATCCACTGTGCATCGATTTTTACTGTGGCCATATTTCTGACAGTTTGTACATCTAAGTGGGTTTCGTATAAACAGACGAACGTCTAATATTAGATACTAAGCTTTGATTTTCAAAGGGATTGAAGGTGAAGAAAATGTTAATATTATTCCAGGAGTATCTTTCAATTTCCCATCTCTGCGTTTTTTCATTCGTCTGGCACTAATTACTTTCTCGCTTGTGAGTCCATCAACTATTTCTTTTTCTGTAAGATTAAGTAGCTCTTTGCAATAAATGAAACCCTCAGAGTTATTAAGAAAGGGATGCTCTGTTACAGCGATGTTAGCTAACCCACCGAGAGTTTTAGCAGCGAGTAATTTTTTTGTAGCGGTATTATTTTTTGTTAGAATTAATAACTGACCTGTTTTTAATAATTTGGCATTTTTAATACCGGTTTTAGTGATCATAGCAAGTGCTTTATCAACGGCAAAAACTGATAATGATCCAAGGTTTTTTGTTTTTTCACATGCACTAGTGATTAATAGATACTTTTCGTTATCAATATTACTTTGGTGAAAACTACCATATCGTCGTTTTACTGGTGAAGGTTCAGGCAACTCAACAAAATCTGCTTTAGATAAGAGAGGCCCGAATCTGTTTGAATGTTCAAAGTGAGGCATCCTGCAAGCAGGAGCCGAACTATCGATATTTCCACTAAATAAGATAGTTTATTTAAATTTGCACTAATCACTAAAATTAATCACTACACAAAATGTTTTAATATATATGGTATAAGTATTTTGAAACTGTTCTAATTATAATCCTTCTTTTTTTTTTTTTTTTTTTTTTTTTTTTTTTTTTTTTTTTTAATTTATTGTTTAAGAGCACTTATTTAGACAAGAGTCGAAACAAGAGTGGAATAATTGTTTTAAAGACATAAAATAAAAATTGGAAAATATTGAATTGACATGAAATTCAATAATTTGTAATCGTCAATTCAAGGTTGTTTGATTTTTTTTCAGAATTGAAACTAAGCAAAACCACTTTAACGAGTGCAAACTCGTATCATAGCCGTAAAAAATATAAACAATTTTGTAATTTTTATTCATGAATAGCAAATCACAAATCTGGAGTTTCATTTGTTGTTGCAATAATATTTTCCCAATAGTACACAAAAAATTGCTGTAAATCAAAGAATTCCACATAAGTGTCTCCTAAAAAAAATTTCACTCGCAATGAGTGTGTAAATATCCCCTATGAAATAATGCATTGACGCATTAATTTTAATTTAAAACAGTAACAATCGATTAGTCTTACAGATCATTATTGATTCTACTTCCTTTCCGAATTTGTATAAGCTCTCGTCTGAAATTCTGGTTATTTTGCTTAAGAATTAAGCAGCAGCTAAAAATTTCACTTTGTATGAAAAAATTGTCAAACAATCTGTACATATTCAATTCTATTAAAATATTTGTGCTCTATAGTTGAATTTAGACGTGTCTACTGTAGAAGAACAAAAGAAATACTTCGGGCTTAAATTAAAATTGTAAACAGATTTTTATTTTGTTTTAATTTTATTAGTTTTTGTTTAAACAATAAAATTATATTTAGGAGGACAAACTTTTGTAAGAAAATATACAAGAAAGCGGAAGTGAAAAGCTTTTGAATTTTATTTATATTTGTTTTTATATTCAGAATTTTTATTTTATTTTGCTCCAAGGTGTTCGTATGATATTATACTTAAATTTAATAGTTGGAATATTAAATAGCTTCTAGCAGAGAGTAGAAAATTTAAACTTATGCTATTGTATTTATTGTATATTGTTCGGTAGGTATAATTTTGAAACCATTATACTTCAAATAATATTACGCGCATAGAGTGCAAACTGTCTAACGATATTTTATAACCTAGTTTTTTTTTAAGAATTGTTCAATGTTTCTCTTATTTAAATTAAAATTAACGTAAATAGAGTTTAATTCATATAAGTTGAATGTATATTGTAAGCTATATAAAATATGAGCTATATACATACCAATCATATTTTTACCACAATTCGATGTGTATTTTTGTTTACGAATTTTTATTAATACGTCACGTTTATAAAATAAAGCTCACTGACTTTAATACTCAAAATAAAACAAATTTGTTAATTCTATAAATGTGGTATATTGACATCAAAAATTTAATAACAGCAACATTAACTCAGACATATACCGACAAAATTGAATAATAACAAGCACTAGTGGAAAGGTAAACAATGTTAATAGCTTTTTACAAAAAAATAAAAAAAATTGTAATACAAAATACCGAAACCAGAAGGCCGGCAACAATTTATATTGTATATTAGAAAAAATAAAGAACCTAAACATTTTATACGATACATGCTCATTTTGTACATTCTTATCTTATTAATATAAGATAAGACAATTTTGGGATTATTTGATAAATTTAATATTAATTTAATCATGTAGATTCTTGGTTTGTTTGGGGTAACAATAAACGTATTACTCGTACCTTATACCATGTATACATAAATCCTTTGTTGAGTTGATAACGTAAGTATGGATAAACTCGTAATATGAAAATTAAATTAAGTACAAATTGATTTTATGTATATTTATTTTACAACATAATTGGTATTTTATTTAATTACTACAATAATTAAAGGTGAATGGATATCTAAGAAAGGAGACTTGTGTAATTTATGTGCTGTTTATAGTTATGCGGTATTAATTAGATCTTGTTGTATTGGTGTATAATTTTTATAGCAGTCGGTCTGCTTCAATATGCCTTTCCAACGTCAGTCTTCTGTCCAAGTGTATTATTTAATAAATGTTAGTCAAAGCCGATAGTAGATAGTGAAATTAAACTGGTAAATGAACTAAGTACAAAAATTGTGGATATAAAACAGATTAATGTGAATGGTTGGTTGAACAATGAAGTTAAATTCTGGTATGAAAAGATGCGAATAGCGTTGCTTGAATTTAATAGGAATAGGAGTAGTGACAATAAGATTATGTATGCACAACTAAGAATGTTTGTAGTATATTCAATAGGGTGAATGGAAAAAATTGTTAGCAATGATTTGAATATAAAAAATGAAGTTGATAGAATGAGTCGAAATGAATGAATCGATTGTCATGAATAATTGAATCGAAGTATTTTACCTTCGTTTGTTGAGGAATATTTTTATCGTTTAATTTCACTGATGGGCAGGTGAGTTTGTTCAGCATGAATGTGACGTGAGTTGATTTGTTTTCGTTCACTTTTATTCGCCATGCCTTTAGCCAGTCCGCGACCTTGTTTAAATGACTCTGTGATTCCTTGTAAGCAATTTCAGGATTAGTGTGAGACAGAAGAATAATGTTGAAATTCTTACTTTGTTGGTTACAGGTATATCAGCTGTGTACAACAAGTATAATATTGGTCCTAGAACGCGGCCTTGCAGGGCACCTGCATTAATATCTTTTAAGCAAGTTGTTGCGCTGTTTTGTTTGACCATGTATTGCCTTTGAAGAAGATAGTTTCCCAAAACTAAGTGAAATTTGTTCGGTAGAAGCTTTTTAATTTTGTAAATTAGTCCATCGTGCCAAACTTTATCAAAAGCTTGGGCAATATCCAAAAAGGCAGCAGAACAATATTTCTTTTCCTCGAAAGTGATTTTGATGGCATTTACAATTCTGTGTACTTGCTCTGCAGTACCATGTTGGTTTCGGAATCCAAGTTGATGGTCTGGAATAATGAGTCGTTCTTCTAATATTGGTTTCAATTTCGTTAATAACATTTTTTCTAATAGCTTTGAGATTGTTGGCAGCATGCTTATTGGACGATATGATGAAATTTGCGTTTCATTTTTCCCTGGCTTATGTATTATTGTAATCAAAGATATCTTCCATTTTTGATGAATATAAGTGGTTTGTATATAATGTGTTCATACATATAATACAATGAGGAATCATCAATTTAATTTAATGTTACATATTTATTTTTAAATTTAATGGTACAGGTTTTAACTATATCAGAGTTTTTAGAAAGTTTTTTAGTTTCTTTTTAAAATCTGAAATTTTTGGAGAATTCTTAATCTCTTGAGGTAAATTGTTAAACTGAAGTAATCCTTGGTACATAATATTAGCCTGACCTCTTGTCGTTCTGCAAAATTTTATTTGAAGATTACTCCTTCGACGTGTTGAATATCCATGGTGAGAACTTAATGGCATTAACTGAAAATTGTGTTTTGCGATTTTATTTTTTAATTTATATACAAAAAATAATAATTCAAATTTGTACAATTTATTAATTTAAATCATGTTTTTATTGTATAATTCTGCAGTAAGAAATCTAAATGGGAGGGATCTTTCATTTTTTAATGCTTTGTTCATTAATATTTGAAGATGAAGTGCAGTAACAGTAGCATTACCCCATATAGGTAACAAATATTGAACATGGCTCAGAAAATGTGAATTGTATAATAAATATTTGATTTTCAATGGTAAAAAATTCCTAGTTTTAAATAATAGAAATGTTATATACCTTAATTTATTTCGCACATGAGATATGTGTGAAGACCAATTTAGTTTCGAATCAATATAAAGCCCTTTGAAACATGTAAATTATTAATTTGTAATGTAAAGTGTTCTATATTTGGTAATACTTTATTTTTGGTTTCAAATATAATAAATTTGTTACTTCAATGAGCTTTAAATTATTAGAAAGTGCCCAGGAATTGATTTTGCTTAAGTCATTTTGCATCTTCATATTCAAATCATCTAGTGATTGAGCTGAAGTTATCAATACCATGTCGTCTGCATACATCACTTGGTTAGGAAATAAATCTAAATGAAAGGCATCATTCACATATAAGATAAAAAGGAGCGGGCCCAGTAAAGAGCCTTGTGGTACTCCATATTTGACGCACAGTGTGTTACTTACATATTCTGAAATTTTTACGTATTGTTTCCTTTCTGTTAAGTAAGTTATGAATAAGTTTAAACCAGATTTATAGATACCCAAACATTATAATTTATTAATGATTATGTAATGTGAAACACTGTCGAAAGCCTTTGTTATATCAATAAATATAACACTAACAAATAGCTTATATTATATTATATTATATCTACCACACAAGAGGTAGCAGATAGAGTTCCAAAATTTTGACAGAATCCAAATTGCCTGGAGTGTACAATATTATTAAGCTCACAAAAAGCTTGTAATCTACTCAATATAACATTTTCAAATATTTTCGAAAAAGTTGACGGAATAGAAATCGGTTGGTAGTTATGTAAAGAGAATCTAACGTGTGCTTTAAATATAGGAATAACCTTAATTAATTTTAAATCAGCGCGGGAAACCTTTTTGATACTAGTACCTTATTTATTACTTGAAGCAGTTTATTTGCAAACACTCATTTTTTCGTTTCAGAAAAATCGCATAAAACTTTTTGTTATTTTACCAGGCGAACAGAATTTAAAAAACAACATAATTGTCAGCAACGTGACATTATTTTGTATCAAAGCGTGCCACTTCAAGTTATGTGACACTTGAACATACAAAATAAAGTCATATTGCTGACAATTCTACCTTCTTGTAATTTCTGTTCGCCTTTTAAAATGACAAATTATTTTTGCGATTTTTGACGAAAAATAATTTTTTTTTGAAATTTCTGTTCATATGGTAAATAAAAATAAACTTTTTTTAATTAAAAAGGCAATCATAACTCTAGCAACCACCCAAATAGAAAATTTGGAGATTTCTAATTCATTCGAGCGCGGGGATTGAGAACTCGAGACCTCTATGGTTTTAATCTGCTCTCTTATGGTAAAGGTTCGATCTCGCGGCTGAAGGATTTTTGTAATAAAAAGCCCCAAATTTTCTATTTGCGTGGTTGCTTGAGTGCCTTTTTAATTAAAAAAAAGTTTATTTTTATTTACCAGGTGAGCAGAAATTTCAAAAAAAAAAATTATTTTTTCATCAAAAATCGCAAAAAAAATGTGTCATTTTAACAGGCGAACAGAAATTACAAGAAGGTAGAATTGTCAGCAATATGACTTTATTTTGTATGTTCAAGTGTCACATAACTTGAAGTGGCACGCTTTGATACAAAATAATGTCACGTTGCTGACAATTATGTTGTTTTTTAAATTCTGTTCGCCTGGTAAAATAATAAAAATTTTTATGCGATTTTTCACCAAGTGCGATTTTATCAGAAACGAAAAACTGAAGAAATTATATAGAGATGAGTGCTTGGGTGGTAAGATGAAGGAGTGGTGTGCGAAAGGTTTGGAGTTCGATTCTTCAAACTTCCGACTTTATTTTTTTTTTAAGCAAAAATTAGATTTTTTTTTATTCCCACTTTTTTTTGTAGCGATCCCGATCCCGATTAATCTTCTCGGATTATCCCCAATTCAAAATTTTTCATCTAAAAACAAATTTTTCCGTTGGCCTTGGGCTTAGATTCGAACTCCAAAACTTTCTTTTCTTTACTCCACTGAATCACCTTACTACCTCGGCTATCTCATCGTATACAAGTTAATATACATTTATTTGTTTTATGCAATCAAAACAAATGTGTCTATAATATGTTGATATAGTGACACCTCTGTTAGGGCATATGTACTACATTTACTACACAGTGTTTCTGCTAATTGCTGAAATATTTTGTTTTGCTTAAAAGAGGGCGTGTGTTTTACTTTTGTAAAAATGTCTGAGGCTCGATTTTTTAAATAATTAATTAATTACGTAACATTATTATTGCATTAAAATTTTGGTTTTAAACATTGTTGTTTGTTGTTAAACATTATTATTGCATTAAAATAATATGGATTAGTTGTACTAAATATTCTGGTAACGAAGTCGCCAGCAAGAGTAGCAAGAGTAGCTGCGTGCAGTCAGAAGTACTTGTGTGTACTTTGCCGCGTTAAATGGAACGCAGCAAATATCATAGCTTACTGCTGATCTATTATTTAGCTTTTTAATTATAGGTAAAATTTCGGATTTATCAACACTGTTAAAAATGGTAGGGACGTTTAAGTTTGTAGTATTATCAGCAATGCTCAATGGTCGATTAACTACCAGAGCTACAACACAATTATCAAAATAGTCGTTAAACAAATTACAAATGTCCAAAGTTTCCCAGACTAAACCATTCGGTATTTTAAGGATGATATTGGTACTAGTTTTGGTCTTGTTCAATATGTATTTATTTTAATTCAACCATAACTTCCAGTAATCGTTATTATTAAGTAACTTTGTGAAATAAATGATCTTTGACCGAGATAATGCTTTATTAAACTTTGATTTTAATTTTAGCGTAAAAAAGTAATTTCGTGTATATTTTTTTATGTATAGGCGAAAATAATGATCACGGGCTTTTGCCATTTCCTTGATTTCTCGTGTTATTCAAGGTTTTGAAGTTCTTTTCGACAATACAATGTGTTGATGTTTCATTATCACTTGATCACACTTATTAATTACATATGAGATTGTATTGCAGGACATGATAGAAATTCTAAATGCTAGTTGTTAAACATTTTCATACAGGAAAATGATTTTATTTGGTTTAGGTTCGATTTGTTGAATTGACCTCCCTAAATTTAGCAATAAAACCACATCAAAGTATGACAACTTCATCGGATAACACAAGCTATCAGTTAGTATATGGTCAATGGATGTTCCAATGGATGGTCACTCTTGTAGCATAATTAGTTGATAAAGAGTTCATTGTAAGAAAGCCATTTAAATTTGTAATATTTTCATATTCCTGAAAATTATAATCATCCCTGTCAAAAATATTAATATTAAAAACACCAAATATAAATGAGTTATGATATTTGGACAGCACAGAATCATGCATTTCAAAAAATTCGTAGAAACTAGATCTGGAAGAGCGATAATACGCAATAATATTTAAGTTTAAACTTTTAATGCTTACCATTAAAATTTCAATATTTTGAATCTAAAATGTCATATTTTGTCTTAATTCCAGTTTAAGTTCCAAAATGTTATAAGAACTTAGTTTTGGCGACAACAGCCGGGTATTGACATCCACAGAAATCTCCTTATTTTAAAAAATGAAAAAAATTAAATTAGTTTACCCCAAGGAAGCACTCCTTAAATGTAAGATAATCGTATATAACGTTTTCAATGATTAAATCGATATGCATGTCAGTGAATATAAACTATGTTACACTTTCACAACAACGAAACGTCAAATAGTTGGGTCTTACACTTGAAAAAATGTTATTTGGAAAACGAATATTTAATAAGAAATACAAAATACTCTAAAACGTGTGTTTGCAATGTTTTACTATACAGAGATCATACGACTACAGTCTTTACAATAAATCGTTCGTTTTTCAAACGTGAAGCTTTTACAGCTCATTGCTTTAATTGCAATAATTTTGCAAAGAAATTAAAGGAACCATATTGCTTTTTAAAATTAGAATCACATCTCAATGAACTAGTGAAACAACCTCAGATTATTATGTAAGGATTTTTTTTTTCTTGATTGACGAGTTAAATTACAAATTGTGATAATCATTTTTGGTACACACACAGAAATTTATATAAAATCAATACAAATACAGATCAATTAATCTCTGAAAGTACGTACACCGGTTGTAATATAATGTTATACCACTAACTGAAATGCTTTACCACATATACATTATAAACTGTACATTTTTTTTATCCGACAAATTCTAAACCACATTGACACTTTTTTTTTGCACAGAAAACCCCAATTTTTCTCACCTCGTTCGTTGTATATGTAGAAAATCGGGAAAAATGTATTTCTGTACTTTTTAATTACACTATAAGGACGTTAAAGTCGAACATTTTAATTTTGTATCCAATATCGGAATAGGTTTATGATATAAAAAATTGTAAAATTACTCTACCAATTTGTGTCTGTCGCAGCAGTTGTACCAACGGATAGCTAAAATATGAGTTTGTAGATATTTGGTTCGAAATGAAGAATAATGCGGTCATTTGTCATTATTTTACAGAAAACCAAATGGATACAATTTTTGTAGGGGAGCACCCCGGAATCTTGCATTACAAAATCTTGCAAGTACAAAATCTTGCATTTTTTAAAAATCATGCAAATCAAAATCTTGCAGTTATAAAATCTTGCAAGTACAAAATCTTGCTAGTACAAAATCTTGCATATCAAAATTTTGCAGTTTTAGTATCTGTACCTGTCTTTAGTATCTAACATAATATTGCATATTCAAAAAAGTCAATTGAAAATCGAAATAAGTCAGTTTTGAGTTTATATTAAATTATAGCAATTTTATTCACAAAAAAAAAACAGAAGAAAAGTTATAATTGTATAATATAATTAAAAAGAAATTAAATAAAATAAATTGTAAAGCAATTAAAAAAGGATAATATTATGCCCAATTCTTTTTAAAAAATCAGTTTTACTGAGTCTTTCCCTTTTTTTAATGATACGTTTTATTTTTCTATTTTCGATTATTGCCTTTTTTTCTTTGAAAGGCGTTCTCTGGATTTCACCTTATCAATTTGAGCTTTTGCCACAATTAGTTCCTCTGATAAATTTTCAATGATTCGGTATACTCCAGCATGCCGTTATCCAACCACAACTTTAAGGCGTCGGTGCCAAGCTTCGACACTGTTTTCGGCCCGTGGGAAGTTTTCTGACCTTATATCTGCATCGGCAATAGACCAGAATTGTAGCTTATATCTTGGTGTATGATTGAGGCCCCCAATACAATTTTTGTGGAACCACCGTCCAATTAATTTCGCTCCACTGTTCTCATCAAATTGTTCATATAAATGTTGATAATATCCAGGTATTTCGATTGGCGGAACGAAAGCCAAACTTTTCAGCATCCGAATTTGGATTGAAAAATCCTCAGAACTGGCGTATCTAGCCACAAACCGTTGCTTTTGTATCCTTCGCCAAATTATTTGCCCAAAGTGGAAAAGGCAACCTTTAATCGTTACTTCAGGGAAAAATGTTGAAGCTGATGACACAATTGGCTTTTCGAAATCTGTTATGACTCTCCTTGGATTTCAATTAATACCCAGTTCCAAGCTGACTTTCTTTAAGTTAAAAAAAAATCTGTCTTAAACCTTCAGAAATTTTTTGCTCATTAAGCAAAATATTAAAGGTACAATTTGCCCCTAAACACACCCGTGAATTGAAAAGAGTTGCCGCATGATGGATGGAACTACGTCGATAATTCCATCCATGATCCAGCAACTCGATTCCGCTAGTAACGCTAACGATGATTGAAATAAAAAAAGGCAACTTTAATTTCATTTTATTATTGTTACTATATAATTGCGATTATCATTATACAGTAGAATTTTGTCAATGCGATTTGTTATCTTGCATAACAATTTCCCGTACATTTATAGAATCGCGCGAAGTTTTCTGATCCTACATCTGCATCGGCAATAGACCAGAATTGTGGCATATATATTGGTGTATGATTGAGGCCCCCAATATAATTTTTGTGGAACCACCGTCCAATTTTTCAGCAATTTGTTATCTTGCATAACAATTTCCCGTACATTTATAGAATCGCGCGCGCGATTCTATAAATGTACGGGAAATTGTTATGCAAGATTTTGTAATGCAAGATTTTGTAATGCAAGATTATGTAATGCAAGATTTTGTAATGCAAGATTTTGTAATGCAAGATTTTGTAATGCAACATTTTGTAATGCCAGATTTTGTAATGCAAGATTTTGAAATGCAAGATTTTGTAATGCAAGATTAAGGGGCTAACCCTTTTTGTAGGTATACGTATGATTCAAAACATTACATAAGAGGCAAGTTTACGTATAGTACAAATTATAAAAAGCATCGGTCCGAATAATTCTATATCAGTTCAAACTAATTGGATCATATCGCATTGACCCAATCAAGTTGTGTAACTTACCTTTAAATTTACTCTCTCCCTAAAATAGAGCATGAAAAATGTGGCATTCATCAGTCCACCTGAAAGAGAAGAAAACTAGATCAACACAAAAAAACAGATCTTAAAAAACAAATACTTATCTGATGTCACCGATCTTAACTTTAAATAAATTGCTCCGCAACACCAGTTAACACGTACACTATAAAGGAAGGAAAATACTCAAAAATGGTTAAATATCTTATTATAGATTTAATTTTACTTACATATTTAATGGTTTTATTTGTTTGTTGCTCATTCGCAAGAATGTGCTGTCAAATATTCAAAAAAATTATGAACTAAACAAACTGTCCGAACCATAAAACTGGCCAAATTAAGGTCGACAAATTATTATAAAATATTCGCGCCATCTATATACACAACCATGAAGTTTCACGACAATATTTCTATTGAGTGGCGTCAATATTTTTAATTTTTATATTTTAATTGCAATCAGTGAGTAGAAGTGACAGCATCAAGAAAATAAAGTGTATTTAGAAGAAAATTATTTTGCTTCTTTAAATTGAGAAAACCATGTTGGATTTGTCCCGAGTACACACCTTGTGGTGCCTAATACATAATTCAGCCTAATAAACGAGTGCACACGCATACATTTGGTCTTTCGAGCCGGATAGGTTCCACAATAGGAAAATCCAACACCTTCGAGAAATTTCTATTCTGGAACACGCGATCAACGATATTTGTACAATACAATACCGCTACTTTGTATTGTACCGCTATTCGGAACAATAGTCGCAGATTCAATTATACAGCCTTGCAGTTGAGCTGTTTATTTAAGTTAAGAGTGCAGTGAATTACAATATGGCTAAACGTTTAAAGAGACAACGCTCTGCCTGTAAGGGTGGTTTAACAAAAATTGTGAAATTTGCTAATGAGCTAACAGATGGTTCGAATGTGTCGGTGGATGAAATTAAAATTAAAATGTCGTATGCAAAGGATTTGCTTGAAAGATTTCTCAAGCTAGAATCAGCCATAATCGAAACCGAATCTAAGGAACCCCAAATTGGTGAATTCGAAGACGAATATCTACTAGTAATATCAAAATTAAGTGCCGAGTTACGCAAACGTCAAGCATGTCAGGTCAAGAATCAACCGCATTTCACAATGATAACACACTGGATTTCATCATACAACCACCAATCAATATCGTCAAGTATGCTAAAGTCGATAGTTCAATATTCTCAGGCGAGCCAACCGAGATCCAAAGCTTTGTTGACCTGTTTAGCTGCTGTTCATAATATTGAAACCTATACACAGTCACAAAAATTTCAATTGCTGAAACTATCTTTGTCTAGTGAAGCCGCTGCGCAAGTACGTCATCTCACAATCACTGATGCAAACTATGCAACAGCCATGCAGCGTTTAAATCATCGATATGATCTCAAACGTCTTTTCCTTAGCACCGTGGTGAGTGTTGAACTGCTGTTCCATCTTGTGGTTTCGTTCTACTATAGCTTTCGTAGTTGGCATGAGCAAGTCGAGCTTCGATCTTGCTTGTCGTCCCGTCATCAGCTCATGCGGCGATTTCGATCCATGGTTGTATGACGGTGTGAAACAGTAGTGCTTAAGGAACTTTCGCAAAAGACTTCATTAGCGTTTCCATCCTTCTGAAGCTTCTTGAGTCCCTGTTTCAGCGTCTGCACGAACCGTTCTGCCTGTCCGTTCGATTGCGGATGATAAGGCGCTGTGGTAATATGCTCGATTCCTTTTTCTGCGCAGAATTGCTTAAATTGTTCCGATTTCAATTGCGGTCCGTTGTCAGAAACGATACTTTTGCAATCGCCGTGTCTTGCGAAGGCTTCTTCGAGCTTATCAGTTGTCTGCTGGGACGTCGTGCTCCGCATCTTGTAGACTTCTGGCCATTTTGTAAAGGCGTCGATGATGACAAAATACCAGAAGCTGTTGACTGGACCAGCGAAGTCGACGTGCAATCGCGACCACGGCGCTTCTGGCATCGGCCACGACTGCAGTTTAGCTTTGATCGGTAAAAATGCATTCGTTGCGCAATTCATACAGGTTCGAACTGTTTTTTCGATGTCGTTGTCGAGCGATGGCCAGGAGATTTTCTGTCGAGCTAATAGCTTCATGCGCTCAATGCCAGGATGACCTTGATGCAGTTCTTTTAGTATTTCGCTGCGGTAGCGCTTCGGAGTTATGATGCGATCACCGAAATAAATGCAACCGTTGATGACTGTGAGCGAATCTCGTCTTGCGAAGTAGTCTGCAGCCTCAACGTCAGGAATTTGCTCTCGTTTGCGTGGCCAACCCTTCATAATGCAACTTGTCATTGCCTTTAACTTCTCGTCTCGACTTGTTTCGTACTGAATAGCTTCGAAGGTTACTGGCAGCTTCTTGGCGGTGTCGATAGCGAAGCAACCTAGTGAGTCTTCTGCAATTATCTTTTCAATGACGACGTCTTCGTCAGGCTTCTCGTGTTGACTAATGAGTCGAGAGATGAAATTTACGTATGCGAAGCTGTTCGTGTCGACGTATTTGATTTCGAAGTCGTATGCGAGCAATATCAACGCGTAGCGTTGACGGCGGCTTGCCGTGTGTACCGGAATTCCCTTCTTATTCCTGAATATTGCGAGCAAGAGTTTATGGTCAGTCTGGAGCTCGAATTTTCGACCATAAATGTAGCAGTGAAACTTCTGAAGGGCGAATGTGAGCGCCAAAGCTTCTCGTTGGATTTGCGGTTAGTTTTTTTCTGCTGCTGTGAATGAGCGTGCAGCATGCATTACTGAGCGCAACGACTTACCGGGCATCTCATGCATTAGACTTGCTTATATTCCATAGCATGAAGCGCCAGCGGCAACGATCAACTTCTTAGTTGGGTCGTAGTGAGTAAGTCCGAGGTCAGATGCCAGAATTGTCTTGAGCTCGTCGAAAGATTCTTGATGTTTTGTTTCCCATGCAAACGTGATAGAAGAAGCTCGTCTAATCGGCCGCGATGTTTCTTTATACCAGGAATGAGTTTTCCGTACCAAGTGACTGCTCCTAGAAATGCCTGAAGTTGCTTGACGTCTGGTGGAGGCGGAATGTTCTGAAGCGTCTTGATCCTTTCTGGGCTCGGTTTACTGCCGTTAGTGTCGAGTATGTGGCCAAGAAGTTCGAGTTATTTCTGACGGAACCAACACTTGTCGATTTTGAGGTAGAGGCCGTTCTCCTGAATGCGGCTTAAAACTTCGTACAGGTTCTTGTCGTGGTTGTTTTGATCTGTTCCTCTCACAATGAAGTCGTCGATGAACGGAAAGGCGCCCTTTGCTCCGTTCATCATGCTGCTCACAAGTCTTTGGAAGATTCCCGGTGCTAGCTTGACTCCTGGCTGCAACCGATTGACTTTGAAAAGTCCGCAGTGAGTGTTGATGGTCATCAGCTTCTTTGAGTCGTCGTCGAGCTCGACTTGAAAGAACGCGTCTGAGAGGTCGATTTTGCTAAAGAGTTTGAATGGCGATAGCTGAGCAAAAATCTCGTCAGGCGTTGGTAGTGGAAATTGTTCCGGTTCAAGCGAATCATTTAAGCCAGTTGAGTAGTCGGCGTAGATTTTAACCCGTCCATCCTTCTTCTTGACAGCGACGATTGGTGCGGCGTATGCTGAGTATCGCACGGGGCTAATCACATTTAAGAGCTGCGACCGCTTGATTTCGTTCTCGATAGGCTCCATAGCGGCAAACGAAACTGGACGGCTGTTGCGAAAAATTGGTTTTGCACTTGGTTTGAGCGTCAGCGATGCCTTTTGGGTGCAAAAGCCGAGCGAATCGCTGAAAATGGCTGGAAATTTGATCCTCAACTCGCTTGAAAACTGCTGTAATGCGTCGAGTCGGACGTTGTTGTAGACGCTGGCGATGGGAATATTCCATAGGTCGAGAGCTTCCATCCAGTCGCTGCCGAGGACGTTCAAGCTTGAATTTGCGACGTAGCATGGGCCGATTTCTTCTCGTCCGTGGAGCTTTAATCGTGCGCTGAATTTTCCGAGCATCGACACCTGATCGCCTGAAGCGCTGATTGCTTGCTCTTCGCATGGCGTCAACGGCGGTTCACGAATCTTTTTCCAATTTTTCTCCGATATAATTGTCCAGTCGGAGCCAGAATCCAGTTGCAGGCGAAGCTTGTGATAATCGATGGCTGGTTCAACAAACTTGCGGGTAGAGATCGATGCTGTTGTGACTGCCAGACTTTGACGACGTTCTGATCTGTGGCTAGGTCTGCTTGGTTTTAATCGGAATCTGCGCAGGAATTCGGTCGCCGAGGTACAATGGCCAGCTTTGTGACCCTTTACCTTGCAAGTATCGCAGATTTTGTTCTTGTACAGGCAATCCTTATGCCAGTGGCAGTCACCGCAGAAGTAGCAGTTGTTAGGAGGCGTGTCCAATTTTTCTGTTGATTTGTGTGTGGATTTCTGCCGACCTTGCTGTCCTTCTTGCTTTCTGAACATCTGCATCACTTCGCTTCTCAGTGCTGAGTTGGAGTGGACCATAAATTTCTCGTCTTTGAGAGAAGACAACCGCTTTGCTAGCTCGCAGACATCGTTCAGCTTCAATCTGGTACGGGTTATTTCGACTTCCTCGAGCTTAATGAGAAGTTTTGCGAGAACGAGTGAGTCTTCAGCTCCCGTGAACGCTTCGACGAACTTGGGAACCTTAAAATCGTCGGCTGTGCACGTGGCAATCTCGGATTTTGCGCACTTCCTGTTGACTTGGTTTGCGAAATCGTCCTAATTTTCTCCTGAACCTTTAGCAATGCTCAAACACTTGTAGCGGAGTGTGAAGACCGATTCTTTCCGTCCGAAAATCTTTTTCAGCTTTTTGCGCTCTTGAAAGTTATGGTTTGTATGGTCTCTGGCAGGATGCGGTCAGCGAAACGTCGGTACTCCGAGGTTGACAACATCTCAGTGACCAAACTCACTCGCTGGCGGACCGTCAATGTATGTGCTTCCTCTGTGAAGATGTGCTCGTATCAAGCGTACCAGCGGTCGAACGTTTCACCGTCCTCCGGGCAGTAGCCGAATTTTTCCATTCGATCGGACAGGTGCTTGTGTATTTGTGCCGCTGCTGGTCGGTGAACTGCATCCGCTGAATTTGCTGGCGAAGCGTTTGGCTGCTAAACCATTTGTTCCATGATTGCTGCCATTTGTCTTTGGATTTCAGTCTGAGCTTTTATCAACCGTTTCATGAGTTCTTGATGATGCCGAGGTTATGCTCACTTGTCAAAAGAAAAAATTTCAAATTTTCACTTTTTCCCGAAAGTAATATGCGTAAAATTCGCTTTATCCTCGTCGCCACTGTTGTGATCCTGGAGATGATTCTATTCGGATAAATGATACACCAAGGATTACTGACAGTATATACTTTATTTTTAGTTTGTGTGTAGCTTGTCGTGGTGAAAATCCTTCTGCTGTTTTTTCCATATGACATCTGCCAGGCGGGGTATATCCCGGCTTGCTAGGATAAGGTCGTTCAGACTGTCATCGTAACAGTTAACGGAACAGATAGATGATGAAGCGAAGTCGTTGTGGGCGCAAGCAACAGTCAGCAAAGACAAACTTTAATTTGGTGATTTTCTGAAGTTTTTGGATGAACAAGCAGAAGCTCTTGATGCAGTTCGCGGATCAAACATATCCGCAGCTTCTACTGTTACGAAGAAAATCACACATTCCACATTCAAGTCCAAGGCACTCACTACAGCTGCAAAACCTGTTGTTTCAAAATCCAGCTCTTGTCCACTTTGTATAAAGGAAGCTCACCGTTTAATCGATTGTTCAAAATACAACACTCTAGAAGTTAAGAACGCTAATAACACTTTCTCTCACACAACCGTTGCTTTAACTGTCTTAACGCTGGACACCGCATTCAGTTTTGCAACTCAAAGTCAAGATAAGCTTTTTGTCACCGGAGACATCATAAGTCACTAAATACTGATGAACACCTTTCCGCCGCTGACTCAAAAACTGAAACCGTCACATCAGTTTTGACTCAGCCGAAGATACAAGCTCTACACGCTGCTTCAAAAGTAATCACAGTTCTACCGACAGCTATGGTTAGGTTAGTCGACAATCATGGAATCGAGTGACAATTCAGAGCGTTACTCGATTCCGGGTCACAAGTCTCGTTTATAACCGAGTCTTGTTCGCAGCAACTAGGCTTAATGCGATCCAATGGTCAAATAAATATTTCCGGCATTGGTAATACAGCAGCTGGTACCTCTCGAGGCATCGTCACAATCCGCATAAAACTTAAGTTATCAAACCACACTGATGAAATGATCATAGGCGCACTGGTTATTCAAAAAATAGCAGCTAAGCTGCCTGAGATGATGAGCCGTGACGATTTAAAGTGGCTATCTACCGTGCAACTTGCAGGGGGCTGAGATATTTTGAAATCTTGGAAGAAAGTGGACTCAAATCACCCAACAGCAAACTGGTTGCACAAAATACTAAGTTTGGGTGGATAGTAGGAGGAAGTGCAATTACCAAACCCCAAGAAATTCAAACACACTGCACCCTCCTCGATATAGATAACACTTTGCGGTGATTCTGGGAGGTAGAGGATGTTGCGGACCACAAGCAAAATATATAAAGCACAGAGCAGCCTGTATCAAGCACTACAAGGAAAACAAAACGCGTTCCGCCGATGGACGTTTCATTACGCGATTACCATTCAAATCCGATCGAGCCAGTCTCCCAAGCAATTACCAGATAGCCATTTCTCAGCTGAACGCACTATTTAGACGATTCAGACGCGATCCAAAACTTCATCGTCTATACAATGAGTTTCTAGCTGAATATTGCCAGCTTGGCCATATAAAAAAGGTTGATGGTTCGGTTTATCCCAACGCATATTTTATGCCACATCACGGGGTATTAAAGGAACAAAATATCACCACCAAAACTGAAGGTGGTGTTCAATGCGTCTTCAAAAGTTGGTCAGAATCCGTCGCTCAACAACATGCTGCTGACAGGACTAACCGTCCAATCTACACTGTGGGCCATCCTTCTTCGTTTTTGCCTGTCTAAGTACGTGTTATCATCGGATATTGAGAAGATGTACCGTCAGATAGCTGTACACGAGATGGATCAGCAATATCGATTGATCCTGTGGCGGGACGATGATAACAATCTGGGGGCGTATCAACTTACTACGGTTACCTACGGCCCCTTTCGTCGCTACAAACACGTTGAACGAGTTGGCTTTAAACTTTTCGCAAGCTTATCCACAGGCTGCGAAAGCCATACAAGAAGATGTTTACGTGGATGACGTTCTCAAAGGTGCCTATACCGTCGAAGAGCTGGTTACGCTCAAAAGGGATATTTGCGCCATCCTGCAAACAGGTAAATTTCATTTAAGGAAATTTGTAAGCAATCACTCAAAACTTCATGATCCTTCACAACCGAACAATGCAAAATCATTTGATGAGCTTAAAGACATAATCAAAGTGCTCGTGTGCCAGTGGGATTCAATCCAAGATGAATTTCGCTTCGCCACACATCTTCCAGTCAGACGAATGCACACAAAACGATCGATCCTTGCTGAAGCTAGTCGAGTGTTCGACCCGTTTGGCTGGCTTTCTCCGCTTCTAATTCGAACAAAAATCATCTGACAAAATTTGTGGCGTAGTAATGTAGATTGAGGATCGACCGGATGACATACTCAATTAATGGCTCAAGTTGTGACAAGAAATCGAGAATTCACCTGCGTTTTAACAAAATCAACCAAATTGAGTATCGCCTAATAAATTCAAAAACTAAGGTTGCACCGTTGAAATCTGTGAGCTTACCACGGCTAGAACTTCTGGGTGCTGAACTTCTTGCTAGTAATTTACAGACGATCATCAATGAAAGCAAGCTCAAAATATCACGGATTACACTTTGGACCGACTACAAAATAGTTCTGAACTGTCTGTCCAGCGAACCAAGGAGATGGGCAACGTCCGTCGCCAATATAATTGGAAAAATTACAAGCATGTTCAAAAGAAGTCTCTAGCGTCACATTCCTTGGCCACTCAACCCAGCGGATTGCGCGAGTCGTGGCATATCCTTAGACGAATTGACGAATTACCCGTTATGGTGGACTGGACTAAGTTTCCTAAGCCAATCAAAACAATACTTGCCGGTGCAGTCAAATTTTGATGTAGTCCAACATATCGAAGAGAAGACAGCTAAGATTGCCGTGATCAGCACTGTTGTACCAAATGGTATAATTATGAATACCCTAATTGCCATAGTTCCGAACAATTTCACACATTTTGGCGTACATTCTTCGGTACAAAGCTAATCTATTACCGGAAAGGTCAAACCGAATAACGAGTAAAAATTTAACGCTAACGGAAGTATTAAATACCGAATATATAATTTATCGCTTTATTTAACAAACCGTTACCAAAAGATTCAAAAATTTTACCATTTCATCCAAATGAGTGGGAGGACGCTTGAAACATGCCACAATGAACCACGACACTAAACACCCGATAATACTACCAGCCAACCACTTGATAACTAACATGATAGTTCTAAAAACACACCATAACAATTTGCATGCCGGACCTAGATTGATGAACACTATTTTGAAGCAAAGGTATGTTATTTCCAGAAGCAAGAACCTGATTCGCCGCACCATCCATTTATGCATTGTGTGTCGCCGTTACAAGACTCAACAACAACAACAAGTAATGGGACAACTGCCTTCATGCCGAGTCAATCCACCAATACGAGCTTTTATAGAAGTCGGTGTTGATTTGGCAATACCCTTTATGTTGAAGACAAACCGTTCGCGTGGAGCGAAGCTGTACAAATGTCACATCGTTATTTTCGTCTGCATGGTCACTAAAGCCATTTCTATCGAGATAGCCACAGACATGAGTAGTGACACTTTCCTTGCAGAATTGAAGATTTTGCGCAGTGAGAGGAGTACCAAATTTAATCCATTGTGATAATGGCACCAACCTTGTAGTAGCTAAGCGCCAATTACAAGAATTTTATACAAAATATCTCAACGATGTTCAAGAGAGGAAAATCCAGGCTTGGTGTTCCGACCATCACATTAATTGGCATTTCATACCACCGACTACTCCAACGTTCGGCCGATTATAGTAGGCACCCGTAAAGTCGTGTAAATATCACCTACGACGAGTCCTTGGAGATAATCATTTGACATATGAGGAATTTTTAACAATAATCAAGGAAATTGAAGCTCTGCTTAACTCGAGGCCATTGCAAGAGATCGTAGATGATGAATGGAACCCCTTTAATCCATCATATTTCCTTAATACCCAACCAATGACTATGTTGCCGGAGCCAAATCTACAACCGATTCAAATATCTCACCTAAACCGATGGCAATTGATTCAGCAGATGATATAAGGATTTTGGAAGCAGTGGTCAGTCACATCGTTGAATAAGTTTTACAAGTGGCACAAGGAAAATCGCTCATCATTGTTTTACCACCAAGAAAATACTCGATTGCTCCAATCTGTAAAGTTGACCCTGGAAACGATAAGTTCGTTCGAGTAGTCTCCCTGAAGTTGCCCAAGGGGAACAATGCTAAAACGTTCAATAACCAAAAGATAACATTATTACCTAATTTTGACTCTATCGAGTCAACGGGGCGGTATGTTCAAACTAATTGGATCATATCGCGTTGACCCAATTCAGTTGTGTAACTTACCTTAAAATTTAGTCTCTCCCTAAAATAAAGCCTGAAAAATCTGGCATTCATCAGTCCACCTGAAAGAGAAGAAAACTAGATCAACAGAAAGAAACAGATCTTAAAAAACAATTACTTATCTGATGTCACCAATCTTTACTTTAAATAAATTGTTCCGTAACACCAGTTAACACGTACACTAAAAAGGAAGGAAAATGATCAAAAATGGTTAAATATCTTATTTAAGATTTAATATTAGTTACATATTTAATGGTTTTATTTGTTTGTTGTTCATTCGCAAGAACAACTCAATTTTTTTTGTTTACGTTAGTGCTGTCAAATATTCAAAACAATTATGAACTACACAAACTGTCCGAACCATAAAACTGGCCGAATTAAGGTCGACAAATTATTATAAAGTATTCGCGCCATCTATATACACAACCATGAAGTTTCATGACAATATTTCTATTGAGTGGCGTCAATATTTCTAATTTTTATATTTTAATTGCAATCAGTGAGTCGAAGTGACAGCATCAAGAAAATAAAGTGTATTTAGAAGAAAATTATTTTGCTTGTTTTTAAATTGAGAAAACCAAGTTGGATTTTTCCCGAGTACATACCTTGTGGTGCCTAATACATAATTCAGCCTAATAAACGAGTGCAAACGCATACAGTGATAGTTAAATAGTTGTTTATCAAGTATATAACGACACACAATTAAAGTAATCAAAAAACAATCAATGATATAAGGTTAAATTAACAATGGTAGATAAATTGCTGCTTCTGCTCACTAAAATCACAATTTGTATGGGGTCATTATATAAATTACTATTCGCAAATCACTACACACGTGCCCTCAATATAGTCTATATCTAACCGATAAAGACTTCTCGAAAATATCGAACAATGATAAATGAGATTTTTCATGACAACAACAGCAAGCAACAAAAATACATAATTTCTTTATAAAAGAAAATTTTTTGTGATAATGTGGTATGTGTGTTGAAAATTTATATTGTATAGTGTTTGTTATTCCATGTGGATAGTTAAAGAACAAAAACAAAAACCATAATTTAATGGATATGATACTTTTATTTAATTTTATTTCATAGAACAAAAGTTTGTTCTTTTTGCCTTCTGTTCTTCAAAATAAATTGGGGTGATTTATCGCTATGTGCTGTGCGCCAGATTAGATGGTGTCATGGTTTATGACTTAAACTGAAACAAAAAAAAAAAAAAAAAAATTAAAAATAAATAAATAATTTTATTTGGTTTTGACTGGAATTAATGTGTAGAGTGTTTCCGTGGGGTGATATTATAATTGGTTTAATGTTATTTTCAAGATTTGATTGCGTGGTTTAAAATAAAAACAACTCGCAGTATAAGTTTCTATAAGGATTACGAAATGTTCAAGATTTGGGTTTGGGTTTTAAATACTGTTAATTGAAGAGTTTTAAAGTCCAGTGAAACCGTTTTTCATTATAATATATAAAGAATTACCGCAGTAAGGAGAATTTTTTACTAGTAGTTTCTAACTCTATTCATTTCGATGGTAAAGTTTTTCTAAAATATTTTTTGTTGCCAATACCTAAAAAAAACTTGCACACATTAATTGATCACTTTGTATGTTTTCAGTACCAGTGATGGGCGGGGGAGGGGTAGGTCGAATAATTTCCCCGCTGGGGACCCCAGTACTAATTGGCCCCAATTTGGTATATTTTTTATATCCCATAATTTTTAACGTATTGTTACGTTTTTGCCTTGTCATTCAAGGTTCGTATCACTGGATTGTGAATAAAACCAAATCAATTCAATTTATCAGCAACGAATTTATTTATTTGACACAAAAATTATTACAACAAAATTTATTAATAAAAATTAACAAACTCACTTTATATAAATTATTCTCAAATTTTCCTGTACACTTATAATTTTGATTTCCACTAAAACACTTTTTAAATCACTTTTTAATTCCTTTTTAATCTTTACACTGTCGCTTTCGAAATACTACAAATCCAATTCGACTTCGTTCGTCTTTTTATATACACAAACCAAACTTCTAGAAAGCTCATGACTTTTCCAGTTAGAATAGCGTAGAAACATTGAGAACAATTTTATCATGGAAAATTTCATTTTGGTACAGTTAAACATTAAGCTATTAATTTTAACTTATTCTATTACACACTAGGTGTCACCCTCACAGTATTACTAATGTGACGGTGACACCTAGTGTGTAATAGAATAAAGTAAAATTAATAGCTCAATATTTAACTGTACTAAAATGGAATTTTCTATGATAAAATTGTTCTAAATGTTCTTACGCTATTCTAACTGAAAAAGTCAAAAGCTTTCTAGAAGTTTGGTTTGTCGAATTGGATGAGTAGTATTTTGTAAGCGATAGTGTAAAGATAAAAAAGGAAATGACAAGTGATTTAAAAAGTGTTGTAGTGCGAAATAAAATTTAGAAGTGTACAGTAAAATTGTGTGAAAATTATTTAAAGTGATTTTGTGAATTATCGTTAGTAAATATTGTTGTTATAATTTTTGTATGACATAAATAAATTCGTTGGTGATAAATTGAATTGATTTGGTTTTATTCACAATCCAGAGATACGAACCTAGATTGACAAGGCAAAAACGTAACATTATTATGGTTTTTGACTGACATCGGGGCATATACTCAATCGTCTGGCAAGCAAGTAGTTTTCAAAATAAAATATTTGCGAACCAAACAAAATTTAGTAGTCATATTTCTCCTATTGCAGTTTGCTAGATTATCGAATGTTTGCCCATTATCGAAATAGTTAGACCAATTTTCAGGAACTCTTTAGCCCTGAGCTTCAATAAGCAGTTTCGATCAACATTCGACATTCTCTAAAATTCTAAGAATGGATTCCGCGGCTCAGTTATTATCAGTTTTACAGGTCATTTCAGTGATGGTATCAAGTTTTTGTTTAATAAATGTGTAAACAAGCAAAATTTGATCTAAGTAGCTATACATACTTAGTCACGTGATTCATCGTCTCTCTACATAAGACAGAAATTCTCTAAACAAAAACAACTTATCGATTAATATTCAAAGGTCACCTATAATTTCAGAAAGAATAAATATTAACTGGCCACCAATTTGAGCCCGAATTACATGGAAAGCACTAGTGGAAAACTTTGCATTTCATAATTAATGCTATGAAAATTTGATTTTGTTAAATATAAAACAGGAGTAATATGGTTAATTATAAGCCAAACACACAACACTACAAGCTGTGAAACAGCAGTATGTCGGTAGTGTTAGGATCCGACCGTTTAATTAAACCATTTTTGAAACGAAACACTAAATCTTTATCATGGATAAAGGTATTTGAATTTCTGTTTAAACAATTTCTAAGCTAAGGTTAGGTTAGGTTGGGTGGCGGTCCACTTGGACCAGGCATAGACACAAAAATAGTCTGTAGCCATACAACGAATAATTGTTTCCTCCAACTCATTAGAATCATTTTGAGCTGATAACAATGCACTGGAACTCATGAGATCCATCCTACAGAGGTCCGCCAGGCCTTTGAAGAGGGGTGTTCCTAGAAACTTTAGTCTGTTTTGTGCCAGAGAAGGGCAGGTGCAAAGAAGATAAAGTACTGTCTCTTCCTCCTCTTCGTTCTCGCAACTACGACAATAGTCATTTTAAAAGACACCAAGTCTACTCGCATGCCTCCCTATGAGACAGTGCCCCGTAATCACTCCAACAACCACACTGATCTGACATCGCTAAAGTCATATCAGCTGTTTGGATCTCACCAAGTCCAACTTTGGCCAGACCTGCCGAGTTATTACGCAAGAAGTGATACTTGACCATCTGTCATTCGTCAGCTTGCTAACTTCTTCCGAAGCAGCAGTTTGAATACCGCAAGAGGCATTTCAAAATCCTTTCTGTTTTCTGAGTAGTTGTACCACGTCAAGCCAGTTCACCGGCGTTTATATTCCCTGTACTTATGAAATGTCCTGGCACCCATAAAATGTGGATGTTAAACTGATCTGCCATCTCGTTAAGAAATGAGAGACAGTTCTGGACTACTTTCGACGTGAGGAGGTTTGATTGAAGCGCTTTAATGGCAGCCTGACTGTCCGTATATATGCAAATATTACAAACCGATATAACATTACACCTCAACTAGTCTACGACTTCTTTATGGCAGTTACTTCAGCTTAAAAAATGCTACAGTAGTCGGGGAGACGGAAGGAGAGATTTAACAGAAGTTCCTCGCAGCACACTCCAGCTCCGACTTTTCCGCCCGTTTTGAACTATCAGTGAAGAAGTTTCTAACTCCTGTTTCCAAAACTGCAGCCATCGGGATCCTAGTCCGGAACTTTGTGTCAAAAGATAGTGACGGGACATTATTGTCGGTGGTCTTGGGAATTTGTTTGTTACACAAAATAGATGAGTGTCCTGTATTGTTGCAGGTCCACATTAAGATGGATTTCAGGAGTAGAGGAGTTAAAAATAGCAGAGTCTCTAGTGCCTGAGTAGATGTGCTCCACAGAGAGATTGTTCTCTGAACATTTGTCAACAGCATACAAGAGTATGGGTCTGACTACTGCGATATAAATCCAATGTACGATGCGGAGCTTCAGCCCCCATCCTTTTTTAATGGCATATTTGAAAGAGTATAGCGCTACCGTAGCTTTTCTAACCTTTCCAGAATTTTAGGTTTCCTATTTAATTTGCTATCCAAAACGAGACTCAGAAACTTCGCTTCAACTGTAAAAGTCAAGCTGAAGCTATTTAAAGTAGGAAAATCGATATGAGGAAGTTTATATTTTCTAATGAAAGAGTGCCCAGGGCCATAATGAAAGAGTGCCCAGGGCATTTTGCATAAGCTCACTAAGGGTGCCAGGATATTTACCATAGGCACCAATAGCAACATCATCCGCATAGGCAATCCCCTTAAGCCACCGTCCTCCAGTCTCAGCAACAGGTCATTTATGACCAAGTTCCAAAGTAGAAGGACAGTCCGCCACCCTGTGGTGTAGATCTGCTTGCAAATTTTCTGACGGAGGATTTCTCAAAACAAGCATTTATGATCCTGCCTCTTAGCATTTGATCTATCTAGTCCTTGAGTGATTCATCCAGGCCCAGATCTGAAAGTACCCGAGTTAAAACCCCTGGAAGCACATTGTTAAATGCCCCTTCAATATCCAAGAAGGTTACCATTGCGTAGTCTCTATGTTCGAAAGATTTTTCAATGAAATATACAAGAGAATGAAGAGCATTCTCTACAGATCTTCCCTTGCAATAAGCGTGTTGAGATTTAGATAGCTTTTCCGACACAATCGTGCCTCTAATATGAGCTTCTAACTGTCTTTCAAGTGTTTTAAAAAGGAGGGAAGACAAGCTAATCAGTCTAAGGTCTTTGGGATTGCAGTGTGAGCGTTTTCCCGCCTTAGGTATTAAAACAACCTTCACTTCTGTCCATTTACTAGGAATGTGACATAGTTCTAGGCTACCTTTGAAAATTACCTCTAACCAGGAAATTTAAGATCAGTACTTCTTTGAATATCCGCAGGGATAATACCATCGAGTCCAAGCGACTTATATGGTTTAAAAATGTTTATCGCCCACAGGATCTTTTTTCTGCTAATAATTTGGCCTATGAGGCTATTAGCCCTTTTACCTACTGATGTGCTAGGTACAGATTCGGAACAACCAGGAAAATGAGTCTCCATCAGAAGTTCCAACGATTCCGCACTATTAGTGGTCCGCATCCAACCAGCCGTTGAAGAAAACTTGGGATGGAAGTACCAGTTGCCAGTACTTTGCCTAGCCTAGGCATCTCCGAAGACACCTGAATTTTGCCACAGTATAGTCTCCAAGAGGTGTTCTAGGCACTTCTCAATTGATATTTGTAAATTTTGAGGACTTCCTTATAGGAGTCCCAGTCTACAGCAGCTTTTGATTTCCGTGCTATTTTGAAGAGTCTTTTGCATTTTGGACGTATTTGTTCAATCTCTTTGGACAACCAGGGTGGCCGAGATTTACCCCTAGGCCTGCTAGGGGGACTAGAGCCCACTATCGCTTCATTAAAAGCGCTGGACAACTCATCCACCAAGCCATCGAGCTCTTGCGCAATTATTAGAGTTTTTGGCACCGGAACAGGTAGTGAATTACACAGAATAGTCCTAAAATTATCCCAGTTGGTTTTCCTCCTGTTTCTGTAGATTGGACTTTTTGAAGAAGTCTAGTCCATTTCAAATTGAAGACAACAATGATCAGAAAAGAAGTGGTCCTCCAACACTTTCCAATTTAATAGACTAATCGTCAAAAAGCTTGAGAAAAGAGTAATATCCAATACCTCCTGTCTATAACTTGTTATAAAGGCCGGTTTATTGCCTATGTTACATATATGAAGGTTAGTACTTAAAATGTAATCGAGGAGTAACTCACCTCGTGTGATGATCATTTGCATCACTCCCAAGGATGACTTCAACCTTGCGCTTCTGAGCCTCCAAGATTAGCTCATGTAACAGCGCACGTGTACGCTGTCACAACAATTTTTATTTCAATTCATTATTCTCACACTTTTTTTTGCAATTAGGCAAATAATGTAATCCGTTATACTAAATTTTTGTAATTTCATATTTTTTTTTTATAAACTCCGTAAGTCTCATAATTAAATTGGATATTCTTTTTCCGTTAAGACAAAAAAAAATAATTGAATTGAAGTAAACATTTTTTTTTGCTTTTTTAGTCAGTGGAGAAAAAATCAAGAAACAGGTCGGATGCACCAAGACCATCGGGTCTTGGTGTATCGCACCGACACCACGGGGTGTTTTTTTCATATAATTTAGTTGAAAGTAAATTTGTAAATGTAGAGCCGATCTGGTTCTTGTTAGTTTTAGAATTTAAGTTAAGTTTAATTAAGTTTTTTATAAAGTGTTACTATAAAATTAAATTTATTAAAAATTATTTTTTTTTTTGAGGATAATAAATATAAGTGAATTGTGTTCTATATAAGTGAATTTTTTTTTTCTCTTTTATAAAATTATCTTAAATAAAAATTGATAAGAAAATAAAAAGAAGAGGATAATTGTTTTTTTTTAAAACCGTCGTCGTGTGAAGTTTGTGTTGTTGTAAATTTTATTTTGAATATAAAATTATTAAAGTGGATAAAAATGTAAACAGCGACATGGAAAAAAGTGAATTTCTATATTTGCTGTGTCTACAAAAAAAAAATAATTCATAAAATATGATTAATTGAAAGTGAATTGTTTTGTAATTATACACGTATGTTGTTTAATTGATAAAAAAAAAAAGTTTTTTTTTTAAAGTGAAATTGATAGTTGGTATTGTGAATAAAAAGTTTTTTTTAAAAAAAGTCTTAAGTGTTTTGTCTATAAATATAATCATTCATATAGTTTTTGGATGAATAAATAAATCTTAAACACAAGAGTACCAATTTTACATATAAGTACATAAGATACAACATAATTCGGAGACACAACAACAATATAAGAATAAAACTAATATAATTATCTAGATAACAGAAAGTTTTGGATAAGACAACCAAACATTTTTTTTTGTTATATAAAGATACTTCTTTGGATATAATGCATGCATACATTATAATTACGGATTAGAAAAATTACTTTGTAGTTCAATAAGCAAGCAAAAACCACCACACCGCGCATGGAAATCACAATCAAAACAATCAACTGATCAACAGGCTGCAACACCAGATAGTTAAGTTATATATATTTTTTATTTTTTTTTATTTTTATTATATTAATTATATTATTTAAAATGAGGCGTTAATCGTCAAACTGAGGATGAATTAGGGCCAGGTAAGTGTCCGAATAGGTAGGTATGCAGAATCACCCTCCCCTTCCCGCGGTTTTATATGACCCACATAAACTCTAGAAACCCCACGACATTACCCTGAAGCTTAGCCGGCAACGACCGCTCTAGAGTCCCTGTGTGGGTCCAATTCTGATTAACACGACCCATGATTTGGAGAATAATTTTTTTTTTGTAAAGTAACCTTAATTTTTTTTTTTGTTTTTTTTTGTTTTCAAAATGTTTTTTTTTTTGAATTTGGATATTCTCCAGACCATGCGAAGTGTTACACTCACTTAGAATGATTGGTGGAGTATCCAATTCATCATAAGCTAGGCAAGCTTATACTAGCCAGAGGTTTCTTATATCGACCTCAATGCTGACCGCTGCTACATCTCCATTACTGAAATTTGATAGCCGAAAACAACTTATGTTATTTAAATGAGAATGCACGACCAAACCTTACCTTCTTTTTTCGCGTGCATTAATCTATAATAGGGAGTATTGAGCCCAAGTACTCGGTCTTTAGTGGCCCAAGGTTCCTGGATTAAGACGACATCTGTCGCTTCTTTCCCAAATTTAAACTAGAGCAGCTGATGCTGGCTTAGCGTGGTGGAGGTTGACTTGCAGAAATGTCAGTGTCATCTCTGCAGTCTCTTCTCCACCACAGTAACATCAGAGTCGTTCCCTGATGAGAAGTCCTCTGAGAGCCCCTTTAAAGACTCCATGGACGTTGACATCTCCGTATCCGTGGAGAGAGTTTCCGCTTGGCTGGCTACCTCCGCACACGCAGATAAGCTATCAAGCACCGCGGTAGTTTCTGAAGATGACTTCGGAGCCTCCGGCTTGTCCGCGTCCTTCTTGTACACCTTGAGTGTGACTGCACTGTAACCATAGTTGATTAAACCGTTGGTTTTTTCCATTAAAGTCAGTTATTCCCTATTTAAGATGATAATAGCTGACCTATAGTCAGCCTTTGTCTCCTTGAGCTTGGCAACTTTTCAATTGTGCGTTGGCAAATCTTCTCTGCGGGCTGGCTCCTAGCCATACCTCGCCAAGTTCCCCCACTGCCTTCTTATAAAGCTGCAGGGACCTCTGATCTGCACAGGCAGTCAGTTTAACCTGAATCATGTGCCAGCCCGCATCCTGACAAGATGGAGCAGGTCCTGGATTTTTCGACAGGACTTTCAGGTAGGTGGTGGCTAAGGCCCCTTCTACCTTCCTCCAATTGGCGGGCGTCATACTGCCATTCTCTTGGTTTTTGTCAATAACTGCCACAACTAGCTGATCCTTGAGGACCTCGTTAAAAGGCCTCATAGCAGTAGCCTACAGTTTCGTTTGCTTTACGATTTTAGGACTTTCCTCCTGAGATCTGTTTCTTATAAGCTGTGAGCCAGCTGAAGGGCTCCGAGTTTTTCTCGGTGACTTTTTTGCCCACGCAACCGTGGCTTTGTCTTTATTCGTTCTGTCTTCTGGCGAAATGTTATTGATCTTAACCAGGGCCCTCCAGGCCTTCCTCCTAGTATTATAGGTTGGTTTTGAGGAACCAGCTTCATTGGTCCTTTGGTTCCTCTTTGTATTTGTATACTCAAATTTGGTGACCCGAGTGGAGGGACCAGCCTCGCTTGACCTTATGTCCCGTCGATTATTTGTAGACTTAGAGGCGGGCCCAAAGACCCGAGTCTCGTTGCCCACATTATCCGGATATTTTAAAGAGCCGGACTCTTTTAGTTGTTGTGTGTTTTTGTTTAAATCCATGATTGGTCCCACAGGCTACTTAATCTGGACGGCGCCAAGTATCCGGATCCACCGTTAGCGACTGAGCTACTTTTAAAGCTGAGCCCCCAGTCTGGTCGATTATCGGCACGGTACGATTAACACCTTAACCCAGCCCAGCGATTTGTTTAAGGTTGACTCTTTAGCGCCGTCTTTTAGCCTAGAAGCCAAAGAATTATCAATCTAGTTACCAGCGGTCCTTACGTGGAGGTAGCACGAGTACTTGTGGAAGTTGCAAGTTACGGAGCTGGTAGCAAGTGCCAACTTGAATCCCTCCAGCAACTTCACATCTGACCACCATTTCTAAGCTTAGGTGTTCAAATTATCGTTATAATGATAATATGGGATTGGTTAAACGAGAGAATAAAAATTATTTGAGAAAATGATTCAAATTTAGCTTAAATTCAATAATCGATAATTCTAGAAATTTCTACAAATTTATCGATAATTTTAAAATTTTACTTTTTGGCAATAATTGTTTGCTACTTTCAGTTTTTTAGAGCAAGATTCATTAAAATCTTAGTGTGTTGCTAATCCTTTTACTTAAATTATTTGACTGGCTCAGTTAAGCTTTCATAATCAAAGGCTAAATCAAGAAATTTTAAAGATTATTATAGTTCAAAATTTGCTATAAGATAACTTATATATACATTCATTGTCAGAAAATTAGGTAAAAGCTGGTCAGAAAATTTTGAATAATAAACGAATGAAATAAACTATATATTCGGCTTTTTAGATTAAAATTCTTAAGGTCTTAGTGTATAGTGGCTTGTCCTTTATTTTAAGTCACTGCCTGGCAACAAATTTGCATAAAATTTCACTGACTCCGAAGTAGCATTCTTTAAGGGCCAACCATAGTTGTTGCCTATTTTTGCCTACATTTCCTTACGACCCACATATATTTTGAGGGTTTTCCAAAAAGTCTCAATTTGATTGAGGTCAGAGAATTGTAGTGGCCAAGTCAAATGTTGGATATTTTTGTCCTTGAAAAACCTTTTTCAATTTCTTGAAGTACGTTTAAGCTCACCTTATATCTTGACTCACCTTAGCGGCAGATTGTCATCTGAGAAAGGGTATACATCACATTTAGGAGAATATTATTCACGTAGGCGGGTTGGCCCATAATCTTAAGCCAGTATATAATTGGAGGCTATTTACCATTGGAACCAAATAAGGTAATTTTTGTTTCGTCGCTGAACATTATGTTTCTTCATTATTTCAGCCATTGTCACTTTTCCAGTCAGCATGATCTTTTGCAAATCAAATTATTTATCTAACATAGTTGTTGCTTAACAGTGGTTCTCTCCGGGCCCCTTTTCTTGCTTACCATGAAGATTGCTCTCTATTAGTCTGCTACGAAAGATCTAGTTGTTTATTTATTTATTTATTTCATCACATAAAATTTTGGTACACTCCCTTTTGAGCCTTAGCTCATTCATAATAAAGTGCACATTAGAAAAAAAAACTGCAAGTCACAATTCAAAACAGCATTGCCTTTCAATCTTGTCCGGTATGAAGTGTCTTCGGTAGGGTTTTGTAATAATTGATATTCCTTTAGTGATTAACATACTGCCTTCTGCTCCTCGTTGTCACGATTGTTGTATTTAGCTGCTTTAAAATTTTGAAATTTTTTGCTATTTTTGCTAATTAGTGTCTGCATACTAATTTCAAGATAAACCTGTTTGTTAAGATCAACAAATATTTTAAAAGGGTGCATCTTGACAATTTTTGATATTAAACTTTATAGCATTTGCAACCAAATTCTTCGAAAGTTCTATAACGGCAGCAATTTCGTGATACAATTTCCCTTGATTTCTTAATTTTTTAATCAACATTCTTTTCTCCGAAAGAGACCCCATCATTATTTAACAAAATTTTCATAAAAATATTTATAAAAATAATAAATGAAGGCATTCCTAATTATTTGTAACTCTCATTTGATGTTTTCACCTGTTTCAGGGGATTCTCCAAATATAAATAAAATGAAGTATCATTTGAATATATATAGGGGTTCTAGAAACTCAAATATCGAGTTATTGTTTTATTCAATTGATGTTCCTAATTTTCTGACCATAACTGTATTTTTGGATGGCCTAATGTTTGATTCAACATGTGTTTTAACTTAATTTAGCTAAATTTGTTATATTTGCACTGAGAATCTTTTCCACGGTGACTAAAAAGTTTCTATGTTTTTGCTACTGATTTGGCTTAATAGATAAACGCTCCTTAAACGGGATTATTTACTTGTCTACATATATATATATATATATATATATATATATATATATATATATATATATATATATATATATATATATATATATATATATATATATATATATATATATATATATATATATATATATGTATATATAAAAATATATATATATATATATATATATATATATATATATATAATATATATATATATATATATATATATATATATATATATATATATATATATATATTATAT
>OY282559.1:54261274-54389393 GCA_958295665.1 Tipula vernalis | reverse complement strand
AAGCAATGCTAAATGCATTTAAATTTTCTAAATATATACACATCAACAAAAACAAAAGGTAGATTCCAAAACAAAATACGTTGTCTTCAAAAAATTTAAGCGAAATGATTTTTGTTACATCATATGAAAACAGTTACATAACGAATCATAATGAATGAAAAATCCCTACTACAAAAATGTATGTACACAAAAATGTGTAATGTATGTCTGGTACAAGCCTTGCGGTTCTCATAGAAGCCAGATATCATAAAACAAATGTACATTGACTTGTGTCAGTGTGTAAGTCAATTTTATATAATAAATATTTAAATAGAAAATTTGAATATTTATTTCACATCGTGTTTGTTTGTATCGGCGACATAACACTAATACTAATATAAGATAACTCAACAAAAATGGATTCTCAAACTACAGTTACTAGACTACACCATTTGTTTTGGTTTTTGATCTAAGTACCTAAAAATAAAGCGAGCAAATCCATATGAAAACCAAATAATCCATTAGAATTGTAACGAAGCATACACACACAATGTCCTTAAATGGAATATGGAAATCATAAAAAACAAAGATCGAAAAGAAAATTGGTACATTTCTTCACATAAATTAAAGCTTTGATTTGTATGTACGTATGAATAAATTAGTTTATTATCAATGTATTACAAATAATGAATTTACCATTTGTTCGGATAATTATTATTTTTTAAATATACTTATGGAAATGATTTTTTGATAGTCTAAATTAAATTAATGTCGTATTAAATACCTCAAAATTTATGGAAACGTTAAATGTACCAACAATTAACAAATATAAAATTGTTCTTGTATTTTAAAAACGAAATTTTTGAAATGGTTAAATCCATGAAAACATTAGATAAAGTAGAACAAATATATTTCATTTATGTATGTACATACTCGTATGTATATATAAAAAAACGATCTTGTTAACACAATTACGATTGCATTTTAACTGTGCGAAACTAGAAAGAGAAAACATTATAAAGTAAACGATATAAACCTGTCGTTTTCGGGTGTTACTTCTGGCAACTGTTCAAAAATTGTAAGTAAAATCATTCATATACATTAGAGTAGTATGAACTTTCCACATCTGTTTATCTTTTTCTGTGACATAACTTTAAAAAGACGTGTCTCACAACCAGCTGTGTTTTCATCTTTTTTTTTGTTTTTTTATTTTTTATTATTATCTTATGGTGGTGTTTGTGTTACGAATTTACAATCGGGTCGTATATTTTGTTGCGGCCTACTTTTTCTTTAACTTTCCAATTCTCCAAATTTCTTTATTAAAAGCCTTTTTCGTACATTGCTCATTCTTGTTGTGTATTGCATGATTAAATAGAAATTACGTACAATTAACAAAAATACCAAAGAATCCTACAGGAACCAAATTCTATAAACATTAAGATTTCCATTTATGTTCTAATCGCCTTAATTAAATAAGCAAGCATAAAATGATAATCCCGAACGCACAAAAAAAAGTCTTGTCTCGTGTGTAAATAAATTTAGAATAAGAAGTTAATAGAAAACCAGATACAACTTTCATTACAAAAAAAAAAAGATTAAAAAAGGATCTTATTGACATAATTATTATGTAACCTTTGAATTTTTTAACACCATTTTCAATTAGCATTGTTGATCAGTAAACCTGATTAGCTAGCTAGTGCGCCACACAAATCTGGTAATCGTTTCAACCATCAAACGCTTAAAATCATTAGTTTGCAACGAAAATAAAATTTAATATTTTCATTTAATTTTAATTTTTAATTCAATTTTCTATTTTCATTACCTTTGTGAGTTCGATCCATGTTTTTTTTTTAGATGGTTGACTTGGTGTTTATGTGCTGTTGTTGTTATATTCGTAGTCGAATAAAAAAAAATCAACCCTCAACGAAAGACGGTTAACAGAAAAAAAATATTTGTACAAACTGATAAGAAAGACAATAAAACTGTGTGTGGGTTCAACTGTTGAGCGTTGATTATTATAGTTACTATATATTCGTTGAGTGTTTTTTTGTATGTTTCCATATTTAAGAGGTTAAAATAAACTATAAGTAAAATTCGTTTGGGTTAATTTTGTTTCGCTACTCTGCGTTTATAAAAAAAAAAACTTTTCTCAAATCCCGAAGTAGGGAAAAATTGATTGTGTATTCAAAAGTTTCATCTTAACGATGGTTTTGAATTTCTGTGAGTTAATTTCTGAAAATTGAGCTGAAAACGAAATGCCCAGTAAATTCAAATTAAGTGTAAGTGCTGGAAGACGGAAGATACTTGTTGTAACCCAAACTTATGAGCGCTTAAGATGATTTATTACAATTGGGTTTCTAGCGATTCAATTCACCCTTTTTGAATTTAAGAATTTATTTTGTGTTTGTTTATTTAATTTTTATAGCAGATTTAAGCTTTTTCCCAAAATCAGAACTTTTGAAGTGAAACGTTTTTATGCACGGTATGATTCGAACAAAACAAAAGAATATCGAAACGAAATTCTGTAACGGTCGTGTAAGTGTAACATACATTATTATATAAGGAAATCAAACCGTGTAACGAAAAAAAATTAACAGACATTTTACATAGTAATACAACAGCTGAAGAGGCACAAACGTTTTTGTGCTGAAGAAACTTCCCAATTTGTTCACCTTCCATCAAATGTTATGCGGCCAACACAATTCCAAAAAACTAAAACAAAGCACTATTGCTTAATTTTCACTTTGTCACCAGATATTTTATTTAAACTTTATAATTTTATTCACTTCGGTTGGTTTCAATATGGTTTTGTCACAGAGGTACATTAAATAATGAAAAATATTTTATTTACATATAACATTTACAAATAACAAAGGCAAAATTTGTATATAACATCAAAATTCAAGTATATAGGAGGGTAAAAATAACAATAAGCGCAATTATACAAAATACGTAAAATGTAACTGAACGAGTTATGTATATACTATTGCAAGAGCTGTGCAATACATAGCGAATCTAATACATAATAATACAGTACATGAAGAAATTCATAAATTCAAATAATAATTTTATGATGCGTCGATTGATGCGTCAACATTCTCGCCCCCTTGAAACGTCACAGTCGTTTCAATATCGTTCTGAGGAATGGTAAATCTCGACTACTCGACCAAGCTTCCATTTAAGGGTCGGCAGATTTTCTTCAATTAGCACCACCAAGCCCCCGATTGCCAGGTTTGATGATGGTTTGGTCCATTTGAAGAGCTCGCAGGTACTCGTTTGACCAACGATTCCAAAACGTACGATGGAAAAAATCGACCTGCGTCAAGGTTTCGTACGGCGGTCGGTCAACTAGACCAGGTATTGGTAGCTAATTAAGCGGTCGTCCAATCAGGAAATGTCCAGGAGTTAGACAATCGATGTCATCGACACTTCTTGGAATTGGCCCAAGTGGCTTAAATTTAAAAAAGCCTCTACTTGTTTTATAAGCGTCAATAGTTGTTCTTAAGTGAGCTTAACTGTGAAATTTAGCTAGTTTTACACCTGATCCATGAAGCCCACCGAAGTTTGGTGAAGCCGGTGAAGTGAACTTCCATTCTTTGCGATCATTTTCACACATCGGCTGCAGTTGGTTCTTCAAGTCTTGTAAAGAATGAAGTGCATAGAGTTCACGCAATTTAAAATTTGCTCCGATAAAATTAGTGCCCTTATCGGAAAACACCTGTTTCCAAAGACGTGCTCACAAAACGCTTGAAACATCCCATAAACGCTTGTGTACTCATATCAAAGGCCAATTCGAGATGTATTGCCTTCGTGACGAAACAGATAAACAGGCAAATATATGTCTTCGTTGGTGGCTTACCGCGGATGCGATAGTGTACGTAAAATGGCCTGACGAAGAGCACCCCATCTGTATAGACAGGTGGTTTGGCGACAACCCGTTCTGGTGGTTAATTGCCCATTTGTTGCGTCATGGGCATTGGCCGAAAACGAAAGCACTACCTGCATTCCCGACACACCTTTTTTGCAGACAGTCATTTCATACAGAGGCCAATAGTTTTGACGAACAGCAGTCAGTTATGCCTTTGGACCAGCGTGTAACAGCTTCCTATGATAAAAATTAATCAAGGTTAATGTAAATTCATGAGAGTTATGTAATAGGATAGGACGTTTTGAAGTATAGGGCACGGTGGTGTGATGAAGGCGACCACCAACTCGAATAATACGGTCCTTGTCCAGGAATAGTGACAGCAAGCGGAGTGCCTCATATATCACAACGAAATGTGTCTTTCCCAGTCCTATGTACTCGACAGGGACTGGAAAAGACACTCCTTTTGAATTATTCTAATTAATGTACTGTGGGCTTGGTCTAATTCCGGTCCGCTAAATTTGTAATTAGGCGTTGGTTTGAACCGAAGGAGGTAGGTCACAATTCGTTTTAGTCTCCGGAAGTTGTTGAAATATTTGATTTCAGTCAGAATGTTAGGTGCTTCGTTTGACATTACGTTGGTACTTGTAGATTTTCGAGCCTCACACAATTCTTCCGACACTGGCACATCTTGTATAATTTCATTAGTATTAGCACACTATTTTCTTAAATCCAATCCCGCAGTTCGAAGTATAATTGAAATTTGATGTTTAAGTTCTATTGCGGCTGAAATTAAATTTGTACCAGTCAATAAATCGTCGACGTAAAAATCCTTTTCAATAATATCCGCAGCGATGGAAGACGTATCTTTGTTATCAAGAGCTAACTGCTTGAGACATCTTGTGGCGAGGTATGGTGCAGATGGGGTGCCATATGTGACTGTTGTCAATTTAAATGTCTGGAGTGGTTCAGGCGGAGAATTTCGCCAAAAAATGAACTGGAAAGTATGATCCTCTTTGCGAACTAGAAATTTCCGATACATTTTGGCAATGTCAGCGCTGAAAGCATACGCGTGTTATCGAAAACGAAGTAGAACCGAAAACATATTACTTTGTACTACTGGACCCACCATCATGTTTTTCTGTTCGAAGTTTTAGCCGAACAATCAAAGACTACCCGTAATTTTGTTGAAGAGCTTTCGGGTTTTGCGACACAGCGATGCGGGAAATAATAATTTGGCAAAGCCAATTTGGGTCGGCTAATTCCATATGAGCCACCACTTTATATTCATCAATGAACTTTGAATAGCTGGCTAGCAAATTTGTTGATTTGTGTAGACGCCTCTCCATATTTTGAAATCTGAAGGTAGCCAAAAATTTGGAGTCGCCCAGTGATGTCGGATTCGTAGAAAATGGCAGTTTCACTACAAATCTTCCTTCTTTGTGGCGCTTGGTAAATTGTTCAAAATGTTTCTCATATTCAGCTTCCTCAAAAGACATCTGTTTAACGGAATGAGGTAGATTTTCAACAGTCTATAATTTCTCAATTTCATCGTTTAGTGTGGCAGAATCTTTGATAGCCACGTGACAAGCATAATCAGACTCTGAATTAGAAGACATTTTTCCATAAACTATCCATCCCAATACGGTGTTTTGTAACATAGGCAGATGATCAGCTAACTTAATTTGTCCCACAGAGAGCAATTCTTGATAAGTTTCTGCACCCAACAATAAATTGACGTTTTGAAACTCAAAAAATTGTCCACGACTTGATTTTATCAATTGGAATGGTTGGCTGATAGCTGGTGATTTTTGTTATTATTTGCACATTCAACATGATACAATAATTTGTAATGTTGGATTGCAAAGTGATTATCGAGCTGCTCGAAGCTCCGACGGCATTAGACCCGATTCCATGAATTTTGATGCTGCTACTATGATGAGGAATCTTCAGTACAAACGCAAATGACTTAGTGATAAGATTTAGCTGTGATTCGGAGTCTAACAGTGCTCTCACAATAACAGGATGCCCCATATGGTCAAGGACTTTTAACAATGCTGTTCCCAAATAAACAAACGAGGATACTGTCTTGGGTTAGGGTTTGGCAGCAACAAACGATGATGATACGGCAAGAGTATTAGATTGGATGTTGGGTTTGGCGTTCGCGACATCTGATGCGGTTTCTCTTATATTTGACGATGGTGATGGTGCAGCAGCGGAATTGTGTAAAAGCGAATGATGATACGAGTCGCAGTAAGGCAGTCGTAACACAAGTTGGCTCAGTTACGAACTTGTGACGTTGATTAAACGGTAATTTAAAAAATTTGTGGCAACGAACTATCGAGTGACCGTTTGCATTGCAGGAGACACAATGTTATTTGGAATAATTGGTGACGGCAAGTGAGGTGGCGGCTGAACGATTCGCGGATTTGGAATGCAGTTTTGATGAAGTAGGTGAATGTATCGTGGATGTTTGACTTTCTAAGGTGAGTCGACGGTGCAGCCTCATTCCATCTGTTCTTGGTATCCGGATTCAGTTTTGAGACCATTAGGTATACTATCAAATCATCGCATTGTTTAACTGGTCTCTTCAGTGCTTCTAGAGAACGGAGATGTGATTAATAGCGATCGAGAAGCCTCATAGTCTCCTTAGGGTCGGGCCGGCCAATCTCTTTGATTTCAAATAGTTGATGAACAGGTTGTTCGCATATAAAATTTGGTTTATTAAACCGTTCCATTAAAATTTTACGAGCTAACTCATAATTTTCATCGGCAAGTTCCATCGCAAGGATAGGTTGTCATGTACCAGGCTATTAAATGTCCCAATGAACGTGCTCCAGGTATTGTTATACAAAAAAGTATGTTTGTAAATAATTTACTTGCCCTATGTCTTGATATGATAAGTATACGTATTTCTCAAATTTGAAGCTTTTCTACAACTTAGTTATAGGCGGTTCAGAATATCTTAGCTCTTGTTATAACTTACTATGTACATATATTCAAAGTCAGGGCCACCGATATGATAGGGTCCATGCTTCACATATGTGGTAACTAAAAATTTTGATGCGAGGCATCTGGTACGAAAAATACTTAAGGATCAATTGAATTTATCTTCAAATCTTGCTGTGGTAAAGCTGCATATTTGACTGTATATTCCAGTCTCACCATTAGACGATAAATGATCATTATTACAAATTTACAGCTAAGAAAGTTTCACTTTTGACGCGCGTAGAGCCTACGCATGTTGTTTTTTCCTTGAGTATGCTCCAATTTTGCAAAAAGCATAATCAAAATTTCAATTTTGCAGAAATTTAAGACTTTAAAACTCAGCTCTTCATTTTTTATTTTCGTTTTATTGGGACCCTCAAGTTTGAGTGTATGTGGTTTCGGTCCGTCACCTATTGAATTTTAAAAAATCCACACTAATTATGGGGAAATCTTGCCGTCTGCCGAAATGTGGCGATACAATTAGTTTGATTAGCTGACATTAACACAAATAATTTGGTTCTGAATAATCGAGATTATTGTATTTTATGACAAAAAATATAGCCGATAGCTTGAGTTGATAAAAGTATATATAATTGATGACGTGAAATTGGTTTCCGAAACGTTGAGTCAACAATTTGAATAGATCAAACGAATGCAAAATGTCCAAATTTTCAATACATAATTATTATATATTTACCATGATAAAACTGTAGGATCGGGACTATTTTCATGTGAAAATGAAGGGCGGCAAAAAGTGCTCTTAAAAAAATGTATGATAAGCGAAATAGGTTTTTAAAAAACACACAAACCGTAAAAACAAAGTTTTTGACTATATGTATATCCTTTATTTAAAAGGCTCGGTCGATTGCAATTCAGTTTCGACCTTCTTCACCATGACTAAAATTTAAAATTCAATGAGTAAGGGTCATTCAAAAAACAAATTTGAATTTGAAACTTACTTGAAGAAACATTTGGAACACTACTAGATTGAATTTTTTAAATTAAAAATTAAAAAAAAAAAACTTAGTTACAGTATGTTGATCGAACTGAAATTTTGTTAGGTGACAAAAGTCGACGTGCAAAATTTCAGCGTGAGAGGATCACGGGAAGTGGGTCAATTTTGAACTTGAAGATCGTAAGGACACTCAAGCAAGCAATCAAGCAGGTGAAGTTAATATAAAGGATATAAAAAGACAGATTTTTAATTGAAAACGTGACCATTTTTAAACTTTATTTCCAGAGATATTTTAATAAAAGTTAAATGAAAATCATTTTCATTTTCTGGTGATAATTGATTTATTTAAGCCAAAATTTATCAAATGTTCATAACAGAAAAATTCTGGTCAAATTGAAATAAACGCTTACTATAAATCGCGGCGTTTACATTTTACATAACACGTTTTGTTTTTATTACTCCTGCTTTCCCTTCCGTAACATATTTTTAGCATATATCGGAACCTCTTCCCTTCTCTATAACGTAACGTAACAGACATTTAAAAACGTTTGTAAAATAAACTTAATTATTTTGAAATAAGGTCATAATTACTTTTATTTATTACTTATTTATTTATTACATCATTAATATATTTAATACATAGTATGATTACTGTAATGCAAATAAAAGATAAATATTAAAAATAATTAAAGTATTAGTATCCAAATAAATTAATTCAAATTTATTTTAAATAATTCTCTTGATATATGAAAATCAAACTGGTCGTAGTACACATTAAAAGAATTTAGCACGTTAAAAATAGGACTAAAACCATCAAAATTTGTTCTCCTGAAAGGCAATCGAAGCATGGTATTTCTTGGATACAAAAACCTAACAGGGACACTAAAATAAAACAATGATAAAAGTTCTGGGCAATTAACTCGAGAGCAAATTATATCACGAGCGAAAACGGCATTAGTTTTATCACGCCTAACAGCTAAGGTGCATAAATTGATTAACTTCAGTCTATTTTCATATGGCTCTCGTTTAAATCTATCTTCAGAATGACATCTAGGAAGTCTTCTAAGTGCAAAAATTAAAAGCTGCTTCTGTACACTCTCAATGCTATCCGAATGAAACTGGTAAAACGATTGCCAAATTATCGATGCATATTCCAGAATGGACCTTACATAAGTAACATATAATGTTTTGAATGTGTAAGGATCATGAAATTCTTTGCCATACCTTTTAATAAACCCCCACATTGAATTAGCTTTATTAATTATTAAATCTATATGCTTGTTAAAATTCAAGTTGTTCGAAAATAAAACTCAAATGTCACGCATTATTAATACTCTACTCACAACATACACTATTATACGGTACTTCAACACAAGATGTACAAGATTTACAGAAAGACATTACTTTACATTTGAAGATGTTTAACCTTAGTTTATTACGGACAGTCCAGTCACAAAATAAATTTAATTCATTTTCCACACGTATAGTGTCAGAAGCAGATTTTATCTCTGCGTATATCTTTATATCATCGGCATACATCAAACATTTACAAAAATTAAAACAGTCAATAATATCATCCATGAAAAGTATAAATAAAAACGGGCCAAGATGACTGCCCTGAGGGATACCAGAGTACGCTACATATGAATCCGATACAGTATCCATAATTTTAACACATTGCATGCGATTCGTTAAGTATCAAGCAAACCAACTAAGAGGGATAAATTCATTATTCATACAATCAAGTTTTTTTAATATTAAGACGTAATCCAACTTATCAAAAGCTTTTGAAAAATCCTTATAAATTACATCAACTTGAACTCTCTGGCTTGAAAAATCGTATAAGTAATTAGAAAATAGTATCAAATTAGTTGGGGTAGATCTACCCTAGGCAAATCCGTGCTGTAAAGGGCTAACATAATTCTAAAAATAAACTCAAGTCTCTGCTTTACTAACATTTTAAACAATTTAGGAATGACGGAAAGAATATTGATTGGTCTATAACATGTAATATCACACTTAGAACCAAACTTAGACTAATGTTAAACATATAATATAACGTTAAACAAACTGCATTCCAAAAAACAAATTTAACATCCTTAACAATAAATTCAGCTATGCTATATTCCAAAAAATTTATTTCGATGAGCAATGGTGTATGAAAGATACTGGAACTCCCTCCCAAGTCAGCACAGGCTATCACATGAACTGATTGAATTGATGTAAACACCAGATCGAGAATACGACCCATGTTGTTCCGAACAGTATTAATTTGTTGAACGCCAAAACTTGACAATACATCCAAAACATTGTTTAATATCAAATCATTATAAGATCCAACGAAAGCATCATCTATATGGATCCACTCAATTCTAGGTAAATTAAAATCAACAACTATTAAAATTTGATCGTCTTGTAGCATCAACGGCAATATCTCCTTCGTGATCAATTCTGTAAAGCTCATATAGACATCCCCAACACTGCCGAACGTAATGTAAATACCAATGATAAAAAGCCAAAAGGAACCGCACTTTACCTTAACAGCCAGTAATTCGCAAATGTCGCCTCTAATATTTAATTGCTGGAATGTTAATTCATTGCTAACTGCTATGATAACGCCACCATCTCGATGATCAGATACACTGAAATCCACATAGCGATCACGAAAACAGTATTTTATTATTATTTACTGGAGGGCCATGTGGGCGATAAGCCATCCCGCACCGCGACCTAAAAGATCTATTGTGCTGGACCCTACTTAATTATCCGTCCAGTCAATATTCAGGCTCTTAATGAATCTGACAATACTACTGGCCGGTACAAGATACATACTATCCGGGCTCATTGTTCTCCCTCCTAGATGTTGCAGTCTTTGCTGGAAAATGGCTGGGCAATGGCACAGAACATGTTCCGCTGATTCCGCTTCCAGACCGCAGAAGCGGCATCCATCTGTCGTACTTAGGCCCATCTTCTTAAGGTGATACCTTAAGGGGACATGACCTGTGAGGAAGCCAGTAAGCAGCCTCAACTCAGGTTTCCTAAGTTCAAGACACTCCTTAACCCTGACAGACGAAGGTGATATAAATTTCTTCGCCTGCCGTAAACCTGGAATTCTGCGCCAGTAGGAGGACTTTTGAACATCCTCCCAGCGTTTTACCGCTGCTCTAAGGTGTCCCTTAGTGACACCGCAGAAGGGTTGTGGTCCAATAAATGGAAAGGCAGAACCCTCACGGGCGAGGCCATCAGCTGCCTCGTTTCCTTCGATTCCAGTATGACCTGGCACCCACATAAGTGTTACCTTATTTGAGCCTGCCAGATGTTTAATAACCTTCAGACAATCCCATACCAGCCTTGACTCAACGGTACAAGACCTAAGAGCTTTAAGGCCGATTGGCTGTCTGATACAATATAAATCTTTGCATCGTTTAGGCCTTTTGCTATGCCTATCCTAGCGCAAAGTTCTATAGCATGTACTTCTGCTTGAAAAACGGTAGCATTGGTACCCAAGGACTTCGAGAGGGTAGTGCCACTCCCGTGTATTCCTGTCCCCGCCCCATCTTCCGTTTTTGATCAATCTGTAAACCATACCATGGACCCTAGCTCAAATGATGGTCAACCTGCCTCCCACACATCCCGGTCAGGTAACCTAACACAGAATGGTTTGTGGAAGTCCAGTTTAGCTGGCATACAGTCGGAAGGCATTCCTATCGTAGGGTCTGTCTGAAATTCCTTAAGGATTTCCAGATGACCCACCATATTGCCTGGCTTGATATTTCCTTCCGCCTGCATTTTCAGGGCCATAATTGCAGCATCCTTTTTAATATGCAGGTGTAACGGTGTCAGTCCTAGAAGTGTCTCCACTCCCGCGGTTGGACATGACTTCATTGAGCCCGTAAGTCCGATGCAGGCTACACGCTGAACCTTATTCAATAAGGTTTGCGTTGTCTTCTGCTCAGTTTTAGGCCACCATACAACCGATGCGTAGGTGACCATAGGCCTAATGATTGTAAGAAATGACCAGTAGATCATTTTTGGTTGTAGTCCCCAAGTACGCCCATAGAGTCTTTGACAGGCCCAGAGAGCCTTGATGGCTCTATTTTGAACTTTCAACAAATGCTGGTTCCAGTTCAGTCTTTGATCTAGGATAACCCCTAGATATTTAACCTCGCTGGAAAAAGGCACAGTAGTACCGTTTAACGAGGGAGCTGTAAGCGCAAGCTTTGTCCTCCTCGTAAAAGGAACAATGACAGTTTTGCTTGGATTGACACTGAGTCCTTCCTGGTAACACCACTGCCATATTATATTGAGTGCATTTTGCATGCGATCAGAAATGACCTCATCAAACTTGCCTCTGATTATGATAGCCACATCATCCGCATAGCCCTGGATATCAAACCCATGGCTACTCAGAAGGACCAGTAGTCTGTCAATAACCAATGACCACAAAAGAGGAGATAGTACGCCTCCTTGGGGACAGCCCTTTACGGCCTTGATGGTTACTAACTCGCCACCTAGTGTGGCAGTAATCTCACGATGTTCCAGCATGGAACGGATCCACCTAATTGTAGAAAGTGGAACCCTTTTTCCCATTGCTGCCCTCTCTCTAGATTCATAGGAGGTATTGTCAAACGCCCCCTCAATGTCCACAAAGGCACAAAAGGCAATTTCTTTATATGTCACTGCTTTTTCAATCCTCGTGACTAGCCCGCTAAGGGCCATAACCGTGGATTTACCAGTTTGATACGCAAACTGGTCCCGATGCAGCGGATTCGTTCCAAGGACCTCACTTCTTATTTGTTAGTCCTGGATTTTTTCCATCGTCTTCAAAAGAAACGATGTGAGGCTAATTGGCCGATATGCCCTGGCCTGGGTGTCTGGACGACCCCCGCCCTTTGGTATAAAGACTACATTTACTTTCCTCCACAGTTTCTTCATATAGTTTAAAGCATAACTTGCCCGAAACATCTGGATCAAGCTGGGGAGTATTTCCTCAATACCTTTTTGAAGTAAAGTTGGAAAGATACCATCCCCTCCAGCGGATTTGAAAGGTTTGAATACCCAATTGCCCATCGCACCTTGCTGGGTGTGAAAATTTTCCCAGAGAGACTCCAGATCCTACTGTGAGGCGTATAGTCCACCTCACTTGAAGGATCATGCGAGTCCTCTTGGGCTCCTACCACTACTGAATATGGAAAGTGGGTCTCTAACAGTACCTCTAAGGTTTCCTTCCGGTTTTCAGTGAACGCCCCCTTGCTTCTGGAGAAGTCCTAAACCATTTGAATGATCCCTGGAAAGGACTTTCTGGAGACGAGCTGCAGAGGGCAATTCATTGATTCCCTCACAGAAATTTCTCCAGGTAGCCCTTTTGGATCTCCTTAGTTCGAGGTTATATTCCGTCAAGGCCATCTTATACTCGCCCCATTCACCGGTGCGTTTAGCCTTGTTGAATAATCTTCTCGATTTTTTCCTCAGTTTACCCAGTGTCCCGTTCCACCAAGGGACCATCTTTGTGGACTCTCTTCGCTTAACTGGGCAGCTGTTCTCGTAAGCCGAGTGTATAGAATTATGCAGCTGGTTTGAACAGATCTCCAAACCCTCTGGAGACTCTATGTTCCCCACAACCGAGGGCATTTCTGATTCGAGTGAGACTCTATAAGAGTCCCAGTCGGTCAGTTTTGGAATTCTGATTTCCTGCCGCTGCATGGTCTCAGCCGCCAAATCGAATCTGATGTGCAAGTGATCCGATAATGAGGCCTCTTCAGACACATGCCAGTTTTTGACCAAGTCGCTGAAATGCGGACTAGCAAGTGTCAGATCAAGGACCTCTTGCCTAATCGCATTTATAAAATTAGGTTTCCTTCCCCTATTGACAATGTCTACATTATTTGAGATCAGAAATTCAAAAAGGTACTCACCCCTGTTATTGATGTCGGTGCTACCCCACGCCGTGTGGTGCGCGTTTTCATCGCATCCTATCAGGTAGGCCAGCCCATTGCGTTTGCAATGAGCTATGAGCCGCCTAACGTCAAGTGGAGGTATTAACTCTGAGTCTCCAGGAAAGTAGGCGGAGCCCATTATAGCCTCCTGTTTGCCTCTTTCACCCAGAACCTCCACCATTACTTACAGTACAGTTTATAATGTAAATTATCACAGAACAAACACTATAAATTATTACTGTCTCAGATTAAACCGAATTATTACTATCTCAGATAAAATTAATTAAATACAAATTATTTATTTAATGTTTTACTGTCACACAGTAAAAAAGTTAGGCCTGCTTAAGAAACATCAGATTTAAGCTTTTTTTTAAAACTGGGAGGTCTCAGTAAATTTTACTCTAAATCGGCCAACCAGAAGCGGCCACTCCCTTTGACCACCAAACTTATTTTGGAAATAAAGTATCTTAAAAAGTATACGGTTTACAGAAAAACTACTTTATACAAAATGTTTCCAAACACAAAAAATTACCAAAGTATAAATATGTAATTTTTTTTTTTTCATAAATTCGGAGGTCCCAGCGAATTTTAGCAAAAATCGGCCAATCGGACGCGACTACTCCCTTTTACTTTCTTTTACATACGATCTTCGGTTTAATAAGATTTAAAAAATTAAATATTTAAAAATTTTTTAATTCTTAACTTAAATTTTACAAAGTTAAATAGGTTATAATTTGACAAAAATAGAACTTTCTTGTACAAATTGAAAAAGAAAATTAATCAAAAAATGGAAAAAAATTTAATTTTTGAAATTCATGCCTAATTTGTAAAATCTGAAATAGTTGTTTACTAAAGATCATATCAAACTCTGAAACGTTTGAATCTTAAAAAAATCGTAAAACATCTTTTAGTTTTAAAATTCATAAAATTCTACAAGTTTTCTGGTTTTATTAATTAAATCGAAATTCTAAAATATTTCTAACTTTGAATTTCGATATATCTACTGAAATGGGATAAATTTGTCATTTCGTAAGATTTTAGAAATTCCTTACAATTCAAAATGGATACAATGGAAAATTTATAAATATTAAAAATAAAACAAAAAATTAAAATTAAAATTTTGAGATTCAAAAAATGTTCAAAAAAAAAATTGTAAAATCTCAAAATAAGTTTTAAATTTTTAAGACGTTTGAAATTTTAAAAAGATTCGGAACAACTTTATTTTTTTAAATTTTTCCCAAATTTTGAGAATAATTTTCAAGTTTAGAATTTATAGATTTTTTTTAGTAAATCATAAAACTAGTAGCAAATTTTGAAATATAACCGGTAAGAATTATTTTTTTTAAATTTAAACCTCCTTCCTTCCCAATATAAAATTTGTAATAGAAAAACTTACCCACCTCTAAATGTTCAAAGGAAATGAAATTTGACAATATTTTGAAATTTTGTATTTCTTAATTTAGATTTTAAAAAAATCAAATATGTACAGGGTGTCCTATTCAAAACGTGACTCTGTAGACTTGAAAAAATAACTTTAATTTTTAATGCAAGCCTTGCACTACGATTTATGTAATTCAAGTTATTATTAAATTGTAAAGTATGATTGCGTTAAAATAAATTTTAATGCAATTAGGAGGTTTTCTAATGCAGTATTTGCATTAAAAAATATTTTAAAGGCAACTATTAAACATTTCAAAGCAACCTGCTCAAATTGAAAAATTATTCCAACAAAAAATTCGCTAAAACAATATGAATAATAAGATCATGCACGAGTTTTGCATTACTGGTATAAAATTCACTAAATCAAACCGACTCCATGACATATAAGCAGATAAATAAATCTTTAATAATTTAGTTTTCCGGATTCAAAAATATCTATTATGTTTTAACGTAAGCTTTTCAGTTGGGCGACCATAAAGTGAACTAGGCTAGCCAGCCCATTAAAAGATGAGATGAACATAAATATTTATTTTATTTTTTTAAGTAAACAGCTCTCTGAGATTTCGACACTCAACCTCAAGGCAACAAAAACAAAGAACCACCCCGGAAAAACAAAAAAAAAAATACTAAAATTACAGAGCTTTTAATGCAACTTGCTATAAAATTTAATACTTCTAAAATATTTTATTAATACAGTCTTTTATAAATTTTAATGCAGTTTATTGACGGTTCTTCTACAATTTGGTTTATATTCTATTGGAATGTTGCACTAAAGTTTAATCTATTTGCTGTATTACAAATCAATGCAATTTGTATCAAACTAAGTTTTAATGCAAGCTTTGTATCATTTTGTAATACAGCCTTGCACTGGACCTTTATGTAATGCAATTTGCATTACATAAGCAAAATTTTTTCAACTGTGTAGGTATTCAAAAATAATAAACCAACCATTTGAAATTTATAACTTTACGAAGATTAGAAATTGTTAAAAGTTCTGCAATTGAATTTCGATATGACGAGGATTGTGAAAAATAAATCATTTTTCAATCATCTTATCAGGCTAAAGCGACTGAACTGCTAATTTATTTTACTGATTCCGTAAAATTATTATCGATCTGGCTAATTCCGAAATAACCTTATGTTTCAAATAAAATCCGCATAGTAAAATTGAAATTGTTAAAAGTTTTTAAAGGGAATTGTAAAATTCGCTAATACTGCAAGTCTATGGTTGATACCTACAAATAAAAAAAAAGGCAGTGTAATAAATTAGCAGTACAGTCGCTGCAACTTGATCTTTCACAATCCTCGTCAGATCGAAAGTGAATTGCAAAACTCTTAACAGTTTCTCCTCTTCGTAAAATTATTATCTATCTGGCTAATTCCGGAACGACCTAATGTTTTAAATGAAATATCTAAGTAAAGTTTTTGTTTTAATGTACCAAGGGGCCAAATAGAGTTCCATGGGGTTTTATGTACTCCAAAATATTTGATTTTGTTTGTTCAAGAGGAAATCTCCGTTTAAGTATGCCAAAAAGATTTACAGAAAACCAAAATGATTGGATTTTGAATGGACGATATTTAAAGATTTGAGTGTATTTGTGTGGAAAGCTTGAGCATAACTTTGAAGTTTTCTAATAGATACCCTAGGATTATCTGCAAAAGGGAAAATTATTCGCTCTTGATGTAGGGGAATATTTATTGATGCATGTCGCCCTCGATGTTGATTATTAATTATTTCGAATATTTTAAATTTCTTGACTGATTAATACCAGGGGGAGCGGGCTATAAGTGTGTACTTTAATTTAGGTTTTTGTTATGTATAACAGTTTTCGGTTGCAAATTGCACATATTAAATAATTTTCATTACGCAATATACAAAATTAATAGAAAATAAATGCTTATGCAATAGAAATAATTTGAATGCTTTAAATTCTGAAATTTTGAAGTACAATGATTATGGTAAGCATGCACCAGCTCACATATGAGAGCCTTTGTTTATTTATTTTAAACGAGCAGTAATTAAAACTCCCTGACTGTAAATAATGCATAATACAAAATTGCAATAAATATAAATAATAATAATTATTTACAGTTTGCTTACTATCTATCGTGTTGCATCTGATTTTTATGGTTATATATCCGTTATAGTTGAGATAATAAGGTTAGTTCACTCGATTAATAATTACTTTGGTTGATCATTATCAACTCGAACGTTTGATTCGGGATCGTGATGTGGTAATCTTTAACTTTACATAACTGGTAGGTAGGCTTTCATCTTCATAGGTATTCCGCATCACCGGTTAATCTAGTTAGGTATCTCGCAATAATTTGACATAATCGGAGTGGATTTCGCAATAACTATACTGCTTTGTTAAATATATTTCAGAAATGGTCTTCTTCATCTATATCGTGTAATAACTAAGCTCTAAAAATCTGATCTGAAAATTGATAGGTCTATTAAGCTGGATATTTATGTACATATAACATAACTTCGACAAATCATAAGTTTAACAAATCAGTGAAACCAGCTTTCGGTATTGAGTAGGTCCATATTATCTGAGTCATCTTTTACATACCCTGCCAATGACTCAAACGATTGCATGCAATTATTTAAACTTCTGGATATACTAACGAAACGAAAGTATATCCTGCAACTCTGAACCCTTTTAACGGCCGATCATTTAAAATAGGTTCTATCTGAAGCAGCATTACGTAAAGCTACTCAAGTGTGTCTTAATAGATTTTACTCCGTGCTTCCATAGCCCTCCCATTTGTGACGCTTGCAATGAAATGAAATGCAAATGTGTTTGGTGATTTTTTATCACTAGAAAAGCAATTTGACACCTGTTTTTTGTTAAACATTTATTAAGTTCGTTGATGACTCGTTTATCACCTCAAAAATTTAATCCGTTGTCGAAATAAACAACTGAAATGCCTCTGTTGACAAATCTTAGGTCTGTATGGAAATGCCTAAGATCGGATATTTCTTGCGTAATAATCAGATGATCTTGACCATAAGGAATTGGTGCGTTGGCAATTAGACCTCTACTCGTACATCTCAGATACAAGTGACCAAAAATGATCAATCCGGATCAGTACATCAATTCGTATAACTGTTGGTGGGCTTGGATCAGACATCCTCTACCCGTTCTTTATTTTCAATGCTAATGTGCCTATCGTTGAAGGTGATCTGCTACTGGTTATACTGTACGTTTCGTATGCATTTATATTAGCCTCGAAAACTGAGGAGAAATACAGTAAGGAATCATTATTATGTGGCTCAAAGAAAATTGTGTTTCTAGATAGATGAACTAATAAAAGACATCACCGTTGGCAATGCTGCCATCTTCGATATTAACAGCACCCCTTTTCTGAATGACTAAAGCAATTGAAACATCTACTTTCAATTCTAATGACTTCCCTTTATTTCACAACTGGCATCTCACGAAATTTCTGGCATTTATAAATCGGGTGATCACTTGTGTTACATATTAGATAACTGGGTACGATAGTTGTAAGCTCTTCCTTTTTTTATATACGGCTCTATATTGAATATTGTGCTTCAATTGCTGGCCTTTTCGTTTAATTTACACTGATATTCAAGGGCATTAGCCTGCTTGGTAATAAAATTGAAAAAATACTGCAAGCTCAGATAATCATTTTCCATTCATAATGTAAAAGTAAAATCATCCAACGTTGTAGCTAATATACTATATATAGCAAACCAAAGATCTCGGCCATTTTCTTCATTACACAAACCTTGCAGATTTTGGAAAGTCGACTTGGAAATGGCGGGTTGATTCAGAACTAACGTTTCCGTTATGTCTATAAGCTATATGAAACGTACTAGTACATCACGGAGAGAAATCACCAGAAATATATATTTATGAACTTGATGTAAATCTGTGCTATTATGAATTGAGGTGGTAAATAGGTAATAAAATATCTGCCACTCCGTATAATCAACGTTGAATTTTGGCATTCGCATTTTTCGATGTCTTTTGTTTGTTTTGTTCAATAAGGCATCAATTGTGTCCAAACTGTAATAAACAAATTCCTTTCACCTTCCTATCACGGCTGCTCGATATATTTAATTCGTATCCGGACCTCATCCAATTTGTTAGAATATGCCAATAAATTTGCTATATAATTCATATTTTGGTGAAACTGACATTAATATTTGATCTTTTCAGCCATGGTTCATTTAAGAACGTGTAAAACAATAACATTCGACAATTTGAGCGATTTACCTAATATTTAGGTAAGATCATACAATCTTTAAAAAAACTTTAAATTTTGGGTTTTCTATTCTGCTCATATTTCTAGAAGAGCTAGATGCAATTTTGAAACAATCAATAGAAGATTTAGAAACGCCGTGCGTAATAGATCGTAACAAATCATAAACCTCTCCCGTTCCCTTATAAAGCGTCACGTAATATGTGAACAGCCCATAATCTCTTCAATTTACTCTATTAACAAGGTGACAAAACTAAGAGCTTGTCATTAAAAATAAAAATTAAACGTTAGTTAATATTTCGTCTTGGTAACTTATTATAATTATTCATTTTTTACTTTGGCAAATTTTTCGCCATACATCGTGAAACCAAATTTAGTTAAAAAAAAAAAAAAAAAATTTTGCAAACACTTTTATTAACAAAGGAAACCCAAATTAATATTGTCTGCATCAAAACACTCGCAAATTATTAATGAAATGTGAATTATTTTATGTAAATATTTGTATTTTTTCGAGAAAACACTTTTCGGTTGAATGAATATTAATTCACTGGCATCGAATTGAGTTTATTGCAAACAATTGTTACTTCCGTTTTTTTTTTTTAATAATATCAAAATTGTTAAATAAAATTTATTGAATTGTATAAGATTTATTGCATTTAAAAAGGTCGTAGAATCCGTAAACGATAATATCGTTCTGCCGTTTAGATCGGTATCCAATTATATTACGATTTGATCCAAATCACTAAACCAACAATTATTTCGGGTTTGTAAACAAACAAAAATAATTCTTCGTAATGCTTAGGTATAATTTGAGATTGTTTATCTTTTAACCTATTGTACTTACGTACAGTTCCAGAGAATATCTTCTTTTGTTTATTTTACAGAATTTTTTTTTTTAAGCAAAGCATAAGAAAATAGACACACGCACATAATTGAAATTCCACGTATATCGAAACATCCAAACAAAATTCCATTTAATATGTTTCTCTTATTTCAATTCTAACATGAGTATCAACAAAACTGAAATCTTCACTGAAACTTAAAAGGTCAAAAAAACATGAAGACAAGGAAAAATATTAAAAATGTCATCGGTAAATCTTCCAAACGTGGTTTCAATACGTAACATAAAAAAAAAAATGATTCTACTTTTCTATAGTCAACGAGGATAAAATTTTAATGTTTCCAACAAAGAAAACCAAAAAAATTTAAATTATGGGATTTTCATAAAATTTAGGCCGTATCTTTGAATCTGGAATTTGAACTGGTAAGTTTTCGTATTATTGGATGTTGCGTGACCAGAAAACATGATTTTTTTTTTGTACACAGAAATTTTGTGATTTATACGATTTTAAGGCCTTTTACATTTTTTTTTTTCAAAGGTAAAAACGGTAGATTGTAAAACACGATCTTTAAACTTTGAACTACATACGCTTATGCTTTACAAAAAAGAGTATACATCTCGCTTAATCAGAATAGCAGAGTTATAATCCAATTATTCAACTGTCTAACGAGCGACGAGAATGAATTTTCCTTTTTTACCAAATTATTTTAATTAACGACAGCGTTATACTGATATCGACAGCGGTATAATATTAATACTTAGAGTAAATTTTGTAAGTTATATCAGATTTAAGGAAAACCTGAAGAAGAGCAAAATGTCCTGAAACCTATAATAGTTCTGTAAAAAAAATTTAAATATCACAATGTTAAAGTGAAACTTATTATTTATAAATGAAATAGTATTAATTAAAAGCGTTTAATTATTTTACTGTGATAAAAGCATGTAGCATAAAAAAATGTCTATAGATAAAAATAAGCTTATAAATGAGCGTCATGATAACGGCTTTCTTATATAATAATCACATACAGTCATAAAAAACAGTCCAACAATTTTACTTTATTTTACTGTTTACTGGTGCCATATATGAACGATGATTACAAAATTTTGTAAGACATATAAACATTCTTGCATAAAAGACATGTATTATGTTTTATAAATTTCCTAATTCCTCGCGTTTTAACGATTTAAGAAACATATCTTTAGCACATGATTTTTTGATAATCATTTTTTTATTTTAAAGCAGGCACATTTTGTCACAATCCTTAACCATTATTTTTTTTGGGTAAATTTCTATAATAAAACCACTCAAGAAACCACGCGCAATGATTTGTTAATAGCGTGCCCATCGTGAACTTTTACGCTTTTATTACTGATACAAGAAGACTTTGAAATCAGTCGGGAAGCTGTGGTTTTATTTAGTTTGTTACTTACCTAAAACTAAATAGACCTGTTATATTGATGTGTGGTACACATTCCAGGGGACAATATTCAAAACCAGTACATTCTCCTGACTTTCTGGCTTGAGCTTGATTGCTAATTTTTATGTAGGACTTTACTTATTCGACAATCGATGCTACATTGCATCATTATAGCATTAATTTTAACTATCAAATAATGTGCGATAATAGCGAGAGGACAAGGGACCTTGTAATCGTAGTTCGCAGCACTTTATTGCAGCTCTCCTTGAGATAAAACCGATTTTGGGCAACGTGAACTTTAGCGTATACACCATGGTTGAGTACCAAGTATGAGGCAGTCAATTAATAACATGCTTCGGCAAGCGCCAAGGATGGCTGGTTTAGCAAGGATGGGTATCATCCCTTCAAGTAACAATAGACCTTTATTGCATAAAATATTAAAACCACCGTTATTAATCACTACACACGCTATTGATACATCCCATCTATAATTATGTGTAATAAATATTTCAATATTGTTATTTTATATTAGCACTCACCCTTTATATACATACATACTGTTACATTTTTGCCTTGTCACTCAAGGTTCGAATCACTGGATTGTGAATAAAAACAAAATCAATTCAATTTGTTTCACACAAAAATTATAACAACACTATTTATTAACGATAACAACACTTTCTAAATCACTTTTTAATTCCTTTTAAATTTAAATTCCTTCACACTATCGCTTACCAAATACTTATAATCCAAATCGACTTCGTTCGCCTTTTTATATATACTGTTAAAGTTAGCCGAAAGTTGCCAGCCGAAATTGAAAAGTCGATAATGCAGATTGCGTTAGTCCAGCCGAAAGCTAAAAAATGGTAATGTAGATTGTCTAATACCAGCCTAAAGTAAAAAAGTCGATAATGCAGATTACGATATAACATTTCAGCCGAAAATAAACAAGATATATAGATTTAAATAAAAAATGTTGTAAATAAATTTACGTGTAAAACTTTGCTTCGTAGAAAATATCGGAAAACCAGAAGAATATACAAAATTGGAATAAAATCAGCCTCTAGAGTATATATCTCAAGCTAAATCGTTTTTATGTGATTTTTCAATAGCTATCGAATGAAAAAATTCAGTTCAAGTTTTCCGTGGGAAATCTCGGAAAATTCGGTTTTCCAAAAAATATTAGAAAATTTGTAAATTATTAGAAAAAAGAATTTTGCTGACGGGACTGATTTTATTTACTCATTTTTAATTTCGGCTGAAAAATTAATTAATTTCTCCAAGATTTCCCACGGGAAATTTGAATTGAGTTTTTTTCCTGCGGTAGGTTAGGTTAGGTTGGAGTCCCTGCTTACGCACACATAGACTGGTGACGGTCCATTGTGATACCACAGGATGTATCCCCTTTTACCCCTATTGGAACCATTTCGAGCTACTTATGTAGCGTAAGACGTCCCGCACTTTAATGTTTTCGAGATCCGAGAGGCAGTCCATCTTGAACTTACCTAAGTGTTTGTGCTTTCAGAGAGCCAATGCTGGACACGAGCAAAGGAAGTGGACCAACGTCTCTTCCTCCTCTTCGTCCAAGCAGCTTCTGCAGAAGTCATTAGCCTCCAGACCCAGCCTTCTTGCATGTTCTCCAAAAAGGCAGTGTCCCTTGAGAATTCCTACGACCGTTATTAATTCACATCTTTGTAGGGATATTAATGCCCTAGTGCGCCCCAAGTCCAGCTTTGGCCAAACTTGTCTTGCAACTGTACAGGTGAGGGTGTTAGACCACCTTTCCTCCGCTGAGGATAGCGCTTGCTTCCCAAGTGCTTGTCTCAGCGCTGTGATAGGCCTCCCCAGACTTGCCCTTCCGGTTGCAGCTGGAGAGTCGTACCATGACAAACAAGTTCATCTGCCTTGCAGTTCCCCATGACGCCCGAGTGACCTGGGACCCAGACTACCTGGATATTGAAATGCGCACCCATCTCATTTAGAGATGAGTGACAACTCAACGCCACCCGTGACGCCAAAGACACCGATTCTAACGACCGGATCGGCGCTGACTGTCCACATAGATTGTGATATCGTCTGAGGATAACACATTATGTTTCAACCACGTCATGACCTCCTCAATTGCTACGACTTCAGCTTGGTACACGCTGCAGTAATCAGGGAGACGAATAGAAATATTTACATTTAATTTGTCACAGAATAGTCCAGCTCCCACTTTGCTGTCTAGCTTGGAGCCATCTGTGAAGAATTGCAACGCTTCGGTTTCCGATAACGGTCTATCCCTCCAGGATTACCTTGAAGGAAAGGAGGTCCGAAATCGCTTCTCGAAGCGTAGAGTAGGTTTAATGTAGTCAAGATTCGCCAGCTCATCCTTCAACGATCTAACAATAGTAGAGTGTCCTATACTAAGAAACCTCCACTGAGAGACGGCTGCAAGTCGTACAGTCGTATTTGCCGCCATCTGTTAGCCAAAAATGTCGACCGGAAGAAAGTGCTACATAACCTCTAAGGCACTTGTCGGTGTCGACCTCAGCGCCCCGCTATCAAGCATACAGGCTGTTCTTTGCACTCTCTCAATCTTACTTTTACAAGTTACCTTGTCCAGAGCTGGCCACCAAACACCCACCTCAAGCATGAGTACAGGTCTCACTACAGCGGTTTAGAGCCAGTGTACCAGCTCCGGCTTCAGACCCCATCTACGACCAATGGCGTTCCTACAGGAGTACAAAGCAATAGTAGCTTTGTTTATTCTCTCCAACATGTTGGGCTTCCAACTAAGCTTACTGTCCAAGATAATGCCCAGATATCTAGCTCTGTCAGTAAAAGCAAGTTTCGTGCCATTTATGGTAGGAGGGACAACTACCGGGATTTTGTATTTCTTAGTGAAGAGTACCAGCTCTGTCTTGGACGGGTTAATACCAAGTCCAGATTTGTCAGCCCATTTCGTAACGATGGTAAGCGCATTCTGCAATACGTCTACAATCGTGCTCAGGAATTTCCCGGTAACAGCTAAAGCTACGTCATCTGCGTAAGCGATAACTTCAATACCTTCTCTCTCCGATTCAAGTAGTAACCCGTTTACCACTATGTTCCAGAGAAGAGGGGACAGAACCCCCCCCCCCCCTTTCCTGCGGAGTTCCCCTTGTTACTCGCCTCTTGATGGTGAAGTCCCCCAACTTCGAGCTAACAATCCTGCTTCCCAGCATATAATTGATTAACCCTATCTGAGGAACGTCCACCTCCAAAAATGACAATCCCTCCTTGATTGCCTCCGCTTTCACATTATTAAAGGCGCCTTCTATATCCAGGAAAACCACAAAACAGAATTCCTTCGAACTAATCGATTTTTCAATCGTACACACCAAGGCGTGCAGAGCAGTGTCCACAGATCTACCGAGAGACGATGCCCACTTCCTTGCACCTATTTTATCTCTGATGTATATATCCAGCAGCTTTTCCAAGGTTTTCAAAAGAAAGGATGATAGAGTTATTGGTCTTAGGTCCTTAGGATAGACATGTGAGCTTTTCCCCGCTTTCGGTATAAACACCACATTGACCTCCGTCCAGTACCTAGGAATATAGCCCAGCATCAAACACCCTTTGGATATAGCTTCCAGGTAGGGAAAAATAATTACTGAGTTGTTTTGAAGTTCAGCTGGTATAATTTGATCCGGACCAGCCGATTTAAATGGTTTAAAACCCCTCAGTGCCCATAGGATCCGTTTTCTTCCTGCGGTAGCTATTGATAAATCACATCGGTGCAATCCATCTCTAGACATAACACACCAGAGGCTGATTTTATATAAATTTTTTAATAATTTTTCAAAAACCGAATTTTCCGAAATTTCCCACGGGAAACTTGAACTGAATTTTTATCCTGTGATAGCTATTGACAAGTCACATCAATACAATCCATCTCCAGACATAACACTCTAGAGGCTGATTTTATACAAATTTTCTAATAATTTTTGGAAAATCGAATTTTCCGAGATTTCCCACGGGAAAATAAAATCGAGTTTTTTTCTGCGATACGAATTGACAAGGCACATCAATGCAATCCATCTCCAGACCTAACACACCAGAGGCTGATTTTATATAAATTTTCTAATAATTTTTCAAAAACCGAATTTTCCGATATTTCCCCCAGGTAACTTTAACTGATTTTTTTCCTGCGATAGCTATTGACAAGTCACATCAATGCAATCCATTTCCAGACACAACACTCTAGAGGCTGATTTATTTTCGGCTGGAATATCAATAACATAATCTGCATTATCGACTTTTCACTTTCGGCTGGAAACTTTCGGCTAACTTTAACAGGGTTTTTAATTTACACAAACCAAACTTCTAGAAAGCTCATGAATTTTCCAGGAAGAATAGCGTAGAAACATTTAGAACAATTTTATCATGGAAAATTTCTTTTTAGTACAGTAAAACATTGACTTATTAATTTGACTTATTCTATTATACACAAGGTGTCACCGTTACAATACTTACATTCATATTTTTTCGCTTGTTTTTTGTTTCACATCACAGCAAGGAATTTAACGTATTTTAACGGTGACACCTAGTGTGTAATAGAATAAATTAAATTAATAGCTCAATGTCTAACTGTAGTAAAATGGAATTTTTCATGATAAAAATGGTTCTAAATGTTTCTTCGCTATTCGATGTGGAAAAGTCATGAGCTTTCTAAAATTTTGATTTGTGTATATAAAAAGGCGAACGAGATCGAACTGGATTAGTTGTATTTGGAAAAGCGACAGTGTGAAGATTTAAAAGTAATTAAAAAGTGATTTACAAAGTGTTATAGTAATTGAACAGTAAAATTGTGTGAAAATTATTTGAATTGATTTTGTGAATTATCGTTAATAAATAGTGTTGGTATAATTTTTGTGTGACATAAATAAATTCGTTAGTGTTAAATTGAATTGATTTTGTTTTATTCACAATCCAGTGATGCGGACCTTAATTTACAAGGCAATAACGTAATAATATTATTGATACCGACAACGACGATGAAACTGAAATTATTATGCGAGCGAACGTGTAAATTTACTAGAATTTCAGTGAATTCTAGTAGAAGTTAAAATTGACAAGAATAATATATATGCAAACAGGAATTATCTTGCATTTAAATTAATTTAACTAGAATTTCACTAGATTTCAGATAACTGCATTAAAAATAAATCGCATACTTAGCAATTTCACTAAAAATCGGTTAAATCTATTTTTAACTTTACTAGAAAATTCATTTTTCTTCATTTTTAACTAGAAATTCATTGGATTTTCACTAGAATTTGCAAAACCATTATGGGGGATGAATGGTGGGATAAATAATTTTGGGAAAGTTGATGCTTGCGATATTTATCATTTTACCACATTAATAAACTAAAACAATCATGACATTTTAAGCTGTAACTTTAATTGCAGAGCATAATAGATAAAATGTTAGATTTACAAAAAGTGGTGATATTAAGGTAGACGGAGTGCCAAAATATTCTCCCTCGTTGAAAAATCTAGATTTTTTTAACCATTCGCCATTAAAATTATGATAAAATTGTAATATTCATACTTTTTATGGGCAGTAGCTATTTTTCTACGCAAAATAATTGTTTGGATAATGACTACGATTTATTATATCTGTCGGGCTACAAATATTCCACATTTAACTAAACTTAAGCTCTTAGTGCAAATTAAATTATCGTCTCCCCAAGTTTAAAATTTGTTTTAATAAGCGTTGAAAAATTATAAAATTTCAATTACGGTTAAATTTTGTTGAGATAAAGCCGTTCGACTGAACTAATACCAGTCTTTCGGATGGTGTATTTTGACAGACGAATATGTATTTTTGTTCTTTGACATGTATCGCTATAAATCGTAACTGAACTATCGTTGGTCTCTATAGATTTCAAGTGATTCAACAGGCAAGAGGCAACATTATTTCCACCTCGAGTTCCACTTGCTTTATTCCACATTTAACAAAATGGATCATTCGGTACACAATCGTGAACCATAAGGTTGTACGTCCATAATTGACCTTAATAAAAACTATGTGAAGTTTGAGGATATGAGTTCAGAAGATATTATTGAAGATCAAGCGTGTAATTTTTAAACGTTGACTGGTTTTTAGCTAGATGTTTATCAAAATCTTTCGATTTATACGCTAAATCAGCTGCTAAATGATGGGCCATTTGCTCCGATAATAGGTTAATTTCTTCATCTAAATCTGATTGCTGGTTGTGTTAGTAATAGGCTACTTAAATTTAAGACCCGTACCTATATTGGAAGTAATATAAATTTAAATTTAACTTGACTTCACCTTTAAATATTTCCGAATATTTCCGCTCAAACTCAGTAGTACATCATTCTGTTCACAGAAAAAATTATGCATTTTTGTATTTGTAGGATCCGCATGCAAATATGCCGTCGAGAATAATGGCGCTCGTATGCTGGAAAGCTGCAAATATGCGCTTTTATTGCCACAATATGCTCTTAGGTGAATTTATCGTGCGGTGTAAATTTTCCGCGGTGATTTGCAAAAACCAAATCAGGCGATGTCAACTTCTTTTTAGTAACACATTTTAAAAAGCGTATGGTTTCACTAAAAAAAATTTGAAAGCAATTCTGGCTAGTAAACTCTAGTTTTTTCAATAGTTGGGTCTTATTTTTTTTTAATATCCTTCAACGATCATCAAAATAAAATTCTTTGGTTATAAGTTCCAAGCGGCCAATACTGGTCAAACATTTTTTATTGCAGTTTTCAAGAGGTTGACATTCCCTTTCAGGTATAATTTTCAAATACAGCACTATCACTCATGAAAGCATTTTCTTTGTAATTTGCCATTTGATCGACATCACTCCTACACGAATCATTTATTAACCTCTGAATTATGGATAGCACAAAATTGGGTTCTTTATCAGAATCATCACATCAAATACTGCTATCTGAACCAAACGGGAGAGTATCCTTGCAATTTGACGCTGCGGTTTTTTTTGGAACAATTAGTTCAAATAAATTATCATTAATTTTGTCCAATGGATGATTAATTGTCGAGAAAGTTTCTTTTATTTCAAATATGATGATGTTCATTCAGCCATACACTTAATCATACACGCACGACATATAGTTTATAATATTCACTAGACACCTATCAATTTCTTCTTGACGTTGATATTCCGATAATATATTTTATAGTTTGGCTTTTCCGAACAATATTAACCATTAAATTGGCCCGAAATCTAACCTTATGTTCCACTTTAAATAAAATGCCTAAGTAAATTTAGTTTTTCTTGCCTTTCCTTTTATTACCAAACTAATTGTAAAATCTCTTTCTGTACTTTTAACTTATTTGTCGCTTTGGTCTATTTTTCAGACCTAGGCGGTTGATGCAAGGACATTTCATTTATCAAAATAGAGGCAGGCGCCAATAGGTATTTTTTTCATTATGGTGTAGTTTTCGTTGTAACTGTCGGAATAACCCAAAATTTTGTGTACATACGTAACCGATCATAGGCAAAATGAAAGAATTGAACCAAAGAGAAAAAAATCGTTTGGTGCCTGGAGGAAACCCCAAAGAATCCCGGCTATATTACTTTAATTTAGGTTAAAAATGAGATCTTGTACGAAAAATCTTAAAATTGATGATCGAAATTGTCTTATTTCGTGAATTTCATGTTGCTACGACAATCTTTTATTGAATGCGTCGTTATCTTTTCCACCATTTATGTTCCCTTTTTTGAAGTTTGTTTAGCAAACAACAGATGAACAAAATTCATATTTTTTTACTAATTATTAGCAAAAAAAAAAAATCAAAACGTGGGAAACTATTACTTTCAACCATAACAATTTTTTAAATACAAATTTGATCATTATTTAAATGATTTTTTCACTATACTATAAATTTATACTATCATCATTATCATCACCTTCATCGTCTGTCTTTACATATTATGCTTTATTAATTGAAAAAAGAAATTGTAGAACGCGCATTTTTAATTTACATTTTTTTAATTAAAAATAGTTTTCTTCAGTATTTTTCCGTTAATTATATTTATTTAAAAGTTTGCTTTAGCATTTTTTATGATAAAATTTTTCGTTTCTTTGCAAAGGCAAAATATGTAGGGACGCAGAAGATAGAAAAGTGAGAAAAAGTTTACGTTCTCTTAAAAGAAAAATCATGTAAGTTAAAATTGTGTTAGAATACACTTTTCACTAAAATGATAAATTTGTTGTATGTATGGCACTAACTCTATTGCAAAAAGTATCTATAGTTGTTTTTGTAGTAACTTTTTGCAAGAAAACATTTTTCTAGTTTGTTTCCTATAATTAGGATGTTAATTATGAAAATCAATGAAAGTTTTGACGTACGTGTTTAGAATCTTTCTGGCTGAAACATAATTAATAACATTAAACCTGCTTAAACTAAAAGTTAGTGTAGAATTATTATATAAAGGGTGGCCCAATAAAAATTGGACCGCATTTGGTTATAAGGACATACCTAACATAATCTAAAATTAGGTAAAAGGTTGATGTGAAACGAAAGTTGTCACAGACAAATTACTTTTTACAATTTTTTGAAATAAGGCAACCATAAGGGGTAAACGTTAGCGGGACAGCAATCGCTTAAAACTTTATTTATATTTACTATTATCTTCTTGATGGTTCAGTTTGTAAATATAATGTTCTTAAAAGTATAGATTTTGCTTCTATAAAATTAATCGTTTAGTGACGGTCACTGGAAAAAGGGATAAACTTCTCATTTTTCGACCCTTTCCCAAATTTCCTTGTTTATAAAAATGAATTAAATAACCATAACTACCGTATATCGATTAGAAATTTGCCATGTGTGTGTGCGTTTTTAGTGTTGGTGACAAAGAAAATAATGCGCAAATTGGAAACTTTCCGCAGAATACATTGATTTTCTCATAGATTACCCAAATTCTGCGTAATTTTTTCAATGCCGGATATAACCTACCAAACAAACTACCACAGATTTGTGTTTAGTTTTAATTTGGTTAGTGAGAAAGATATGTGAGATGATCAAATGCGTCTTCCGCTCACTAAAATTAATAATTAATGATTGTTTTACTAGATCGGGTTTTAAATGTCGATGGAAAATTGATATATTTTTTAACCAAAATAATTTTATAAATATAAATCAGCTTTCCTTGAATATCACATTAGTAGGACTGCATTGGTAACTTAGTCGATGATTGGGCTAAGTCTTTGTATAAACAAAACAGGTTTATTGACCGACTGCTTTAAAAGTAATTTATTCATTTGTGACCGACAGTAAACAATGGGTCAAATATAATGGTTCAGTGTCTAATTTCAGGGATGTATGTTCAGGACTTCCACAAGGCAGCATTTTAGGACGACTTTTGTTTAGTTTATATCTGAATGACTTGGCGAATAATTTAAAATTCTGTCAATTTATGCGAGAGACTGCCAGTTAAAAGTTCGTGGTGAAATTAACGAAATGCACCCGATTTTCGCAAAATAGAATCAAAAAATAGATTTCAGTTCATGATTGGTCTGTAAACAACAGCATAAACATTTAAACAGATGTAAGCTTTAGGTTCTGATTTTACTGAACCCAATACTTTGGGCAGAAATTTTTCCTGGGATCAACATGTGTTGCAGCTTTTTCAATAAATAAATTCTGTTTTGTATGGTTTGAAACTACATAAGCGTATATACTACACAGCTATGAGAATCTGTTAATTTCAATCACTCATATTCGTCATATACATTATTGTGGTAAATTCTATTCAAACTGTGATGCCAGTGACTAGAGCCAACAATTCCATCATGTACATTTATAGTCATCAGCGTTTCGATCATGCCTCAAGTACATCAAAATCTGTCTGAGGAACTAGGAACTGGACATATTGCAACACATATTGCAATGTTTTATTTATTGCAATCAAATTGCAAACAGCTATGTTTTGAATTTATTAGTAGATCAACTATGCTATTCAACAGAATTTTATTACCTTTTTAAACGGCATCGCCATAACCTTTTGACCAATTTGTTTTTTTTTTATAAACCCTAATTCTGCTGAACTTTTATTTTCTATCAAATTCACCAGTAAAAATTTCTTTGACTTTGCTTGGCACGTTTTATCTCACAATACGCAGAAAAATTATATTAGTAATTATGATAAAATATGAAAAAATAAAGTTTCTGATATTTATGTACCCTATCCCATCTACGAAAATTGTATGTACATATTTAGAGATGTTCATATAGATATACACGACGTGGCCGACATTTTTTTATACATACATCAAAGTTTTTTATTTCTCATATTACTTACAGAAGAGTGGCAAAAAATGTGTGTAATTGTGGAATGAAGTAAAAAGTTGTGTTTGGTCGAAGAGCTGGTTGGAAAAAACCCCCAACTACAAAAACGAAAAAAGCTTATGCAATTTTTTTAATATTTTCATTGATGTTTAAATCGAGAAAAGATGGTTTGGAACCTTCTTTCGTTTGCGGTTTGCAGTTATTACAAAAAAAAAAAAAAGATATTCAACTGTGGAGTGTTCCAGTTCTTCATTTATTTTTTATCTGCAGACCGTTGCGTATTCTTCATCTGTTATTCCTATCAAACAAAATATAATTAAGGAAGCGTGTTAATTGTTCAATAATTTACCTAAATAACCTTAAATTAAATCAACCCTCATTTTAATTTTTGGTAAATTTTTAAATTTTATGTGCAGATCCCTTCACAAATTTAATGATCGTAATTAATTGTATATCTTAAAAAAATATGTCACAAAATGTTTCATAAAACCGTCTATTTCTTTCTATTCATTAGGCAACTCAATCATATGTGGCAATTATTAAAGTATATACCTAAATAAATCTTTGATTATCTTGTGCCAAAACCTATAAAATGATGTTCGCTCAAGTTTTGTTTTTTTTGATGTAAGAGAATTTTGGCAAATGTTGGTAAACAACAACCGTAACTGAATTCCTAACCTAATAATTCTCATACAGCAGAAACATATGTTGAAGAGACTTTTGTCAATGAGTGGTATTCCAGCCAATAGCTATTGGAATAATGTTACTTATTTTTTAGACATCGACCAAATATGTTACAGCGATGTACGATCGTATGTAACTTTTTGAACGAACGTAAACTTTTTGTATTACTCTCCGACGTACACAAAATTTAGAATTAGTAAATCTCCTGCCTATTAAATAATAAATGCACGTTAACGTTTAGTTTGTATGTAGTAATGGCGAAAATTTGGACATTTTAATTGTTTCAGCAAAAGCGTCTTTTTTTTTTACTATCTAAACGTTTATTTCCAAATATTTTTTCTAGAAACAAATCATAAAGTGTCAGCGTTGATACGATGTCGCGTTTGCAACATTTCGGTTCGATGTAAACATGATTAAACAATATTTGTACGAATATCCAGGCAAGAAAAAACCTTGATTTGGCTACATCTTATACGTATACATTATTTAAAAATATATGTACATCTTATGAAACTGAGAAACCAAAAAACTTTTCTAAACTTAAAAATACAAATTAAAATAACACAAATTTTTTATTTAAATATATAACTAATACAAACGTTTTTGACTATAAGTAGACATCTTTAGATATTTTGTTGCTACTTGTAAAAGTCACAAATAAAAGAATTCAACAATTGACCCAAATTTCAATTAAGGAGTTACAAACTCTTTCGTATACGTCTATAATTAATTAAAAATGAATACAACAGAAAGATACCATCTCTTTAAAATATTTTCCATAAAATCAAGAATAATTATATACCATCTTCAAGATATTTGCAATATCATCCTATGAACTTTTTGTTTGTCCATTTTTATAGAAGGTTCAAAAGTATTTATTGTTATTGCACTCACAGTTAGTACACTAGGCCAAACCTGATTTATAATTTTTGTGTACGGCTTAAAAGTTGCAGCATAATTTTAAATAGCTTCAGAGCCTGGCTTCTTATTAAGCATTATTTAGTTCCTAATTATTATTAACGGTTAAATGCAGTTGATAGACATTGGTTAGTTAAAATTCATATCGAATGCATTTATTTAGATGTTCACACCATCAGATAAACTTTAGTCAAAATTTATGGTCTAACTCCTAGACTAACGAAAATAATTTTATAAAAGACTCGAGATTAAGGCAGGCTGACATTTTTATTACCTAATTTAAAAATACAATGGTCTTTTCATATGTGTATGTATTGTCTTCAATATAGAAATAGTAAAGATACCATTTAATTATGGAGTTATAAAACTACACCATAAATACATAATCGTAGTCTAATGGTATTCATAATTACATTCACCTAGATATTATCTACCTACATACACATGATCCAAAAAATCTATAAAACCAAAGCACATTTTTATAGCATTACCTTATAAAAACTAAACTAATTTTTAAGATACTTAATTTTATGTTGTACTTACGTGGATAAGTATCTTTGTGCCAGTTGGTCATTTTCTGGTTAAAAAAAACTTCTAATTAAGTTTTAAAAGTTAAGAAACTTTTAATTACATTTAAAATTCAAATATAAATTTATTATAATTTGTAGAAAATCTATATTGTGTATTTTAAACGCAAAAGGTCGGAATTATTCTCTCTTGATGAAATTAATTATTTCTTGTTATTTTATTACTATTGAAGATTTATTACAACGCACACACAAGATATAACAAAATATCTTATTTCAAATTCGTACTTGAATTATTTGCTTAATGATTTACACGGATAATATAAATCATTTTTTAAGACTCTTTTATATATTGTCTAATAAATATTCGTAAATATTGATATATGATTCTATTGAAACCATTGCAGCCGGATATAACACTACTAAGTCACTAATTTTTCCAAGCCTAAAAATACTTCTAAAACACACTTTTTGCTGTTCAGCATTGTATTGTTATTACTAGCGTATCATGAAATCCGGTACCAGTAGAATTCTGAAGGAAATCACTCGGATTTACAGAAACGGTATCATGAACGCTGCGTTTGTGTTTCCTTTTTTTTTCTTTTAGAAAAACCCAAAATTTACATACCAAAAATTACATATTGTTCAAAATTAATTTGAAAATGATTATTGATTAAAAAATAATTCAATGAATTTTAATAACATTTATTAAAATATTTTAATTTTGCTAAATTATTAACAAACGTTATTTAGAAAATCGATTTTTTGAATGAATTGGATAATCGTGCAAGCCTTATAAAAATTAGGTACTTTATCTAATTTTTATTAAGTTTGTTAGTCAACGACTATAGGCTATAGTCCTTGTTAACACAAATATAAAAAAAATGTTACTCAAGTCAGTCGAAAAGGAAAAACTAGTTTGAGTTTGACGTTGAATTTGCGGTTTAGTGGGGTTCTATTTGCTAGTTGAATTGAGGCTTAATTGGAGTATATAGATATGTTTAATATTTAATATTATTAACTATGTACTATATGTGTTGTGTAAATATTAGTGTTTGGTGAATAAGTTTTTACACAGTGTAAATATTAATTTGACAATAGTGTAAATATTAATTTGACATTGCCATTTCTATTTTTTCTCTTGTTCTGTTATTGTGTTAATATCATAATATGGAATGCGGTAAATGCAGCTTGGCGTTTACTAATAATCAAATGATTAGCTGCTCTGGATTTTGTAGTAACACTATCCACTATGGATGCGCTGAGGTTGATCGTGTTGCATATAATCTAACTTTGAAATGCCCAAATATCATGTGGTTCTGCTGCGATTGCCGTAACCTTTTAAGAAATAAAGCATTTCTTAAATTAATTAAACATAATTTGAGTGATGATAATGCTCAGCATTTCTTCATTGAAAAGTTGCTTGATGAAGTTTCCTCGCTTAAACAAAAGATCGGCATGATTTTGGATTGTTTACCTCAGTTGAGATCAACTAATGTTATTACATCTATGCCTTTAAATTCCTCTGTAGGTGTGAATGAAGATTTAGCTGTGGTTACATCGCCTTTAACTAATGACGACGATCAAAATCCAGTATTTTCCAGTCCTACTAATTTCGGTGCTTCTTGAACGACATTTGCTGAAGTGGTAAAAAATCCTGTAGTTGTGCCTGTTGCAGCATCGAATGCACTTGGTTCTCACAGTGGTGCTCCGGATCAACCAAGCAAATGTATGAATGCTAGTGAAGTTGGAGTTAAAACTCCACAGCGCGTAGTCACTAAATCTATTTGTGGTACTAAAAATGTTCCGAATAATTTTGGTATACAAACGGTTACTCCAATGTTTTGGATACATATTTCAAGATTTGCTTCTAATACTCCTGAGGACGACATCCTGGCTATGGCAAAATCTTGTTTAGATACAGATAACTGTAAAATTTCTAAATTAGTCCCAAATAATCACAATCTAAATGATTTGGAATATGTGTGCTTCAAATTGGGGTTTAAGGAAGAATTGCGTGGTAAGGCTCTGGATCCTGCTACTTGGCCAATTGGTATTTTGGTTAGAAAATTTGACAAAAAAAATTTTCGGGCATCTCTAACTCCACGTGTGAAATTTCGGATACCAGCTGTAATCGACACACCACTTGTTTAGATGACAACATTTTTTTACATAATTATAATATGTATACAGGCTCAATCGATGAAGCTAATCAAGCTGTTCCAGGTGATAATTTGCAGGTACATAACAATTCTTGTTTAAAGTTTGGTCATTTGAATGTGCGCAGCTTGGTAAAACATTTTGATGACATAACTATTATTTTACAAACATATCAATTTGATATTCTTGCCTTGACTGAGACTTTGCTTAGTAGTAAGATTTCTAACAAGTCGCTTCAAATTAATAATTATAAACTGCTACGATCTGATCGAATAAATAATAATTGGGGTGGAGTTGGTCTTTATTTTTGGGCCACTTTTAAGGTTAAAAAAATATTCTCTGGTTCTTTGGGTAAAGTAGAATATCTAGCATCTGAACTTACTGGGAGTTTTGGTAAAATTTTAATTTTGGTTATTTACAACCCACCTCCTGCTTGTAGTAATGATATTAACAATTTACAAACAATTTTTCTTGAATACCTAATAAGCTATGAAAAGATTTTCTGCTGTGGTGATTTTAACTTCAATATGATGGTTAATAATCAACTAGAAGCTTGTTTGAATTTGCATAATTTATGTTATTTACCTTATAGACCCACTAGGATCAACAGTCTTTTGGATCTGATAATTTTGTACGTACCTGATAGACATAATATTATTTCATTTGGCCAGGCTGCTGTTCCTGCTATTTCTGATCATGATTTGATTTTTGCATCTTATAAGTTTTCTCGTACTAGGGATCAAATTTTTTATACTGTTGTTCCTGATTATAAAGCTATCAATCACGAGCATTTTGTAAATAATTTCTTTTCGTTAGATTGGTTTAATATGTACAACTATTCCGATGTGAATGACATCCTTGATATATTTAATTCAAATTTCTTACATTTACATGCCTATTCTGATGCACAGTCACAGACTACAAAATCGTCTTATGTAAGACATTTTTTTTATTTTAGTACTCGGGTCTTAACTAAGACTTATTTCGTATTTTGCACATAGTCATAGCTGTCATTGATCTTAAAACACGGTCTTATGTAGCATCGACACATTTGATGGTCTTAACCGTCATAATTTATAATTTCTCGTATAGAGAGAAAAGAGCAATGAAATGTTGGATGGGTTTAATTTTTAATATGTACATACATATATATGTATATTAAAATTATTATTTATTATTATAAAATTTTTTATTTAAATTTCTTTATTTCAATTTAAATTATACTTATTTAAATTTTTTCAAAATTTCAATAAGTATAACTTAAATTTATTGGAATTATTAATAAAAAAAAATATTTTTTATATCAAAGAAAATTGCAGTGTACAAACAGAATACACACGTACATAAAAAAACAAAATGGACGGATTACAAAATAGAATGAAAATTGGATTTATAAGAATACAGGATGAAAATTTGATAAATTTGTTCTAGTTAAATAAATAAAAATGGTATTTAAGTAAAGAAAAGCAAAAGTAAACGCAATGTATATCTCAAAAATTTCAAAAAAATTTAGGAAAAAGAGAAAAAAAACCATTTGACAGCTCTACACAATCTTTGGAGAGTTTTTAGTACATAATATTAAAACTGTCACCGCCAGAATACCGATTAAGACTTTCGTCTTAAAAAAAATAATTTACAAACTGGGTCTTAGCTAAGAGGGTCTTAAGAGTCTTATCGTCAGAATTGGACTGTTATAGATTTAGCTTGTGTACCCCGGAAAAGTATCATTAATAAATGCCCTACTGCACCGTGGTTAAATTCATATATATTAAATTTAATGAAATGTAGGGATTTGGCTCATAAAAAATATAAATTGTATGGGTTGGATGCTGATTTGACAGCTTTTAAATTGTTTAGGAATAAAACTGTTAAAGGCATCAATCAAGCTAAACAAAAATTTTATTTTCAGAATGCTCATAACTCTAAGACAACGTGGAATAATTTAAAAAAACTAGGTGTTTCAAGCTCTACAGGTGATGCAGCCATTGAATTTTCTGCGGAACAAATCTTGTCTGGGATTTGTAATATTTGTGATTCTACTGGGGTTTTGCCTTTACCTGATATTGATTTCTGTAGTTCTGAAAATGATGCCTTTGTATTTGATTGCGTTGATGAACTTATAGTGTTGAATGCGATTCGTGCAATTAAATCAGATTCGAAAGCTTATGATATGGTAGACTTCAAGGTACTAAAATTATTTATTGATCTGTTCCTGCCTCTTATAACATTCATTATAAATCAATGTTTGACAAAGTCTGTGTTTCCTGATTTATGGAAGATAGCTTCTATCACACCACTACCTAAAAAGGATGTTATTTCTGGTATTGGTGATATACGTCCAATTAGTATTTTGTCTGCTCTATCTAAGGTCTTGGAAAAAGTTATGCAATTGCAGATCCAGGAGCACCTTAATAAATTTGATTTTCTTTGTAAATATCAAACCGGATACAAATCCGGCTGTAGCACTACTACAGCCCTTGTACATATTGTTGATGATCTGTCGTCTACCTTAGACAGTAGAAGTTCCATGGCTATTTGGGTGCTCTTGGATTTTTCTAAGGCATTTGATTGTGTTAATCATATCCAGTTGTTACAGAAGCTATATTTGTATTATAAGTTTTCCAATTCTGCTATTATGTTGATGCATTCGTATTTATGTAATCGTAAGCAGTTTGTGAGGTGTGGTGATGATCATTCTTGTATTGTGGAGATACTTGCTGGAGTGCCTCAGGGATCCATATTGGGTCCTTTGTTATTTTCTATTTATATAAATGATCTATCATGGCGAATCCTAAATTGTCGGTTTCATCTGTATGCCGACGATTTGCAACTGTATATTGGTGGTAACTTATCAGAATTAAATGAAATTGTTTTGCGACTTAATTCTGACCTTAGAAATATTTCTTTATGGGCCAAGAATAATTCACTTTCAATTAATCCAGGTAAAAGTAAAGCATTGTTTCTTTCTAGAAATACTTCTCTTAATATTAGACCTGTGCTTTATTTGGACAGTGATATCATCTCATTTGTTCCAACAATAAACAATTTAGGGCTTATACTGAACTCAAATCTTACTTGGAACGACCATGTGCGCTCCTTGTGAGAGCGTATTAATTATAGCTTGTACACGCTTAGGTTGATAAAAAAGTTTTGCCCTGTTAACTTAAGAATTTATTTAATTAAAAGCTTGGTTGTACCCATTTTCAGCTATTGTGATGTAATTTATAACAAATGTGATAGTTCCTCAAGACGTATACTTGAGGTTACATTTAATAATTGTACTCGATATATGTATTTATGATCTTAGAAAGTTTGATCATATCTTTGAGTATAAAGATATAATTCTTGGATGCGACTTGTTTCAATTTTACTGCTATAGGACTGCCGTTTTTATGTTTCGTATAGTTAAATCGGGCATGCCATTGTATTTGCATGATAAATTAAATTTTTCCCAGTCACTGCGCACAAAGAATGTTAACTTGCCTGTTAACAGAACTAATGTTAGGAATAATTCAGCATTGATAAATGCAATTATCACCTGGAACAGCTTGCCTTTGGAGCTAAAATTCATCAGCTCTCTAGGCTTATTTAAAAAGGGTCTGTTTAAATTGATAACTCAACATCGATAATATTTGTAAATTTGATTATTATTCAAAAGCTTCGGCTTATTTAACATTTTAATAAAATATTACTATTACTATTACTATTACTATTGATATGTGGTTTAGTTACGGTTTAGTTAACAGTTCTTCTGGGGATTTCTTTGTTTGTTGAATTGACTGTTGAATTGACGTAGGTATGCACGTAGCTTTTTAGACCGTGTTGATTTGGGAGTTGATTTGGGCGTGAGTTTGGGATTGAGTTACAGGCTGCGTTAAAAATGCATTAAAACGTTCACGGACATCACTGTTGTAGCATTCAAATGTTGATGTTGTACTGGGATATGACTGCTGCATCTTTCACAAATATGATCTCTTGTATTACCTGAACGGGAAATCCACTAAACTATTTATCGTTTCCACATTACACAGCAATCGCTGAAGTATTGAAAAGATTTCCGAATAGGCAATTTCTCGTATTTAGGCTACCAGTCTACATTTTGGGATTTGTTTAAACAAAAATCTTCTGAATGCTTTAGCATTCATCATTTCATGCATTATTATTTAGTTGATTGAAAAGTGTGTTGCTGAGCAGCCAATTATTAATTATTGGGTTAGCCCTTTCGTATTAAAAATTTATTTTTCTTTTCCTGGAATTATAAAAGAAGACATACTTATGGCTGTGTGATAGTTAGTGTATTGTATTAGGTACATAATACAGTTTTTTTTTTTGATAGTTAATTCAATGTTGACATTTTAGCCATATGTGTTAGGACGATGGAAACTGTGAAAACTTTGTAAATTATTTAAGAAGTTAAAACCGTTGACGAGAAAATTGTTGCATGGAACGAACCTCACGATCACAATTACGAACTAAATGAAGTTGAATCAATATTGGCAACTGAAGATGAGATAGAGGCTGATAAGATATTGAAAGTTTTAATAACAATGCAGCTGGAAACGAGAAAATTGAAGTGATGGCATAAAAAAGGTAGTCATTTTCCATTCGCAAATGAAAATGCGGGACTTTCAATTTGAATTAACAATAACTTCAGTCCGAGGTTCATTCGGTGAATTGTTTGAAAAATTAATTAATGGCACAAACGTAGACGTGAAGGACATCTGTAAACGCATGCAACGTAAAGTAAGAAATTGTGATGTAGCCACTTTACAAGAAGTAACTGTACCGGAAATGTATGTGTTTTTTGATCAGAGAGGTACCCCTTTTTCATACATTCATTAAATTATTCCTCAATTTATTTTTTCATATTGTGCGACCGCCGCTTCCAACAGATTCTGTGATGTTTCAACTGTCTAATGGGTGAAGTTGGCTATGTTGCAAGTGGTCAAAGACTGATTAATATATCTCCGTTATTAAACCCTCTGATAGCAAACTTTAAAACTGCATTTTCACCGCCCAAATAGTTACCAATAGATGGTTGACTAGTTTTATTTCACGGCAAAGAAGGTAAAATATGGTTTTAAGTTTGTCCAGTCAAAAGTGAAACAAATACTAATTTGTCAAAAAATTATTGTTGTTACGATTAACGCAGCTTTATTTGAACAAATGGCATGATTACTACATAGATTAATAGAAAAGGGCTGCTCAAAGAAATAATTGACAAAAAAATACAAAAAGGAGAGCTTCACAAGATTGTAACTTATCACGCTTCGTCAAGAATGACTTTACAGTGATATTAGAAGATAATATTTTAACTTTTACACGATATACTCTTTGGAATCGTTACTATTTGTAAAAAAATTCACTCCATGAAAATCATCATATAATAAAAAAAATCCCACACACACAATCCCCTTTTTTTAAACAACTGTAAAAGTTGTAAAAAGTGTGTTTTCGAGTAACTAAACGTTTACTTGATTTCCAGTACTATCTAGTATTTTTAATTTTACTTGATACAACTAGATTGTCTAGTATGTTCACATCTGGTGAATTTTTATTTACTGTGTAGATTTTTGTAAAATGATATACATAATTTATTTCATTTCGAAATGAAAAGTCTCTTGAATCTGAAATTGGCATTTTGAAATTAAATGGCTTGTTAAAAATCTTTCTATATACAATAAAACAATCACTTTAAAGAGTCATCAGTTTGTAATAACTATAAAAACATGATAACTAACTTTATCGTACTATTAACCATGATAAAACTGTATTATTATGCTGGTTATTTTTTTTTTAATAAAACAACGAAGCAATAACTTTCATAAAAAATTTAATTGTGTAAATCTGGGGGTCAATTCTCGTTCTATGAAAAAACCTAATGAAAAAAAAATTTTCATTTTGATTCCATCAAGTCTTTTTCATTTATAACATTTCACACAACGACAATAAGCGATTCTCGATGTCCAAATGAAAAAGAATCGTGAGAAAAACGCTGAATAAGTTATTTCCATAGTAAGCTACACTGTAAACACATATTTTTTCGAGTTTCATGTATATTTCCGCTAGCTGATACAACAATTGGTTTAAATATTAGCTAAATAAATGATAAAGTAGATTTAGTTAATCAGTTTTTGTCATTGGCTGTCAAAATATAAAGTAAATTATAAAATTGACCAAATTATTTTTAAAACTTAACTAAATTAATTATTTGGAGGCTTTTCTTAAATACAGCAAAACCTCGTTTAACGTTACCCCCGTTTAACGTTGATTCACTTTAACGTTATTTTCAATTTATACATTTTTTTTCATAGAAACATTTTTTAAAATAAAAATAAAAATTTTTTTGGTTCTTTTGTTCGAATTTCCGAGAATCAAAATAAAAATAAAATATATATTTAAAAAAAAATAATGTTTTAAATTCATTATTTTTTCGATTTTAGATAAATAGGGACATCTTCGAATTCAAATACATAATTCAATTACACAAAAAAGAGGTATGAAGAGGAAATATTATTGTAATTTTGAATTACTGTGATTTTTTACATTAATATGTAAATAAATATTTGAATTTAATAAAATATGTTTTATTCACCTATCTTGTTGTTTTGCAAGAGATCCATGCCCATGTTTAACGTTGATTTGGATTACGTTATTTAATTTTGGAACGCATCCTTAACGTTAAACGGGGTATTACTGTATACGGAATAGTTTTTAATAGATTTACTTATTAGTTAAGTTTACAGTAAATCATATTATAGTTTCAATGCACAATTAATGGTAAAAATACAAATTTGGTTTTTATAGAATTTTATTTCCATATTTATGATGTTCTCACCGACAAAATGGTCGGTGAGAAAGTTTTATTCATATGAAAAGATTTTGACGTCATTTTTCTCCTTCTCATGGAACATGAATCGGAAATGTGTATTTCTCACTGAAAAAACTTTTCATTGTACTTTTCATAGAACGAGAATTGACCCCCTGGTATTCTGTTGTCCATGAAAACAGTAAAGGATATGAGTAAAAGGGTAATAAAATTTCATTCATTATACCGTTCAATTGGATGTACACAAAATAAAATAAAGAATAGTTTTGTTTACATATATATGTATATATGCATACAAATAACATTGACGGCATGTACATGGTACTGGCATTTTTCCATTCAAATTTGTCAGTATTTTATTTGTTTATTAATGGTGTATATGACTGACATAAATGAATTTTATCTTTATTATACCATTGCAATGGCACTACATTTTGTGTCCAATTTGTTTGCGGTTGTTGTGATGCCATCGATCACTATCGTTATCCCACACTTTAATGCACGTTAATTAAACAACTTTCGAATATTTTATTTAGTTTATTTAGTTCTAAGTGTAAGCTTTATTTAATTTTTTGTTTTTTATTAGAACACGGACTGAGACAGACTGCCTGATTTTTTTTTGTTTTTAAATCTTTTAATTTTACAAATTTTATGTTTACAGTAATTTCATTTATAACAGGGTGTTTAATAAAATACATTTCAATTATTAGTACCTTACATCACACCTCCGCGCACAAGACAAAAGATATTCAAGATAACTTTTGTTATATCTTAAAATCCTTACCTACATAAGGTTTACAAATTTCGATTATATCTAACAATGAGTTTTTTTTAATTCTATATCGATTTTATTCAGTGATTATTCAAAATGGCAGTTAATTACTAATTTGTAAATATACTTAACATAAGTATATATACTGTTTTCGTTTTGTTTTCTTAATTTTAATTCTTAATATTTATACATTTTTTATTTAATTTTTGTTTTTTTTTAATTTCTAATTTAAGCTTCTTGCTTTTTAATTTTTCATTCTATTAATTATAATTTTTCTATAGTTATTTCATTAGTTGTGAATTTCTTTAAGCGATTGTTGTGTACTAAGCGTTTACTTTTACCGACTTGTATTGTGGTGTTTTCATCAGACACAACTTCTTTTACTACATACGAGTAAGGGCCGTTCCATAATTCATCTAGCTTTTCCTTTCTAGTTTCGTTCTTCAACAATACTAATTCTCCAATAGAGTATTTAACCAGATTTGTGTGCTTATCGTAATAGTTTTTAGATTTTTCTTTGGAGTTTAGTAGATTATTGTGAGCCATGTCATGTGATTTATTTAATCTAATAGTTAATTCAGATAAATAGGGATTGTAATCATAGATGGGATCTGTGGTATTTAATATGACGAAGGAATATTGGGTTTATTTCCAAAGAGGAGCTCAAAAGGCATAAAACCGTTTGACGAATATGGCGTCGAGTTATACACAAACATTGCGTAGGGAATCCATATGTCCCAAGAACTGAAATCACCTTTGGAAAAATTTCTAAGATACTCACCTAGAGTCCTATGACTTCTTTCAAGGGCACCGTTAGTTTCGGGGTGATAAGCCATGGTATTTAGTTTTTTTAATTTTTAAATAGTTCGCTGGTAAAGTTTGATCCTAGATCAGTTAATATTAATATAACATAAGAAATTTTCAACGAAAGCACGGGCTATTGTTTCACTTTCTTGATTTTCAATTGGAATTGCTGAAGAGTGTTTCGTTAAGTGGTCTTGGATAGTTAAAATATACCTGTTTCCGGAATAACTAGGTGAATTTATAGGACCAACAATGTCCATAAAAATTTTCTCGATGTTTTTTTTTGGAAGTAGTGGTGAGTTTCATCGGAATCTTATTTTTGTTACCGTATTTATTTTTCTGGCAGTTCTCGCAGTGTTTGATGAATTTTTTGATAGTAGTTAGCATATTTGGGAATTTGCAATATTTTTTTATTCTTTCATAGGTCCTTCTAATACCCTGATGTCCTCCCAGCGGAGAATTATGATACTCTTGTAATAGTCGCTCAATTTCCGTTTCGTTCGTTCCGTTCTGAATTTCTGTGGAACTTGCAGGCGTGTGAGTTTCATCGCCATTTTCGTTTATTTGATCGTTTACCGGTACATTTTGGGTAACAAGTGGAAGTGGAATCGACTTGGATCGTGCTTACGCTCTTGTGGCTATGGCGGTTCGCAGATCTTCAGGAGTATCCAAGTTATCGGGAAAACTTCGGCTAAGGGCATCTGCGTTTTGATTTTTAACTCCGGGCTTATATTCAACGCGAAACTGATAATCGTCCAATTCAACACGACATCTCAACAATTTCGACGTTAGATTCGATAGCTACCTTATTTAACCAAGTGAGAGGTCTATGGTCGGTTATAATTACGAACTCCATACCGTAGACGTATAGGGCCTGAACTTCTTTACTCCCCATATGATAGCTAGCAGTTCCTTTTCTGTTGTACAGTATTTTCTCTCGGTTTCATTTAGTTTTCGGCTAGCGAACGCAATCGGTAAATCATCACCTGAGTAGTCTTCTGACAATAAGGCACCAATGGCTACGTTACTAGCGTTTGTAGTTATTCGAAACTCTTTCTCATAATTTGGTCGATGCAAAATAGGTGGATTGGACATTGGTTGTTTTAGTTTTACAAATGACTCATCGCAAAACCGTGTCCATTCGAATTTACAATTTATCCTTAATAGGCCATTAAGTAGTTCTATAATCTGGGAAAAAGTGTTAATATATTTTCGGTAGTATCTGGCCAGTCCAATAAAAGATTTGACTTGTTTTTGTGATGTGGGAGTAGGAAAATTTTGTATTGCCTCAATTTTTTTTGGATCTGGTTTTATTCCGTTACTTGTAATTTTATGGACAAGGTATAATATTTCCTTTCTTACGAATTGACATTTGGATGGGTTTAATTTAAGGTTATGTTTTTTAAAACATTCGAATACGTCTACTAGTTTACGATTGTGATCCTGTAAATTACATTCATAAACTACTACATCGTCGAGGTATACGAAACATTTGATATTGTTTAAACCTAACAAAACTGCATTCATAAGTCTCTGGAACGTTCCAGGTGCTCCTTTAAGACCAAAAGGCATACGCTGGAACTGATAATGTACATAGATGGTGCTAAATGCAGTCTTATTTTTATCTTTAATATCCCTGGCTACTTGATGATATCCGTCTTCCATATCTAAGTTCGTGAAAAACGTAGAGTTTCCCAGTTGGTCGAAAGGAGGTTGGTCAAGAGGAAATGCATCACCGACTGTTAATTCACTTATTCGTCTAAAATCAATGACAATTAGCCATATTTTAGTGCCGTCAATTGATTTTTTGGGAACCATTAAAAGTGGTGAATTCCAAGGACTTGTGCTGTGCTCAATAATCCATTGTGCGAGCATTTTAGCTATTTGCGAGTTAACTTCAGGTTTTAGGCTTTGTGGTAGCCTATATGACTTTGTATGAATAGGTGGAATAGTATCAGATACTAGTGGAATCTTATATATAGTGGAATTGGTATGCGTAAGTACATCTCCCTTTACATGAAATATGTCATTATAATCTCTACAAATTTCAGTTATTAATTTTTTTTCTGCTGAATTCATGTGCGACGTATCTATTTGAGACTGTAGAGTTTCCAATCTTTGAGATACTACATTATTCCAAGTTCTTAGGTTGTATAAGAAATAATTTTGAGTTGGTTAAATATCTACAGATATGAGGTCCGCAGGTGAAACCATTATTTATTTCCGTGAGACAGTTAGAGGTATAAACTCCAGGAAAAGCTTCTTGAGCTAAACACAAATAATTTGTATTCGGTTTATAATTCGATATTTTATTGATCTTGATCCGTGCAGTTATTTCCAATCGTCGCGGAATAATCTCACCGATTTTGTTTTGAATAGATTTGAATGACAAATCTGAATATTTTACGATGCAATTGTGTTTCTCCATAAAGCCGTTACCTAAAATGCCCGCACATGGTATAGGAAAATCGTCTTAAACAATTGGAAATATCTAAGATATTTGAATATTGTTCGGTAAAACGATATGCGAATTACAACCTGGAATGGTTTGTAACTGCTCGTCAGAGATTCCAGTAATAGAGCATTTCATATTGGGATATAATAATGTATGTAGATCAAGATATTTTAATTTAAAAAGACTAACGTCGGCTCCTGTGTCCACTAAAAATAAAGGAATTTCAGTTAGGTTGTTGAGGTAGATTGTATATTTTTAATAGGAATAGTCGAGTTTAAATTAAATTTTGGCGTATGATTTTCAAATGTCAACGGTTAGGCAAACTCTGAAGATATATTGCTCGAATTGGAGTACCTGACGACCCGAGCTGTTCCAAGTTTTCCGGATTGGATTGAATGTTTCTATTTGAATTGTTTTGTGGAGTGAAATTATTAGAATTTTGTCGGCTATATTGTTTATTTTGATAACGAAATTTATTATGGCACCCTTCGAACTGATGCCCAGAAATTTTACAAAAGGAGCAGAATAAGGAATATCGATTATTTGGCCTATGATGATTTGGATGTTGTTGTTGACTTGAAAATGGATATGAATAGCTAGTTCGACACTGTCTTTCGATATGTCCCAATTTACAACAAAGTTGGCACTTTGGAGGTCGATGTGTAAAAGTAGTGTGTGAACTAGGCGTATTAGGAGAGATATTTTGGAAAAATTTATTCGAAAGTTCTTCGTCAACGGCACATTTTATTGCATCTTTTAAATCGGTACATCTCAAGGCCTGGACTGTCGCTTTGACTGGTGGTGCTAATCCGTTAGTAAATGCAAGAAGTGCGGTTTTCGTCTGCATATTTCAAAGGTGTTATCACATGGTACTGGCATTTTTCCATTCAAATTTGTCAGTATTTTATTTGTTTATTAATGGTGTATATGACTGACATAAATGAATTTTATCTTTATTGTACCATTGAAATGGCACTACATTTTGTGTCCAATTTGTTTGCGGTTTAAAGCTCTACCTAATTATTGAATTTATCAATAAGTGGGTATCGTATAAATCGATTTTGTCAAAGTTTGCTATATTGGTAAGTTTAAAAAGAAACAATCTAGTGATTAGAACATGAATTAAAAAGTTTTTTGTAAGCAAATCAAAATTTTATTGCAAATGATTTTATATTAACATGCGAAAATAACTTCTAATTACTATTAATTACTATTTTGCTTTTCCCTCCGAAAATGTAACTAACCGTGACCGGGGACGCTATCACGACGAGGATTTCTATTCCAAAAACACCAAAATTACTGGACTGACATAAAATTTTTGATGGAACTATTTTGGATAGGCTTAAACCTCCGTTCCGGAGATATTTTCTATTCAAATCTAAGTCCCAACGTAACAAGCTGCCATCTTTAGACGAATGTTCAGAAGGAACAATTGTTACTCGCGCCTTGATTGATATTTAGAAAGAAATATTTTCTAAACAACCTTGACTTCTTTGTAATCACTTGTGATTTACCGGAAACCGTAAGAGGAAAATTGTGGCTGTAGGCTTAGCCTCGAACAACAGACTTCCACCTTGAAAAGAAAAAACTTGCTTACGGCCACTTGGTACGGAAATAGGTTATTGTTGTTCTGTTTTTGTGCAATGTTTCAATGCTTTAAATTTGGTACTGGTGTTTCGTGGTTTTAGATTTTTGTATCTAGATAGGTATAGGTATTATAATTAAAAATCTGAATCGATTTAAATAAATTTTGATTTATCCAATGTTAATAATAATGTTTATTACCTACATTTACCTGAAACAAAGAGGAGCATAATCATATACGCAAACATTACCGCAACATCAACATCAGTCACATTTGATGAAATAAAATAAATTTATGTAATATAATTGTAAACAGATAGGAAAATTTATTATACTTACCTCTAAAATTAATCGTAAATGTCATCATCTATAGTAGTATGGAGATTAATCTAAAAGAAAAAGAAATGTCATTAAGAATTTATTTATCATATTATAAAATAAAATTACTGTATACACAGCTCACCATAACATCTGTCAAATTTCAAAATGTAGCTTGATGGTCAAATTTATGATGCAGTTCAAAAATGATGAATACCGACACGACATATGTATGTGTGAATAGTTGGGAAGATGCTGAAATTATTCGAACACAACTTTCGCGATTGTATGACTTTCTGCTGTGTATATCATTCTAATTGTGACTGCCATTGTACAATCTAAAATTAACAAAATTATAATAAATATTAAAAAAATTATTCAAGTTGTGTTTCCTACAAAAGAAATCAAATATTATTAAATTTTGTCGTTCATATTGTGAAAACAAAGATGCTTTTTTTATTTGTGGTTTATGCAACATAACCAAATTACAGATATAGTCCACTTAATTACAACGTGCACAAAGTGCACGAAAAAATGTCTAGTTTAAATTAATTCTTGGTTTAAGAAATAGTTAATAATCATAATGGACCACAATTTTAAGCAGCTACTCCATGTACTATCGGATCCCTATAGTTCAAATATCTAGTAGTAGGTATTAACGGTCAATGAACGATTTCAGACGAAATCTCAATTGCTACCTAAAGTTTCCAGACAAATTTATTCCCCTGGATAGGGGGTATTTCTTGGAATCGATGGACGGAGTAGTAGGTCAGCTACTACATGTACTATCGGAAAGTGAATTCAAATCTCTGGCAAGGAGTGCTAAGGCCCATTTATCAGTTTCAGCTAAAATCTCAATTGTTATATAAAGTTTCCTGACAAAGTTATTCCCCTGGATAGGAAAGAGTTTTTGGGCTCGATGGATGGAGTAATAGGCCATCTACTGCATGTATTATCGGAAAGTGAATTTAAATCTTTGGCAAGAGGCGCTTAGACCCGTTTATAATTTTCATCTAAAATCTCAATTTGAATAAAAAGTTTCCCGGCTTATTTATTACCTGGATACGGGGCAGTTTTTGGGCTCGATTGATAAAGCAGTAGGCGAACTACTACATGTACTATCGAAAATTTAATTCAAATCTCTGGCAAGGGGTGCCAAGGCCCATTTATCAGTTTCAGCTAAAATCTCAATTGGTATATAAAGTTTGCTGGATAATTTATTCCCCTGGATAGGGGGGAGTTTTTAGGCTCTATAGATGAAGTAGTAGGCCAACTATTATATGTACTATCCGGAAGTGAATTCAAATTTCTTGGAAAGGGTGCTAAGGCCCATTTATCAGTTTCAGCTAAAATCTCAATTGGTACATAAAGTTTCCAGGATAATTTATTCCCCTGGATAGGGGGCAGTTTTTGGGCTCGATGGATGTCGTAGTAGGCCAACTACTACATGTACTTTCGGAGAGTCAATCACAATCTCTAGCAGGAGGCTCTAAAGCCGATTTATCAGTTTCAGCCAAAATCTGAATACCTAAAGTTTCCAAAATAATTTATTCCCCTGGATAGGGAGCTGATGTCTGTTGTTTTTGAAATTTATTAGCAAACAAAATATGAGATTTGAGCAAAATTTTGCATTTAAAACAGAAAATAAAGACGTCTACTGTTCCACTATTAATGAGTCACTTTCACTAAATCCGGTACAAAAATTTGAGTACCTTAAAGGTCTATTGCGAGGCGAACCTGCAGTTCTGTTGCGACATATCAGTATTACGGAAGCGAACTATTTAGGAGCTCTAAACAAATTAAAATCTACATGAAAGCGACAAATTATTTATTCCTTATGGATATAAATCGAGCAACCTACAATTCATACAGCAAATGCAAACAATATAAAGCGAATAATGGACACGTCCGACGAAGTGGTGCGGTGTTTGAATGCACTGGGCGAACATGCAGAAACACGGGATCCATGGTTGATTTTTTTATCATTAAACAAATTGGACGACAAATCTAAAGTACAGTGGGCTGAAGTAACCGCGGAAATAGAAAAATCATACCTTATCAGATTTCCTGAAATTCCTAACAAGAAGAATTGACACACTGAAATCCATCAGCACCCCAAAACGATCTCCTCCTAAATCAAATGTAACAGGCCATGTAGCTACAGACAGTTTCACATTCAAGTGCGCAATGTGTTCAGGATATCACTCATTATTTTTATGCAAAAAAATGGGCTTGAACGACTCAGTCGACTTCTTCGACTGCTCCCTCAAGGCTGATTTTATACAAATTTTGTAAGAAATTTTGGAAAATCGAATTTTCTGAGATTTCCCACGGGAAAATTGAACTGAATTTTTTTCCTGCGATAGCTATTGATAAGTCACATCAATGCAATCCATCTCCAGACATAACACTCTACGAGGCTGATTTATTTTCGGCTGGATTGCCAATATCATAATCTGCATTATCGACTTTTCACTTTCGGCTGGAAACTTTCGGTTAACTTTAACAGGGTCAAAGAAATTATGTTAGCTGATCCCAATTTCGCCAAATCAAGTAATATAGACGTGTTGATCAGGGCAGATTATTTTTTCTAAATCTTGAAGGCTGGTCAAATTAAACTTAAGAAAGTTCAACCAATGCTTCAAAATATAATTTTTGGTTGGGTCGTATCTGGTAGAACCGGCAGTTTGTTAAATTCCACAGTAGTTTAAATGATCGACATTCTTCAATGATCTGTCATCGACATTGATCAAACATTAGGTAGGTTTTGGGAAATCAAGTCCGTACCAACAGCAACAAACCGCTTTCTCCAGAAGTATTGATCTGTGAAGACAAATTTGCAGAGACACTTCAAAAAACCAGCGATCATCGATTCATAGTAAAGCTGCCGTTTAAAAAATCCCCTCAGGCTCTTGTACAATCAATGAATTTAGCAATCTCACGTTTACTAGGCATGGAGCGTTGTTTCGGTGCATGCATGGTCGTTCATGCATGAGTATCATAGGCGAAAACACATGGAAGAAATCTCACAGGGGGAGATTGATCATTCAGGATTCTATTTGCTACATTATGGTGTACTACGCGAATCCAGCACAACGACAAAATTAAGAGTCGTTTTTGACGGTTCTTTTAAGGGTTCGTCTGAAGTCTCATTGAACATTGAACAATTGAGCAGACGACATAAAGGAAGGCCTAGCTTTAAAGGAGAATATTATGCATCACCTAAAAAATCATGGATTTATTCTAAGAAAATAGACCTCTAACGCAATGGAAATACGCAATACTAGAAGTCCTGATGATTTGTTGGCCATCTCTAAAGAACAAGACGACAGCACGGAGTAAACGAGCGATTCAGTGAAGGTACTAGGCGTAACTTGGAATTCATCCACCTACGAATTTATCTTTACTGTCGATCTTCAATAAGGTCAAAAGCTCACGAAGCGAACAATCCTGTCATAACGCAAGTCAGCAAGCGTATGCAACTGCCCTTTACTTTAGAATTGAGTCGACCACCGGAGAAGTAACGTGCTAATTAATTTCAGCAAAGACAAAGGATGCACCCATCAAACAAACAACACTGCCGCGACTAGAGCTCTATGGATCTGCCTTATTAACCCAACTGCTAAATTTGGTAAAGAATGAATCACGAACTCAAATCAATCAAGTCTATTGTTGGACGGATTCCAAGATTGTGTTGGACTGGGTGGTGAGTCCATCCTGATGCTGGAGCACTTTCGTCGGCAAACAGAGTAGTCGAAATATCTAATTTTTGGTCTTGTCAACATTAGAAACTCGTGCCATCAACGGATAATCTAGCAGATTGCGCTTCACGAGGCCTATTGCCACTCCAACTTAAAACACACACACACACTAAGGTGAAATGAACCTGATTAGTGACTTGGTTCGATGAGTTCGTACAGAGACGTCGTCAATAAGAAGGCTTCGAAGATTATTGTCTAATATATGTCGTTTCATCACCAATCTGAGGAAACCGAAGGGCACACGAACAGACGGAATATTTCTGTGCAGAGAAGAATTGTTTAACACCATTCATCATATCTACAGACAGGAACAGTGCAAGTACTACCCGAATGAAATCGAATTTTTGTTAACCAAATTAAGCGTCGTTACTAGCAGTACACTAAAATCATAATATCCATTTATCGATGAGTCAAGGATCATTCGGGTAGGATGACAACTAGCAAACAGTGATGTGCCATTTTCAATTAAACATCAAATCACTAATCATGCCAAATCAAAGGTCACTTTGCTACTTCCCGAAGAGCTACACTAAGACAACAAACATGCAAGAGCTTCTCTGTTGCTATCACTACCACGGAAGACGGTTTGGATACCTGCTGGCAGGAACAAAGTTAGGCCAGTCTTAAAAAAATGTGTCATTTTTGCGAGGTTCAAATCACAAATGCAAACCCAATTGATGGGAATCTTACCACAGTACCTAGTAGAACTTGTCCGACAATTTTTAAAAACTTGAATAGACTACGCAGGACCGCTCTTAATGCATTTAGTGAACGGAAGGGGCCAAAAAACTTACAAATTGTACATATATTTGTTTATCTGTCTAAGCAAAAAAGCGGTGCATTTAGAATTAGTCAATGATATGGCAAGCGAAGCATTTCTCGCCAGCTTGAAACGGTTTATTGCACGTAGAGGAGTTTGTCAAGAAGTATACTGCGACAACGGGTCAAAATTCATTGGATCTAACAATCAACTAAGTTTATGTATAACATATGGCACTTCAATCCTCCTCGCGCACCTAATTTTGAAGGGATTTGGGAAGCAGGCATAAAATTCACAAAGTTCTACCTAAAGCGAGTTGTTGGAAAAACTATCCATCCTAACCCTGTTAAAGTTAGAATAAAGTTTCCAGCAGAAAGCGAAAAGCCGATAATGCAGATTATGTTATTGACATTCCAGCCGAAAATAAATCAGCCTCGTAGAGTGTTATGTCTGGAGATGGATTGCATTGATGTGACTTATGAATAGATATCGCAGAAACAAAATTCAGTTCAAGTTTCCCGTAGGAAATCTCGGGAAATTCGATTTTCCAAAAATTATTAAAAAAGTTATATAAAATCAGCCTCTAGAGTGTTATGTCTGGAGATGGAGTGCATTGATATGATTTATCAATAGCTATCGCAGGAAAAAAATTCAGTTCAAGTTTCCCGTGGGAAATCTCGGAAAATTCGATTTTCCGAAAATTATTAGAAAATTTGTATAAAATCAACCTCTAGATTGTTATGTCTGGAGATGGATTGCATTGATGTGATTTGTCAATAGCTATCGCAGGAAAAAGATTCCGTTGAAGTTTCCCGTGGGAAATCCCGGAAAATTCGATTTTCTAAAAATTTTAAATCCCGAGATTTCCCACTGGAAACTTGAAATGAACATTTTTCCTGCGATAGCTATTTACAAGTAACATCAATGCAGTCCATCTCCAGACATAACACTCTAGAGGCTGATTTTATACAAATTTTCTAATGATTTTCGGAAAATCGAATTTTCCGAGATTTCCCACTGGAAAGTTGAACTGAATTATTTTCCTGCGATAGCTATTGACAAGTCAAAACAATGCAATCCATCTCCAGACATAACACTCTAGAGGCTGATTTTATACAAATTTTCTAATGACTTTTGGGAAATCGAATTTTCCGAGATTTCCCACTGGAAACTTTAACAAAATTTTTCATTCGATAGTTATTGGCAAATCACATGAAACGGTTCATCTTCAGAGATACTTAAAGATGCTGATTTTATTCCAATTTTGTGGATTCTTCTGATTTTCCGATATTTTCTACGAATAGGTAGGAAAGTTTTACACGTTAAACTATTTATAAAATTTTTTATTTAAATCAGTGTATCTTATTTACTTTCGGCTGATAACTACACATTTTTTTATTTTCGGCTGGAATGTAAATATCATAATCTGCATTATCGATCTTTCACGTTCGGCTGTGATTATAAAATCTGCATTACCCCACTTTTTTTTACTTTCGGCTGGTCTAACACAATCTGAATTATCGACTTTTCACTTTCGGCTGCCAACTTCCGGCTATCTTTAACAGTATTCCTTCCTATGGAGTAACTACAAACACTCCTCATTGAAATCTAGGCAATTCTAAACTCCCAGCCATTATGCTCATTACGGCCCAACGACATTGACGAATTAACTCCATCTCACTTTTTGATTGGACATGCCGCTACAAACATACAAGGTATGTTTGTAGCGCATGGTACAACAGATCTCCCAAAAGTTCTGGAAGAGATGGAGCATTGAATATCTGACGTCTCTACAGCAATGTATAAAATGGAAACACATCCAGAAGTCAATCAAAATCAACGATATGCTTGTCATAAAGGAGAATAATGTACCAGCAAAGTAGTGGCTGTTAGGATCGTTCGTGTGGCCACTCTAAAATCAAAATCTGGAGACCGGAAACAATCTATATATAAGTTATGTCTTATTGCTGTGGCACATGACGAGTCTAGTGAAGAGGTCGATCAACAGAAATCGGTATGTTTAATACCTTTACCTGAAACAAACTCAAATATAACGTGGAAAAAGTGCACGGTCGGAATACAGAAAATAGCGACATTTTGACTTGTGCTATACCAACAATAATTGTTGTAATTTTTTGAAATCTTATCGTACATTCGAGAGGATTTACTGTACAAGTAAAATTAATTAGTATATGAAGTATTTTAAGATAACAATCCTGTTATACTTAATAAGGTAAACTTGTTTAAATATCGAGTATTGAAAAATTTGACAAATTTTGTGTTATTAGGCAATTATTTGACTAAACTTTGTCCTGACAGGCCTATGTGTGAACTTCAAGCTTGCTCATCCGCCAAGCAAGTGTGTAGGATTTACTTGATATTTTGAAAAACAATATGGTGTTTACATATCTGGGCCATTTTTCAACCGATTTGTACCACTTTCTACTCAAATATGTGTGTTTCGATTTTTTCATTAATTAAGCGTATACTTCGTATTTGATAGTTGTTCGATTTGTATGTAGCAGTTGTGACGATTTTTGCCAACTCAATATAACCAATATATGGTTATTTATCGTTAACACTAAAACAATAGTGTTAACGATAAATAACCATATATTGGTTATATCGAGCAATATCATCACAAATAAACACAATTCCATCAAATTTGCTAACAAATTTCCACTCAATTTTTTATCTCGCATAATTTTCCAATTACTAAAATTACTATTGTCAGATTACATAGACAACAGACATATAAAAAATATCAAATACGTGATAATAAAAAAAGTGTATAATATTATTTTAATGTTTCCAGCTTAAATCAATAAAAATTCATATAAAAAATAAACATTGCGTTAAAAAAAAAACATAACACGAACGTTATCATTGTCATATGGGTGAGGAGATAACAGAAATATGAGATTAATAATTTATGGTACAAAACTCTTTCTGATATAAAATATTAAATTTGCTGGAAATTTCAATTAAAATATGGCCGATGGTGTGGAGGGGCCTCATTTGTGTGGATCCAACTTAATCTATAAATATAAATAATTGCATTGTGAAGCTTTAGTTTAGTAAATAAAAGTGACTGGATAAAAAACGATTAGGTACCTACATCATTTTACCAATGAAATATTAAAATTTATCGTTTAAATCTTACATGAAATCAACTTGCTTGTACAACAAGTTATTAAGATGCTGTTTCCGCCTTCAGATTTGTTACAACCCTCAAATTTTAGTTTATTATGTACTTACTACTCGTATATGCTGCTTTTATCGAATTTTTTTCTTCGTTTTTTTTTGATTTGACGCAAAAAAAGAACCTAAAAGGTGAATTAAGAAATAATTGTAGCACACAAGGTGAAAATAGAATACACTTTCTATAATTTTCACATTTACTTTTTTGTGTATTTTCATTCTTTCGGTTTTGTTTTTCACATTCTATATGTAATACCCTTGTTACAATGCTCCTCCTCCTGTTCTAATTCTAATGCGATTTTGATTTAAGGTTTTGTTTTATAGGAAACAACATTTTTGATTTATATTTATTATATTGGTAGGACCTAAATAAATTGTTATAATTTCGTGTATGTTATTAGGGTTCACTGGACTATTTTTTTGTTTCTTATTTATAACATATATTATGAATTTTGATTTTTTGCTCAAATTTTCCTTCCAATGAATTATTACTTTAGGTTCTCCGGCCAAACCAGCTTGCGCATCTTCCAATTTCTTTCATGTTGGACAATTACTTTTGGTGAAAGAATTTTTATAAGTTTTCGATTTTTAGTTTCCAGACGCGCAAAGAAGTGGTACTTTATAACCATGCGCAGATAGTCCCATCAGAGCCGGATTTCCCTGTATACCATTTAGGAACCTAGGACAGCTAATTATTCAAAAAATTAGTGTCTGTAAAATATATTTTGAACAATCTACCCTACGACCGACGTATCAAAGTTAAATACGGATTATATCATAAAACTTGGAACATTATTTGTAAGCCAGTTTCTGCGAAATAAGATCGCAGGAGTTAAGCTTGTAAAAAAATGGAATTAAACTCGCAAAATTTGTATGCAATTTCTAAGTTTAATTCGTAGCACACGTATAATTCAAGTCGGGAAGAAAGAGTTTGATAGTTTAAAACCGTATTTTAACGATCCTAGTTCCATTTTCGCAAAATAAACTCCTAAGTGAAGTTCTGGATAAGGGAAAATTTAACTTTAAAAAAAAGTAAACTTCTCAAGTTTCCACAGTTTAATTCTACTTTTTCAAATTAGTGAAATTTCAAAGCGAAGCCTTTTCAAAGCAAATAGCAAAAATAATTTCGTTGATGAATATTTACATTTTGGCGAATACCTTCAACTTTCAAATAAAAAAACTTTATGTGAGTTGAATTTTTTTTGTGTATTCGCGCGAAAAATTGTTCCAGAGAAATATCTTTCATACCTTAGGCGTTTAAAATCTTATTAGCGTTCGACAATTTCGGAGCAAAAATGTAATGCAAACAGCTTCGTAATGTTTACAGTAGAAAAAGCAAAATAGCAAGTAGTACAAAAGCAAGTATTAAACTGTAATTAACTATTTAAGATTTAATAAAATGTTTGAAACAAATGTAAGTATTAATTGGCAATTTAATAAGATCATGATTTTGAAGAGTATCAAGGATACTTACTAATCATGACTTTTCCGAAATCATTTCTAGTTTTGTCACATTGTCAGTTAGAAATTTGTAGTGCATCTCTACACACCAAATTTCTAACTGACAATGTGACATTTAGTAACACAACATTTAGTTTTGTTTTGAAAGCTTTAAAAAGCAGAGAAGTTTGATGTTTTTTGCTATCATGGAAATAAGCGAAATTCGTAGAATAAATGCTAATTTTTACGAGAAAAAATTATTATACAAACCGAAGAAAAGTTAAAAATATTGAGTTGAAGTCACTATTAGAAAATGGTGAACAAAATTCATGATTTTGTGTTGGCCGATCACCGTCTGAAGATTAGAAGAATATTTGTTCATGAATAAAGTGCTCTTCCAAAACAACACTGCATCGACCCTACGTTTTTAATTTAATTTTAAGTTTTGTTAGCAGGGTGAATAAAAATGTGTACATAATAAATACTAAATAAGGTGAGTACGACAAATTCTTCTGAGGTCGTTCTTTCTCTTTTTTGTATAATCTTTGAATATAAGGGAATTAAACTAAAAGATGGGGGATGATTTGGAGTTCGATGATAACACCTTAGTTGGATAATGAACTGATTTTTTTTTATATATCCGTAATGTTTTGTCTAGAATCGATTGTTTTTTATTTGTTCAATGGCAGCTAGCATTACGTGAAAATTAAAAAAAGCAAAACTCAACCAAGAATGAACATCGTTCGAGTGCACAAGTGCATGAAGCCATCATATAAACGCACAAAGAAACTGGTGTTAATAGCAATACTCAAACGTAATCACTTATCTCAAAGCCCGCTATCTCTCAAACCGTACTGCCGACTGCGTCGATAAAAATTCAAGATGTTAATGGACAATTATATACTTACCGAGCGCTATTGGACTCCGCATCCCAGGCATTCTTTGTGTCTGAAACATGTATGAACGAACTAAGGCTTAATCGAAGCAATAAAAGAATTCTGGTCAAATGATTTGGTGAAACTATAACGGGAACAACAAGAAGTTCCGTTGAAATAGCTATTGCATCTATGGACGGCCAACCCGCATTTACAACGCATGCGTTAATCATCTCAAAGGTTTCCGAAATACATAACCAATTTAGTTTGTCAGAAGGAGATCTGAAACTATTAAAGAAGCTGCAGTTAGCTGATCAAGCATTTAATAAACTTGGCCAAGTTGATGTGATGTTGAGAGAGGATGTTTTTTTCGAAGCATTGTTGTCCGATAGTCTGAACCTGCCAAGTAGACTAACAGCCGTTAGTACTACTTTTGGTTAGATAGTGGCCAACGGAAATATATCCAATGAGCTAACTACTAACACAGCTAATAATTTTAATGTAATAATAGATATTGACAGGAGTCTCCGCAAGTTCTGGGAAGTGGAAAAAATACCAAGAATTGTCATAAGGAACCGCAGAAGAGCTGAAGTGCGAGAAAATCTTCCAATCAACTTCAAAGCATGATAAATACAATCGATTTATAGTAAAGCTGCCATTCAAACAGCAGGAAACCATGATTGGAACATCATACAACGCGGCCTTGAATCGATTGAAAGCTATGGAGAAAAGGTTTGAAAGGGGCATTGAATTTGGAAGTCTATACAAAGCGTTTATGCGTGAATATGATGAGCTTGGACACATGCAAAACGTACCATGGTTCAGAAGCAAAACCAACAAATACTATCTTCCACACCATGGAGTGCTAAAACTAGGTAACGCAACAACAAAACTTCGGATTGTCTTCGACGCTTCCGCAAGGTCTTCATCTGGGCTGACATTAAATTATATGTTGATGGTTGGACTCATAACGCAGCCTCCGCTAGTGGAGATATTGATAAGATTTCGACAACATGAATTCGTGATATGCGCAGATATCGAAAAGATGTACAAGCAGGTGTGGGTAGATAAAGAGGATCATCAATATCAAAATATTTTATGGCGAACTAATCCAAATCAACAACCAATTACTTATCAATTAAAAACACCTACTTATGGAATTCAAAACGAAATGAGAAGCGAAATCAAAGAAATCGGGGACCATGCGGAAACACCAAAAGTACTGGGCCTTCAGTGGGATAGGTACGAAGACGTCTTCCAATTTGCCGTACAGTTACTGGAATGAGCCGTGCACACGAAGCGAACACATCAGTCGGATGGGAGCCATAATTTCGACTCACTCGGTTGGTTGAATCCCATAATCGTACGTGTGAAAATATTGTTTCAAAACCTTTGAATGCAAAATCTAACCTGGGACGACGAATTACTGTTACGAGAATGCTGTTGTCGCATCGAAAGATAATCCCGCCGATATCGCCTCGCGAGGTACAACTATGAAGGAATTAAGTAGAAACAAGCTGTGGTGGCACGGGCCTAATTGGCTAACAGACGAACAGCAATTAAAAATGATTCAATCAAATATTATGCCAGAACAAGGGACAGCCACAGAAGAAATGCGACTTCATGGATACTTTCCTAAGCCGGTATTTCAGTTTCTTTAAGATGACCAAAATATTGTCCCTCATAAAACGATACATTTATAATTCAAGAAACAACAGAACCTAGAGAGACCTGCAGAGAGAAATCGAAGCAGCTGAAGTATGCATTATTCAACACCTCCAAAAAACAAATTTTCCTGATGAAATAGATGCACTGCGGAACCAGCGATCCCTACCGAAACATAGTAGATTAATCAGTTTGAATCCCTTTCTTGATGACAAAGGCGTTATACGAGTCGGAGGCCGAATCCAAAAATCGTGTTCATCGTTCAGTATAAAGCATCCCATAATTCTACCCATAAGCCAACATGCGATCAAATGCGTAGTACGAGAGGCTCATATTATGCACAACCATTACGGAGTTAGCCTGTTAACCAGCATAATAAGGAGAAGATTCTGGATAATCAAAGCCAAGGTATTATCCAGAGCAGTAGTACAAAGGTGTATCAAATGCATCAAACAAATTCCGAAGTTGGGAAATCAAATCATGGGTAACCTGCCAGCAGAAAGCTGCCCGTTTCACATGGTCGGTATATACTATTGCGGACCATTTAGAGTACAGCCGATTGGCAGGAGGGGACAGGTGCCAATAAACGCATATATATGCATATTCGTATGCTTAAGCACAAAGGCCGAACAGCAACCATCAGCTAGCAATTTTAATATTTAACAATATTAGAACAAGCAGAGTTTCAAAATTTGAGATTGAAGCTTTAAACGTTAAAAAGTTTTTTGTTTGTTTCAATCGTTCGGCTGTAAAATCTTAATGCACACAAATTTAGTATTCCTGAAGATCCAAAGATTACCGGTATTGGAATACCATACAACTTGTTATTATCATTTCAATTCGATAAAATTATCGTTGTAAAACTCAAATCACAGTCCTCTGATAATTTCAATCTTTATTCTTTATTTATACAGATTGTTACAATCTTACCAAAATAGTTTCGTGTCATGTATTTAAATTCAATAATAATTTTGAATTTTTATGTTAAATTGATCATTGGTAATTATATTTAAGCCACAAAGCAATATAGTGAAAAGGAAACCGTTAAGCAACCAGAACTTAGGCAAAAGAATTGCGTTTCCTACAAAGCATTTAGCAAAAAATGGGACATTTTGTAATTCAATACTTTGGAGGGATGGGAATAATTACAACTTGGTTAGAGGTGATGGGAGACCTTCCGTAAGCCAACCCCAAACCGGGAGGTTAACACGGGAGCTTCATACAGTACCTTAGTAATGGTTTACGATGCTTCAATTCTCGCGTATAATTGGCCTATCGTTAAAATCGATGGAATTAAGGATGTTCTTAAATATATCGAAATGCTCGATCAGAATTCAAATGGTAATACGGTCTTCCGCTACGGTATCATTATCATTACATTAAATATACAGATTGGCCAAAATTATAAAGCACCCCTCCCAAATTGCAGTATCTACAAAACGAATGAAGACAAAAATTAAAACTCAATATTTTTAGGAAATACTTTTTATATTTTATTAATTTTAGTATTTTGTAGGTCCTTCTTTGGCTTTGATGACAGCCAGGACTCTTTTATTCATCGACCGTACTAATTTTTCGCAGGTATTTCTCGATATATTTTTCCATTCCTCTGTCAGCGCACGTTTGAGGTCTTGCTTTAAAGTCATACTGCGATCCTTGATTTTTTTTTTTTAAATTGACCACAAATTTTCAATGGGATTTAGGTCTGGTGACTGGGCGGGCCAGTCCATGACTCGAATTTGTTTTTTTCGAAACCAACTCATCGTAACGCGGGAAGTATGGCAGGGGGCATTATCCTGTTGATAAATTATCGAAGAACTATCCGTTTCCCCAAAGATTTTACCCTCACAAAACAACAGTTTTCCCACCCCTGATGATGCCATACAACTCCACACCATCAGTTTACCCCCTCCATGCTTTACGGTAGGCACTATACAATCAGGATTGTATGCTTCCCCGACTCTTCTTCTTACGATGGTTGCGCCAGGAGTTCCAAAAATCTATAAGAACTCCATCAAATTTAACATAAATTTCTCTATTAATTCTTTTAAAATACATAGCACAATTTTTTATTTTTTTTTTTGACTAATTATTTTTTAATATTTATTTTTTATATTTACCTCAAAAGTAGATTCATCTGACCAAACAACTCTCGCCCAATCCACGTCATTCCAATGTTTGTGTTCTCGAGCCCATCTCAAGCGACTTTTCATGTTGGTAAGTGAGAGCAAAGGTCTTTTTTCTTGCTTTACAACCTTTTAATCCAGCTTGCAGGTGCCTTCTTCTAACTATCCGTGCCGAAATGTGAACTTCTTGTTCTGTTAAATGCTCTGCAGCTATCTCAGCAGTTGTTTTTCTTCGGTTTTTGAGAGATTTTCGCACAATTTGTCGATCGTCTCTTACCGAAGTGATACGATTTCTGCCTGAGCGTAGTTTATAGGCATAGTCCCCGGTCTCTTTAACCCTTTTCAATGTAGATTGAACTGCTCCACGAGAGCATTTTAATTTTTGGGATATTTTAATTTGGCTTACACCCTGGGAATCCAACAACACAATTTGTGCCCTTATTCCTTCACTAAGTTGGCACGCTTTAGGCATAATTATCACAAACACACTTTTTTTCTCAAAAATCTTACGAAAACTCTTTTTGATTTAAAACACTTTATGTGAAGACTGCACACGATCAAATACAAAACTAAAATAAAAAAATTTTACGACGCTACAACTTCTTGTTAAGAACCTAAAACAAAACAAAAATTGGTGATTTTCAATAATTAAGGGTCGCATTCGGTGGGATGACTCGTTCGTTAACACCCATTGTTTAGAAAGACATAATATTAATATATAATGCTAATAGATAGGGGTGCTTTATATTTTTGGCCAATGCTGTAATCTAAAAGATTGAACAGCTTATTTAGAATGGCAAAATAGAACCGAGAATTTAGAATATTTGTATATGGGCCTTAGACAATGTTACATATGATATTTTAGTTTTTTGAAAGTGACTCTAGATTTTCACATTTTTCGTGGCTTTAAATTCGAATATGTCATTGTAACCTTATCTAACCTTTTAGTTTGGAACATACCATAGATTGATTGATTTTTATACATAGATTGAATGTATTTTGTATTTAATTTTTAATTTATATGATTTTAAAATGTTCCGAACATTGTAAGAGAGTTTAATCCAGTTTCGAACTGATGAGCTTATGATTATGAAAAAGTTAATCTTCTCATCAGGCTGCGGCGACTGGCCTGATTATAACACAATTTACATTCTATATATACAAAATGTATTGTGCGGGATGTACTAGTGAATTATACTAATACAGTGAAATTATCTTACAATTTTTTTTGTTCACGACCTTAATTACAATGAAACATATCTTCCAAAAAATTAAAATGTCAGATAGAACTTTGTTGAATATAATTCAAACTATTGTAGAATCCGACACCACTTTATTCAACAAGGATTATCCGAACACGACTCAATTTACTTCAACGATATAATGGTTGTTCACAATATAAATAAAGAAAACGTTAAGTGCTTTGGCTTCTTCATTTAAATGTATACGTTTTAATTATTCTTAATTTGATCAGAATAAATCTTTACAAGATGTAAGTTTTGAATCGTTTTATGTTATCATGCCGACTGATTTTAGTAATTTTTATTTTACCTCTTCTTTGACAATTTACAATTTAATAAAGTACTAATACATTAAGTGTTTGTACCAAGGTTTTGGATTCCACAATAAAATAAACCCGGTACAAATTTGAAGGTGCGATAAACCTTTGGTTTGTTTTGTTCTCAAAGCAAAATAAATAAATAAAACTTTGTTGTATAATGGTTATACAAAATGGTGGTAGGTAAATTTATTATTTTTAATTATGATGTGAACACTTCGGTTGTTGGTTTAAAAAAAGTTTTAATTATAATAAAAATGGAATTTTTTACAATATTTCTAGTTGGTTTGGTTTATGATAGGTGGCCAATATTATAGTTAAGCTATAAAGTTACTGAACGCACCCGCTTATTTCAATTGAATTATAAAATATGTTTTAACATTTGTAAGGTTTAAATAAGTTGTCAAATTAGAATTTAATTTTAGTAAACAATGCAAAAAAAAAGGTTAGATAAAGTGTTATTTAATTAAAATGTAAATTAATTAAGTTTGTTTATAATTAATTCAGGACACACATATGCAGCAATAGTTTGTAATATCAAATCAACGTAAGTAATTAAGTTTAAATATGTATTAAGTTTGATTCTAGTTGGAAATAAATTTTACGTAAACATTTTTCTTATAAGATTTTAGGTTAAGATATTATACAACAACAATATGGATATAATGGATTAAATTCAAATGTTTAAAGATAAGTAATAAAATAAATTTTAAGATTAATTCTAATTGGTGTTTTGTTTTCAGTTTTCTTGCCAGCAGTGGCTCCAACATCCCGGCCGGCTTGAATCGGTTGATTCAACTTACTGGCAGTAAACATAATTTGTGTATTGGGCGTTTTATGACGCCGTTTGTTGTTTTCAGCGTAACAACTCTAATAATGTTGTCTGATCCGGGATGAACTTCTGTAATTCTGCCCATCAACCATTTTGATTGAGGTTAATTGTTTTCCTTGACGATAACGATGTCACCAATCTTACAATTGTTTTCTTTCTTGTGCCATTTGCTTCTATGTTGCAGGTTGGTTAAGTATTCCAAATGCCACCTCTTCCAGATATCTTGGTTCATTTTTTGTACCATCTGCCATCTGGATAGTTTGGATATGTTGACATGTTGGAGGTCATCACTTGGAAGCTGTGTTGTAGGACGACCGATCAAGAAATGACCTGGGGTCAAATACTCCAGTTCTTCGCTTGACAGCACACAAATTGGTCGGGAATTCAATATTGCCTCAATTTCAGCCAACAACGTTGTCATTTCTTCTGTGGTAATTGTGTGGCCGTCAGTTACTCTTCTCAGATGGTGTTTAACTTGTTTCACGGCGGCTTCCCATAGTCCGCCGAAGTGAGGTGCGCTTGGTGGGATAAATTTAAAAGTTATCTCATCTGTTAATAAAAATTTGGAAAAGGTGTTATTATTTTGTCTTAGGAAATTGTATAGTTCGTGAAGGTGATTGCGAGCTCCGATAAAATTGGTTCCATTGTCACTATGGATCTCCTTACAAATGCCTCTGCGAGCTATGAATCTTCGAAGTGCTGCAATGTACGATTCAGTGGTGAGCTCAGAGACTAACTCAATATGTACAGCCTTAGTAGCTAGGCAAACGAAGATACATATATAGCTTTTATAGATTTTTTGACCTCTTCCTTTGATCAAACGGGTTTGAAAGGGACCTGCATAATCGACGCCGACCTTAAAAAAAGGTCTTACCAGCTCAACCCTAGGATTTGGAAGATTTCCCATCACTTGATTCATTTCTTGTCCTTTGCATTTCCAGCACTTCACGCAGCCATGGACGATCTTTCTAACTAGTTGTTTGCAGCCCAAAATCCAATATTTTTGGCGCAACGTGGCGATCATTAAAGTTTGCCCAGCGTGAAGATAACGCAAGTGATGCTCAACAACAATTAATTCGGCAAGTTTGTCTTTCGCTGGCAATATTATTGGATGTTTTATCGCATAGGTGGTTGCCGCATTAGTGATTCTTCCTCCGACTCGTAGTAGTCCTGATTCGTCGAGAAACGGATTGAGATGCTTTAATTTGCTCGAGCCTGGCACTTCTTTGTTTGCTGCTAGTAGGTTAATTTCCAGTTCGAAATGTTTTGCTTGAATTCGACTGAAAATAAGCCATTGTGGTTTTTGTAATTCTCGGCTGAGCAGATGTGGTGAAACTGCGTTGTTCAGGATTCGTTTAAGTTTAATGTCGATAAATCGAAGGCTGTAAGCTAAAATTCGGGTAATTTTGCTGAAGCTGGAAATTCTTTTGATTAAATCATCTATTATGTTCGGTTGATGAAGTTGAGCGTGTATCGATTGGCTACGCATTTCTTCGGTTGTATCTGAATGATTTTCTGGATTTTTTGGCCAAGCTGCACAATTCGCTAACCATTTTGGGCCATTCCACCACAAACTAAAATCTAGCAGCTTTTCTGGTTCGATTCCTCTTGAGGCGCAGTCAGCCGGATTATCTTTCGAATCTACATGCCTCCATTGCGATCTAGTCATACTTGTCAGTATTTCGCCGCTCCTATTTCCGACGAACGTGTTCCATTTTGTGGGAGGGGCAGACAACCAATCCAACACGATGGTGGAATCAGTCCAAGCAGTGATTTCAGTGATTTCTGTATTTAAAGTTTGCTTAATGGTTAAGAGCAATCTATTGAGGAGCAGTGCACCGCACAGTTCTAATCGTGGAATTGAGATTTGTTTAACCGGTGCTACTTTCGTCTTTGCCGATAATAATCTGATAATTGAGTCCCCATTTGGTTTTATTATGAGACCGTACACAACTGCTGAATAGGCATGTCTTGACGCGTCTGAAAATCCATGCAAAGATAATTTGGTATCGGCGTTGGTATGTATATATCTATCTACTTCGATTAGCTCTATTTTGGGCAAATTTTCGCGTAAGTTTTGCCATTCGTTTTGTATGTCTGTTGGTAAGTGATCATCCCATTTTAAGTTCTTTGCCAACAAAGTTTGGAAAAATATTTTTATGCTGATGGTTACCGGAGCGAGCCATCCCAGTGGATCGAATAAGCGGCTTGACTCTGACAGAATTCCTCGTTTGGTCATGGTAGGTTGTTGATTGAGATTTACTTTAAATTGAAAGCAGTCTTTCGTTGGATTCCAATATAGCCCTAAGACTTTAACAGAGGTACATTTTTCTATTTCCAAATTTACAGTTTCTTCGGCGGGTTGAAAGGTGTTTCTTAGCACTGTTTCATCGTTGGCTAACCACTTCCTTAGCTGGAATCCGGAACGTGAGAGTACGGTGTTAATGTCATGTTTTAGTGTAATCGCTTTCTCCAATGAATCTGCTCCTGTCATGAGGTCATCTACGTAGAAATTGTTCATGATGTGGTGTGCTGCTTCTGGAAATGATTTTTGACATTTAGTTGCTGCCTCGTTAAGTGCGCGCGTAGCTAGATAAGATGCACATGCTGTACCGTAAACAACCGTTTTGAGTTCATACGTGATGAAGGGTTTGTCTGGTGAATCTCGCCACAATATCCGCTGGTATTTGGTATCTTCATCTGCAACTAGCACTTGCCGGAACATCTTCTCAACATCTGCGGTGAATGCTATTTTATACATCCTAAAGCGGCTTAATATGTCATACAAGGTCGACTGGACGGTTGGTCCAACTGCAAGACAGTCGTTTAATGAACTTCCCGTGGTAGTCTTTGCGGAACCATCGAACACAACTCGGAGTTTGGTTGTAGTACTTGAATCTTTAATAACACCGTGATGTGGTAGATAGTAGCCATTGTGTTTTATCTCAGTCTCATCGACGACTCTCATGTGTCCCAAAGTGATGTATTCTGACATGAAAGATTTGTACATTAAGGCAAATTCCTCCTCCCTGTTGAACCTTTTCTCCATAGAATGTAAGCGCTTTGCTGCTGTGCGAAATGAATCCCCTAAAATTGATGGAGAACGCTTGAATGGAAGGCGCACTTTAAATCGGCCAGTGTGATCAGTGGTTGTAGTATTTTGAAATTGACTTTCACATAGTCTCTCCTCTTCTGTTATCATGGGACTTGCGGTTCCTACTTCCTCAATCTCCCAGAACTTTCTCAGTAGGTTATCTAGGCTGTCTTCTGGATCATTCAAAGTAGCTGTTATTACTCGTACCTGACTCGTTTGTGTTTCGCTTGATCTGCCTGCAACTATCCACCCCAGAAGGGTTTTTTGCATTATAAATTGGTTTGGTGTGGTGATTTTTTCTTCAACTAACAATTCAAAAAAATTGTCTGCTCCAATAATAATGTCGATCTCTTTGCCTTTGTGGAAGTGGGGATCTGCTAACTCGTACCTTTGGAGAAATTCGATATCGATGTATCGTGAGACCGGTGGTTGTCTTGCGGTTAATTTTGGTAGGACAAATGCTTTGATTTGTAGGCTTGGGTTGTCTTTATTCCATGGTGTTATTTTCAGCGATACTGACCCCTTGGTATATCCGCTTGATGTGGCTCCTATTCCCGTGATAGCAATTTTAGCACTATTTCTGGGCAGCTGTAGTCTTTGTGCACAATGTTCACTTATAAATGAAACTTGCGATCCGGAATCTAGCAGTGCCCTATATAAATGGTTTTGATTTTTCGCATCGGTTACACGTACCAAAGCCGTAGGTAATATGGCGCTTCCTAGTTTTGTGCTGGTGGTAAGACTTGTCGCATTAATCTCGGTCATTTGATTTTCTAATTGAGCTGCGTTTGCTTGCGTTGTTACGGTAGAATTTTCGTGTAACAAACTGTGGTGTCTTCTATTGCATAGTTTGCAACGAAATCTGGATTTGCAATTATATACACTATGATTGTTGTTCAAGCAGTTGAAGCATCGGTTTTCTTGGATTAGGAATGACTTTCTTTCAACTACTGACATATTTTTAAATTTACCACACTCAAATAACTTATGCTCTTCGCTGCATAGTGAGCACTTTTGAACTTGGTTTTCACTAGCGACGACATGGCTTTTTATGTGGAGTTTCGGTTGTGCTGACTGATGTTGGAAACGTTTATTTTGACATTTTAACGATTCTAGTGCGTCGATTCTTTTTGCCAGAAAGTCAAAAAACTGTTTCAAGGTGGGTAGGTCGTATTCTGCGGAAGTCTGCGCCCATAAGCTGTTGGTCTCGTAGTCTAGCTTGCTCACCAGAATATGGATTAACCAATGGTCTCTCGTTTCTGCTTCTTCTCCTAGCGCCTTAAGTCCTCGAATGATTTCATCTGACGTATCTAACAAAACTCTGACGTTTGTGCTATTTGCAGTGGTTACTGCTGGTTGAAACATGAAGGTTTTTATGAAGGCATGGATGGTGTGTTTCCTTCGATCGTACCTCTCTCTTAACTTGCCTAAGGCCTCGATGTAGTTTGCATCCGTTATGCTGAAGTGTTTCAACAGACCTGCTGCTTCTCCTTTTAAAGACCCCTTCAGATACTGCAGTTTTTGTGACGGTGTTAATCTAGTGTTGTCATGGATGGTTGAACAATATAAATCGTGGAATGACTGCCACTCGGTATAGTCTCCAGCGAAATTTGGAATAGATATTTTGGGCAGTTTTACGTCAATGTGGTTTCCCGCCAAAGTAGCATCCATAAATGTATCGTTCAACGAAACTGTTGGCTCCACCATTTTCCTCAACGCAAGGTTTAACCCCGCTATGGCTTTATAATAATTTTCCTCAAAATCTTGGTCTAACTCCTCGTTGTTATCCATGGCAACTATTTTATTCTCCACATCGATAAACTCGGTTCGGTATCGCTCAACGTTTGTTATTCTAACTTTGATATCTTCTGCGTTGGTGTTTTTGCTTATAGCGTTGATAAAGTTTAGCATCTTGGTCATGTTACCCTTGATGTACGCACGCCCTTTTTTTAGTGCTACGATGTCGGCCATATTTAAGTATCACTTGATATCACAAATTTTATTTAAGTTTTCACTAAATGCACTTATCACTGATTCCGGAATTGTTTTGTTCAATTTTTAATCTATCTTTATAGAAAACGTTTTGTAAAACGAGGTAAGTATTTAAAAAATGGATGAATGTTTGCAACAGGTGAGATGGTTTATCAATAAGGAAACGAGTATATAGGTATATAAATTATATTGAAATTAATGAAAATCACTTGATAGTTTATTGTTTTATAAATTTTTTTTATTCTTTAATTATTAGGTAAGTGATACTTGCGGTTTTAATTTTCCATGCGGTTGTGGTTTCCATGCGGTTACTCGGCAATTGTAATTATATTCCCTCGATCTTGATGCGTTGAATCCGGCTGGCTTAATTTCAGTTGTCTTGTACTACTGGTTTGGATTCGGTTGGTTGATTTTTGCAGGTTTGGTGGCTGAATCCGGCTCGAAGGACCATATGTTTGTACCAAGGTTTTGGATTCCACAATAAAATAAACCCGGTACAAATTTGAAGGTGCGATAAACCTTTGGTTTGTTTTGTTCTCAAAGCAAAATAAATAAATAAAACTTTGTTGTATAATGGTTATACAAAATGGTGGTAGGTAAATTTATTATTTTTAATTATGATGTGAACACTTCGGTTGTTGGTTTAAAAAAAGTTTTAATTATAATAAAAATGGAATTTTTTACAATATTTCTAGTTGGTTTGGTTTATGATAGGTGGCCAATATTATAGTTAAGCTATAAAGTTACTGAACGCACCCGCTTATTTCAATTGAATTATAAAATATGTTTTAACATTTGTAAGGTTTAAATAAGTTGTCAAATTAGAATTTAATTTTAGTAAACAATGCAAAAAAAAGGTTAGATAAAGTGTTATTTAATTAAAATGTAAATTAATTCAAGTTTGTTTATAATTAATTCAGGACACACATATGCAGCAATAGTTTGTAATATCAAATCAACGTAAGTAATTAAGTTTAAATATGTATTAAGTTTGATTCTAGTTGGAAATAAATTTTACGTAAACATTTTTCTTATAAGATTTTAGGTTAAGATATTATACAACAACAATATGGATATAATGGATTAAATTCAAATGTTTAAAGATAAGTAATAAAATAAATTTTAAGATTAATTCTAATTGGTGTTTTGTTTTCAGTTTTCTTGCCAGCAGTGGCTCCAACATTAAGGTAGATGGCTATTAAAATCGAGTTACATGTACTAGCCTATTTATTGCCAAAAAGATATATTATATATAACTGATAATAGATGGCATTAAGTGCAAGTTTAAGGCAGCTACATGTAATACGTTGAATATTCTCAGCTATCAGAAATGGAATGTAAACAAACAAAATAAATCTTAATTTTTCAAAAATAACGTAAATTGAAAGTAAATTAATAGATAGAAATGTTATAAATTAAAATCTTAATAAATAAGGTGAGTGAATTTAACAGCAAGATCTCCGATTTTGACGTTTATTTGTTCTTTGCTCCACTTTCACCGCTGCTTTAATGTCTGCAAATAATTAAGTTTCCACTGCCTCCAGAAACCTTGCATACGTGCTTCGTCTGCCATCTTGATAACCGATTGATACTAATATGCTCACTAAGTCATCTATATGGTCACTTATTGGACACAGTGGTCGGGAATTGAGAATACCCTCGATCGAGGTTAATAATGTGTTCATTTCCTCAAACGTCATCATGGCATTTTTTGTCACTCGATTTAGGTGGTACTTGGCTGACTTGACCCCTGACTCCCACAGCCCTCCAAAATGCGGGGCGCTAGCTGTATTGACAATGAACTTTATGTTATTCTGTGCGAAAGAAAATGAGAGTTGAGTCCGGTTTTATGATTTTACTGCCATAATGCATATAATTCACCGAGTTTTCTCTTAGCTCTTTTTTTTTTGTTTTAGATTTGTTTTAGACACTGAAATTTTTGTTTTGTTTTAGACACTGAAGTTCCACTTGAAATTCTTCTCACTGTGCCCATTTCAGGCATACTTTCTCGGCCTTTTTGGATAGATCAACCTTATCTATATGTCGATACATTTTTTTAAATATCAGAACCCTAGCCAGATTTCGTAAGATTTTGGAGAATGAGCTAATTCGTGCCAATAGGTTTTTAAGTTGGTGGTTTGTCTTGGCTTGAATGTAAGGCGTCAGTGACACATGCCGCTCTTCTAATTAGATTCGCTCAATCTCTACTTGTTTTGGCCACTCGTCTAACGCTTCGACTAACCATCGAGGTTCGTTCCACCACTCTCTGCACTCTAGTAGTTGCTTAGGGGGCACACCTCGTGACGCGATGTCCGCTGGATTTTCCTTTGAAGCGACATGATTCCATCTAGTATATGGGATGTTCTATAGAATTTCAGCTGTTCTTTTTCCAATAACACATTTTAATCGTCTTGGAACATCATCTGACCACGATAAAATGATTTTCGAGTCACTCCAGGCATAGTACTCTACATTTTTGATTTCTAACGCTCGCTCAGTGTATTTCATTATTCTGCTCAACAACACAGCACCGCATAGCTTTAACCTTGGTAATCAGATTTGTTTTAATGGTGCCACCTTGGTTTCTGCCATGATAAGTCCTGAGTTCACAATTCCATTACTGTCAGTGGTGCGGAGATACACCACTGCTGCATATGCATGCTCGGATGCGTCGCAAAATCCGTGAAGTTGAATGTTGATTATTGAACCAGTTGATATCAAAAACCGAGGAACTTAAATTTCCTCTAATTCTTGCAGAGATGTCTTTGCTCGCTATCCACTGTTGCTCGATATGAACAGGCAGAGGATCATCCTAACCTAATTTCTGTAGCCGTAACTTCTCTTGAATTGAGATTATCTTGAAGACAACTTCGTAGGTGATACCCATCCTAAGGGATCAAAGATTCGAGCAATCTGTGACAGCATTTCGCGCTTAGATGATACTTGCTTTTTTCCAAATTTTATTTGGTATGAAAAAGTGTCCCTGGTTGGATTCCACTGCAGTCCCTACGTTTTGATAGTTGTAGAACGAGTCATCAATGCATATATTGGTTTTTTCTCGGCTTGCAATAGGCATGGTACTTAATATAATTGGTAAATTCGCTTTCCATTCGCGGAGATTGAATTCACCTTTGGCTAGCATCTCTGACAATTCCCGAATGGTTGGTATTGCTTCTTCGATTGAATCAGCACTAGAAAGGTGTTCGCCTACGTAAAAATCGTGTTTCTCTATTTTATAACCTGTTTGGTCGATTGATTTGGGGTCCTCAGCGATGTGGTGTAACGTTCGTACTGCTAAAAATGGGGCACGTGAGGTGCCATAGGTGACGGTGTTCAGTCGAAACTCTTTAACTGGCCCCGAAGCAGAATTTCTCCACAGGATTCTTTGATGGTCTCTATCATGCCGGTGTACCTCGACTTGAAGGTACATCTTCTCTACATCGGATGAAAACGCAATAGCATGATTCCTGAACATCATTAGAATGGAAACCAGATCTTTCTGTATGGTGGGGCTCAATAATAGTTTGTGCTATCACCTTTTAGTATGGTATGATTTGGCAAATAGAAGCTTCTGCTCTCGTGATAAGCTGGCTAAGTGCATTTTTCATGAAACTGGTATATCGTTCTTGAAGTTCAGTATTCTTCGAGAATTTACGCTCTATAGCGGTTAAACGGCTGATTGCTGCTTATTTTGAGTGAACGAAGCTTGCCGATTCCGGCTTAAATGATAGTGGAACCGATCATTGGAGTTCCGTGTGTGGGTTTCCGCAAAATGATGTAGCCGGAATTTCTTCCACGGATCAGAATTTGCCTAATAATTTGGAGAGGTCTTCTTCTCCGATGGTCGTAGTGAACGATGTTGAAGTGACTGTTTTTTCGCATGTTCTTCCCGATATGTCCCTTCCTTATTTGGTAGACTGAGCAATGATCCGATCTTTGATAGTAAGTCTGTCTGGATTGAGCAATTCAAAAAATATGTCTGTACCGTGTGAAGTTTGTGTTTGTTCATCTCGTTCAACCTTTGTGCTTCAATTTGTATCTGTGGTATTGTAGAAGTTAATTTGAATATAATGAGGACTTCGACTTCAGTTTACTCGCCCTTTGCTTCCGATATGCGTAATACAGAGACATTTGCGGATGATCGTGGAAGATGCAATTTTTGTAGGAGATGTTCGTTAATAAAAGTTTATTGCGATCCTGAATCTAATAACACGCGAGCCATGTGAAAATTCTCTGCTGAATCCTTGACATGTACTAAAGCTTTTGGCAACAGAGCTTGCCGTGTGGTGCTAGTGTTGAGTACATGTGATTCGACCTGTAGTGACTTCACAGCGATAAGTTTAGTTTAAAGAACAGAACTAATTGGCTACAACCCTGAAATACTAGAATCTAATTCTGTGTGAAGTAACGTACTATGCTTTGAGTTACATATATGATGACCTGATGCCTTTTTCGAGCTTATGCAAGTTTTAATTGTATCCCTAAGTTTCTTCCAATTACACTTTATAGGTTTGTAGGATAAACCATCATCCATTTGCTGGGGTCGCATGAGATAATTACCTTGTTCGTGTGGGACGAATTCTGTTGCTAGATAAGCAGCAAAAACATTGGCTTTCTCTTCATCACTTCTCGCCCAATTTCCCGTTAATAGTCTAATCGGTGGATTCGAATTTGTTGGCCTTTTTAAAGTTTTTGTTGCTTTCCACAAAAAATAATCCGTCCTCTCGGTTGCCGAGAAATCACTTAAATAGTTCTTAACGCGCTGGTTTTCTTTTTTCCCGCAAAGCAAATCTTAGGGCCTTAATAGCTCGATTTAATTTCCATTTCAATAACGGTGTTTTTATTTGCTGCCATTGACGGCGAATTTACCGCTTTTCCTGAATTAGCTCCTGTATATTATGTGACAGTTTATAACCTTTTTCAGAACGACTTATACTGGTTGTAGCCCTTTCAGTAGATAATGTCATGACGTCTGCTGGTGTGATCAGAGGAATAGTTGTCCCAAAAGTAAATACCGAAAAATATTAAGTAAACTGCCCCATTCGAAAAGGAAGACCCATTTAAATTTTTGTTAACTTCAATATGAAAACGGAAGGAATCTGCGAACGTGTAATGTTTTATGCTTTTCTCGGTGGAATTGTGTCCCTCGACTCTCATATTAAAAAAAACAAAAATCAAGTTTTTAGACTTCCGTCTAAGAAACATGTAAAAAATTGTGTTTCCTACTTTTTGAGGGATACAAAAATTATATATTACAAATATTTTTGCTATTCTAAGACATATTTATTCGAAAGTGATTTAAACTTTTTGAATATTAACTAACACGTTTCTTCGATTAACAATTTTCTGGTATAGATAACGATTTAAAATTTTATTAATATCCGCCTTGATTGAATAATGGACCAAGTATTTCTGAAAATATAATCCTGAAAACACGTATTAAAATTGTGGTGCATATTTATAAATTTTGTAAGTAGGAGTATATAAATATATGCAAATCACTTGAATTATTTTAAAGCAAACGATAATAAATAATGCTTTATACTATTTCGTTATGTGAAAAATAAAACTTTTTACAAATGCTGCGTTGAGTTTGGTTTATGAATTATTAATAAATGCTTTTCCTAATTATATTCCATTTTATGATTTTTTACATAAATTCACCTTCATACATAAAATTTTACATAATCCTATGTACAATCTATCATAATTTTCCTTATTATGCTTACGCTTTGTTCTATATTTCATCATACACATACGAGCTTTTGTTAATTAAAATTTGTTTATTTAACTTAAAGCTTCTAAGCTAACAAAACGAAATATGTAAACTACGAGTATTAAATGTTGATTTATGGGAACATGGTATATACTAGTATATAATATACATATGTATATACAGACATATTAAAATGTATGCTAATTTAGCACGGAAACATTAATGTTCTACTTCCTAAAGCAGCTTATTTAAAATCGCAAACATTTTTTATTTAACTACATAATTAGTAAGAATATCAAATAATAATTAGTCAATGAAATTAACATGTGAAATTGAGCATTTGTGTTTTAGGGTTATGATGTGTTCGTATTAACGGTCGGTCATTGACTTAAATTTTTATTTTTTGTTACTAAACACCTTATTTCTTAACAATATGTTGACATCTTTTTATAAAACTGTTAGCACAATAACACTAATATAATCTTAACGGTAAAGCTTTTTTCTATAAAAGTAAAAACAGCAGGAAAATGACATCAATTTTTCAAAAGCTTTTTTCTTAATACTTGTGAATGTATGTATATTTGTAAACCTGTTAACAGATTATAAATGGATTATTGTGTACGTAACTTACATACTCGTACTATGTAGGTAATAAATTTATGTCATTCTATTCGTAAATTTGTCATTAAGTTCGTAGATCTATCCAAAAACGACAAATTAAAATTTAATTCTTTGAAAATTCAATAAAAACTTTCATGCATTTCATAATATGCAAAATGTGTTTATCATTTTGATAAATTATTTGCAGAGCTTTGTGTTTGCGTCACATTTGTAAATAGAGTATACATACTTATGTATAAATGAATTTATTCAGAGTGGTAGCAATACAAATTGTGTTCTTTCTGTTCTGTATTAATAAAAACTAATTGTATTTTATCTTCAGTTTTATTTATTTTATAATTTATACGGTTTACGAAATTTTAGAAATAGTAGACATGAAAACCAGAATATTGAACCCCAAATTTATTGTTAAATACTCTTTTTTTTTTGTTTGCTAGAAGCACAAGCACATTGTTAAGTGTCACACACCTTCTAACAATTATTAAAATAAAATGGGTATTTTAAATCTTCAATTCAAAAATTGTGAACCTATTTTAAAATTTAAAATTGCATTAAAAATTAGCCTGAATTTAAAAAAACTAAGAAATTTAAGAATGCAGCCTACACAATGAAATGGAAAATAAAATGGAATTAAGCGGGTAATTCCTGGATGTTTTTTTGGTTTGAAATTTATAGCTTTAAGTAATTTTAAAATTTATTTAAAAAATTGTGATTTTATATTTCACTTTTTGAAAATGTAGCAAGAGGAAGAAATTCAAAATACAAACAAGATATACCGTCGTAAGTTTCGAGAAGGTGGAATTGATTTACCTTCACCAATATTCGTATGTTTTGCCTTCGGAACTGTTCGGCCAATATTATTTCCATTGCACAAGTCGAAATTCACCATAATTGGTTTAGAAACTTCTTTTTATTTATAAATTTAATTTTTATCTTAAATTATTACATTAATTGCCTACGTTTTCCTACAATGCATATGTAATCTTAGCGTTTGGCTTAATGGATTTAGACCGACTTTAGTGAACAAGGAGCAACGCCCTATGTTAAGCAATACAAATAAAGCAATATTATGACACAATAAATAATTCTAGCTTATAGTTTAATATTTTAACGGATGTTAAGTTAATAATCATGTAAAGACCTTCTTTACTTCACATTAATTTATTATGGTTCATTTTTTTAGCACCTTGCACCCTTTATCCTTCCCTCAGAATAAATAATACTCAACTCCATTAGATCAAAAAAGACCCATTGCCTTTTACACTAAATACCGCAATAAAACTTGATTTTTTTTTATAAGTTTTAAGTTATATTTTCATAATTAAAAGAACACAAATATATTTATAGACTTCATTTAATAATTCTTGAAATTTATTTTGGTTTCCGAAGTAATAATTTGATAGGTAAATTGTCCTAGACAGGAAAAACAAAGCTGTTACAACGTCGTGAAATCCGAAAAATTACACAAATTAGTTATAAATATTAAATAGATATTCAACAAGTTTTTAAAACGTTGTGTCAATGAAAAAAAAGCTTAAGTTGGTATATAAGACATTTTAGCAGCGATTTCGTTATACGCCATAAAGCAAAACGGTCGGGAGAAAAGCAATTTTGCTGTGGTAATCAACTAAACAGGTATAACAGCTATAATACTTTATTTATTTTTTTGTGTAATTTTCAATCATATTTGCTTTTAATCAAAATTACTCTTAAAATAACAAAATAGTTTGAAAACAAGTCTAAAAGAAATTTACAAGTAATTTTTGGAGGTGGAAAAGGGTTTTTTCGGCAATTATTATTTACGGATACAAAAATCCAATATGCTGTGCGGTCTAGTTATGCGCTCTATGACAAAAAATCAAAAATGTGGAATATAATGGCGAACAAAGATTTGTATCATTGTTTATAATATTATTTATTTATTTATTATTTATAATAATTGTAAATAGTCATGTGGTACCTTGCAAATAAGTCCTACCAAATGCTATGTTGGAAGATCTATCTTGCAATTGACTAGTACCAGTTGATGCGGATAAGTGTAACGTAACAGTAAGATTTAGTGGTTTTTCCATTGTTTTTTTGCGACTATCGATTATATCTTGCACCGAAGAAATATTTGATATATTAATCTTAATTTAAAAAAAATTCATTAAAAAATTAACAAAATGCTTTAAACTTACTACGTATATTTACTTTTCTGAATTCCTTTTCATCTCAGCGGCCCTCTTGTGGAGTGACTCCTTTTTCTAGCCCTTCCTTACTCTGTACTGCCGGCTGATAAGCCGAATATTTTGCGAGCAAGCCTGACGGTTCTGAGCACCATAAATTATCGGCTTTTTGCTCTGTAACCCTTGATATTTGAGGCTTTGTTTGCTGTCCGGTTGATAATGAACGACAGCATTATTTTCGTCTCTTTCAAACCAGTACGCCGACACAACACAAATTCCTTCTTGCTTACAGTTTCGAAAACAGAAAACCTAATAATCATAACAAACCTATTAAGTAAACTTAAAATCACTAGAAAAATGATTTCATAGCAAACACTTACCATTATTTAAGATAAAATGTACTGTATCAGTAATTACCGCGTTAATCTGAAAATAATGTTGAATAACAAATTACAGAAATCCAACTTGATATGCCAATTGGTTTGAAAAAGAAAAAACTGCTTAACTCAAAGCAAAATTGTTTAACACACAGCAAAACTGCAACTATATGTAAATTTGTAACTAAAACAATGTTGTTAACCTCTAGCAGGAATTTCCGCTTTTACACGGAGCACCTAAAACATGAATAATAAATAGAAAATTATTATTTGCTCTTGTACTCTTTGAGTAGAGCTACGTTTTTATAAGTTATTTATAATATTATAGGCGTATGTGCCATAACGGTTATTATTTTTGTAATTCAAACATCTCAGTTAAATATTTATGTGAACAAAATTGGGCAAACAAATATTTAATTGTCGCGTCATAATGTCCAAGTGTACAAGAAATATTTTTAGTGTCTTGTTTTTCTTGCCTTAGAAATCAGAGAGTGTGCTTGAGAAACACCTTTCGAATATAACGCCAAATGTTGACAGTATTTGGGAGGAGTACGTCGAGTGCAAAGAGCTAATAATGTAAAATGTAGAAAACATCGATACGTCGTGTGAGCGATGTTAGCTGACATAACGAAGCAATAGTAAAATAGTTTGCATTGCCCAAAACCGGCAAACGTATCTCGCTTGATTTAATACAAGTGTGCTAGTAACTTTTATAAGGCTTCGTTTGCAATTGAGAGATATTTTTAAACAAAATTATCTTATGTTTCTGAAATATTAGTATGCATTCGTAAGACCAAATATTATTTGACTGGCGGTTGGTGTTTTTACAGTTTAACCGGGAATTAGAATTTCAATTAGTGATGTTTTTGGATTATATAATTTTTGTTATTGTAGTAATATGTCAGTAATTTTTACCTGAGACAATTTTAGACCTAATTTTCGATTTTTTTCACATTAAAATTACCCTACCATGATTTTCCCAGTCAGAAAAATTGCCTGCTAGAGGGTTAAAGTAAATAATATTCCATGCAATGTCCAACGGCTAAAACGCTTAGCAACAAACAATAATGTTTTATAATCAGTGATTTTCTCATTCAAGCGCCCATTAGTTACGTAAAACATTAAATATGTGTTGGTTACTTTTTCGTAAGTTTGTAAGACAATTTAGCTGTAATAATATTTAATATAGAACAAATAGTTAAAATTGTTATCTATTATTCTATTTAGCTATTGCATTTATTAAAGCTATCTTTTAATTTAGTTTTTCTTCTCAAAAATGGCTGCATACCCCATATTTTTAAGTCGCGTTTTCCTTTTCTGACCTATTTTTTCAAACGGGTCGATGAAATTTATTTCCTGTGTATTTTTACGATTAAAAATCACAAGCAAAGTCATATTTTCCCCGTCAATATTTCATAAAATATTTGTGAAATTTATTATTAAAGTATAGAAAACGATTAAAATTGTAGATGCAATTATAGAAATAAGTTTTTTTACCAATCATTTAGCAACAATTTGTTGTTGTTACAATAATTTCCAAAATAATAGCTCTTTAGTTATTTCTGACTGTTTTGCTATTTTGAAACCGATTCCTTTAACTACGTGTTTGCTGTTATAACATTAACTATTCTTATGTAACTATTTTGCGTTAAGCACAGTGAAACTGCAAATATAATTTTTTTGCTATATGAGAAACCTATGCTGTCTCAAAAGTAATTTACCATTTATTGCGATTTGTTTGCTGTTTGACATTGCTATAACATATCGGCAAGCAAACTACGATTACCATTTTCGCTGCTATTACGTCGACAAACCAACAAACTCACATTTTTGGTTATTTTTTAAGTTTTTATAACTAAATTGCTGTGAATTTTAGATGGCACAACGTTTTGACAACTCCAAATTGTTAGTTGGGTTATTTATTTCATACATTGCTGACAAATATTATTAGCATGAATTTCACATATAAATTTACTGCATATGTGACATTTTATTATATGTTTGTTATCTGATTTTTCGCAGAATGTACACCGACCTCTTTTTTGAGTAGAGGTTTTCCCTTTCGATGTTCCTGAAGTTGAATGCTCTGTGAATGATGATAAGGCGGTTACTATGTTCCGAGAACCTAGCGCTTTTTGGCATGTAAACTCTTCTCGCTATGTAATGTTTTACCAAAGAATCGCCTAAGGATTCAATGAAAAGTCGTCTTCTATGATTTTTTTATGTTCCATGCTGGGCAGACATTGGTAAATACCACAAACGCATTGATAACGGACATATCTATTATATTTGCGAATTCGACAACCGGCCATCTGTTGGTTTTTCTTTTAATCGTGTAAGCTGCAATTTTTTTATCCACGGTGTCCACCCCTCCTTTGGTTTTATTATAATCTAACATAATAATAGGTTTTTTTATATATCGTTGGCCACATCTTTGTTTTTGTGGAAAGTGCTCTGCAGTATGACACACTTATTTCTTTTGGGATATATGAAACCAACGTTGTATCCCGTGTAAACGCAAACGCTGAGGAGAACACCGGTTTTCCTTTTATATCGAGAAGTGTGGAAGGAATTGATGTCTTATTCTTTCTCATAGTGACAATCATCGTCATATTTCTTTTTAGCAACATTTGTCCAAGTTGATGTGGCGTAAAAAAATTATCAAAAGTCATATTTCTTTCTTTTACTTCTCTTGAACATTAATCTGAAACAACGCGTAATCCCTGATTTTGTTCAGGCGCACCTCGTTCCTTCCCCGTATATATTTGGAAGTTCCACATAAAAGTAGATTCACTGTCACATAATACCCAAAACTTAATTCCATATTTAGCAAGCTTGTTAGGCATATATTGCCAAAAAGGACACCGTTCTCGAAACGCAACAAGTTGTTCGGCAATCGTAATATTTTCGCCAGGATTGTATAGGGTTGGTAATATCTCAATCCATTTATTCCATAAATCTCTGATCGGTGCCAGTTTATCGTGACATCTACGAGCAGCTCGCGTGCTGCGGTCATCGAATCGGATAACTCGAGAAATTACGTTAAATCTTTTCAAAGATATAGTCGCCCGAAAAATATGTCGACCATTTTGTTCATGCCATAAATTAGTAAGGGCTTCGTTATTTGATTTGTATACTCCCGCTAAAATTAGAAGCCCAATATATGCATCCAACTCAATTTCATCTAAATCCTTCCACTCTTCTTTGTATACACTTTGCCCTTCTAGATTTATGTTTACTAATACAATTTATAAAATGTTTTTTGTCATTAGTAATTCAAATGATGTATCTTGTATCTTGTAATTTCTGACGTTAGTTGCAACACATTCGAAACAGTCGCTCTTGAACTGTGAAGAAATGGTTCCGAAGACCACTCGACAGTTTTATCTTTCGATAACAGTGACTGTGTTGTAACTTCATTATCTATGTCGTCCTCACTATCATACTCAACGGTTAACTCAACATAATCTGATGTTTCTGAGCAAAAGTCATTTATGTCTGACATCTAAATAATATAATAATACCAGTAAGTATTGTGTCGAAGGCTAGTTCAAATAGAAAATAGTACTCACCTTTATCACAATACCACAAAACAATTAAAAATATTACAAATTTATTTAACGGATACGCCGTTATAATGAAAAATAAAAACCGTATGCTGCACTTTCATCACTTCTCACAGAACCAAACCGAAAAAAGGACGTAAGTTCAAGATAAATTAAACAGTTAGCGTATATCTCCAAGTTGTGCTCGCCTCGATGGTCTCTCAGAAAGTGAACGAGTTTTTTTTTGCGTAGGAAATTACAAGAATTTGACGTTTGCTACATTTATTGTTGCATCGGAAGTACCATAAAAAGCCTTTTTGAAATAAAGGAACCACTCTGCTGTCGATTATGCAGATTGATCATATTTGACAGTATTCAAAACAACAAAAAACAATAACAAACATTTTGGTTGTGATGGTTTTAGTGTAATGTAAGTTTTTCCTTTTTATGGCGTAACTAATTTAATTTATGACATACTTCCTTTTACTCCAGTTGTATAAAGTATATTAATCATGAAAATTTTGGACCTTAAGATTTTTAAAGATTTATCTGTTTTGAGGTCCCCTGAGTCCGAAAAAGCGGGTTTCGAAATGGTGTCTGTCTGTCCGTCTGACCGTCTGTCCGTCTGTCCGTCTGTCCGTCTGTCCGTCTGTCCGTCTGTCCGTCTGTCCGTCTGTCCGTCTGTCCGTCTGTCCGTCTGTCCGTCTGTCCGTCTGTCCGTCTGTCCGTCTGTCCGTCTGTCCGTCTGTCCGTCTGTTCGTCTGTCCGTCTGTCCGTCTGTCCGTCTGTCCGTCTGTCCGTCTGTCCGTCTGTCCGTCTGTCCGTCTGTCCGTCTGTCTGTCTGTCCGTCTGTCCGTCTGTCCGTCTGTCCGTCTGTCCGTCTGTCCGTCTGTCCGTCTGTCCGTCTGTCCGTCAGTCCGTCTGTCCGTCTGTCCGTCTGTCCGTCTGTCCGCCTGTCCGTCTGTCCGTCTGTCCGTCTGTCCGTCTGTCCGTCTGTCCGTCTGCCCGTCTGTCCGTCTGTCCGTCTGTCCGTCTGTCCGTCTGTCCGTCTGTCCGTCTGTCCGTCTGTCCGTCTGTCCGTCTTTCCGTCTGTCCGTCTGTCCGTCTGTCCGTCTGTCCGTCTGTCCGTCTGTCCGTCTGTCCGTCTGTCCGTCTGTATCCGTCTGTATCCGTCTGTATCCGTCTGTCCGTCTGTCCGTCTGTCCGTGTGTCCGTCTGTTCACCGTCAGTCTGACAGTATATGCCCTCTCTACAGCCCAGATGGTTTAACCAATCGAACTAAAACTTCAGATTTAAGCTTTTTTGATAAACTAGGAGGTCCCAGTGAATTTTACTCCAAATCGGGTAACCGGAAGTGGCCACTCCCTTAGTCCAGAAAATTAATTTTGCAAATATCTTAAAAAGTATAAGGTTTACAAAAAACTACTTAATACAAAATGTTTCCAAAAATTAAAAAAAAAATAAAAATTAAAAAAGAAAATTGAATTTCTCAAAATTCTATGTTCGTAAAGGAAAGTCGTGTTTTGGCCACACCTGCATTTTTTTTTTTTAATATACCTCTATTTAAGTTTTAGGCGTGAAAACGCTCCACGTGGTACATTTGATGCATCAGTTGCCAATCTAAAATGTTTGTTAAAATCAGGTTTCTATAGCGCTGGAGGTTTCACTACTTTTTTCTTTATCACATCAAATGACTGTTGACATTCTGCGGTCCATTTAAACGAAACATTCTTTCTTAATAATTTATTTAATGCATGTACAAAAGCAGCAAAATCTTGTACGAATCTACTTTCGTAATTGTGAAAAGCCTACAAATTTTCCAATGTCGTTTGCATTTTATTGTATTGAGCAATTTTGAATGTGCGAAAACCCCGTTGGATCTTGTAGAATGCCTTGGTCTGAAATTCGTTGTTTCAGATAAGTAAAATTTACATTTCCTTGGGTTAAGTTTTTAATTATATTCGGGTAGCCTTTCAAACACATCGTTATATTTTGGTTATGATGTCTCAGTGAACATCCAAATATTAATAAATCATCGACATAAGGAAATGCGGTTTCAGGTGATAATCCGGACATTTTTATATACATCATTCGTTGAAAATTGTGAAACCCAGATGTTAAATCCAAAATAGAATTCCAAAATGAGAACTTCGCTCTACCTAATTGATCCAGAATCTCATAAATTTTAGGCAATAGAGAAAGTGTTACATACTACTTTTTATTTATTTTTCTAAAATCGATCACCTCTCGTCAATCTTTTACATAGTTGCTATAGTTTTTTGTTGGTATTAATAATAATGGTGCGATTTATAGCGTGAAAATGGATTTTTGATTAAACCATTTAGTAGTATTTGATTTAACTGGGGATCTATTTCTTCTAATTGTGTCAGTGGGATGCAGTAGTTTTTAACGTATAGGTACTGGATCATCATCACTTAAAGTGATTTTTTATTTACAATTTTTCATGATCCAAATAAAATGTCTAAATAAATCGCTTTTTTAATTAATTGCAAATATTTACTTAATTTCTGAAATCTTTATTTCAATTCCTGAGAATTAATGAATTTTTAATAGATGATTAGATATTTTTTCCTAAAGTTTAGGTTGTACCAGATGTTACGTGACACCTGTCATAATACTATTATTATTTCTATCAATTTTACATAAATTTACAATTTTTGAAATTTTTAAAATTGAACTTAACACAATATCTATAACAAACTAATTTTGACCTTAACAAAATCGTAACCTGATAAGTGATTAACTTTTTTTTCCCGGTTCACAAAAATAATTGTCATTCTTATCAGCATGACTCAAATTTATGTTGTGCTGAGTTTTATTGTGGATAGTGTTTAAATTATTATTGTGATTGATATTTGAATACGATGAAATCCTAAAATGAAATATGAATTATAAATTATTTTTACTATTATTATAATTATTGTTATTGTATTCTTATTATCAAATACTTATCTTGTTTATTATTGTTTCGATCTATTTTGTTGCGTCAAAAATGATTGACAGATAATAATTTTGTTTGTATGCACTAGTGCCACCTTATTATAATTCATTTAGACTTAGTTAGCTATTTATTAAGAGGGGTCACAATAGTCAAATAAAGATAATATTTATAAGTTCAAATACAACCCAACACATACAGATGTCAGAGAAAATTATGTGCAGTTTTTTCAACCATCTTCAAAACCAGTTGGAACAATAAAATATTGGCAAGTCATCTCTGTGTGAAAAAAACCTTCATTACGAAAAATAAAATTGAAGAGTCGTAAACAGTAAAAAAACCAAAAATTGTAAATTATAAAATTTGTGAAATCAATAAATAAAAACTTATAACGTTTATTGGGAATTTAGTATTTTTATGTTTCCGTCAATAAATTAAATTAAATTAATTTAATTTTGGAGTTACGTACATTTATTTTTGGTCCTTCGAGCCGGATTTGGCACAACGTGGGATTGATATTGATCAAAGGAATCATCAGGCACGTGTTACCGATTTCCGGCATATTATAATTTGTAAACACCATTTTGGACGGAAAAATACTGAGATTTGGAGCAACGTGGGAAATCATCATCCAAAACCATCCATGTGGAGAACCAGTTAAAATTGTTAAGTATCAATTTTCTTTTATTTTCACTAAATCGTTTTGCTCTCAAATATAAAGATTTACAATAAAACCAATCAAAGCAATTTTATTTAATTTAAAAAAAAAAAATCTCTCGTGATAACCGCGTGTGTGTGTGTGTGGTAATTTGTGATTAAAATGGAGGCGCTCAATAAGCGTAGATCTATAATCAAAGGCCAATTCACCAAATTAAATAATTACGTGAGTGTTAACATTGATGAACTATCGTACGACGCTTTAAAAGCGAGGTTAGACCATGCACATCGACTATACTCCGAATTCGTAGAAGTGGAAGACAAGTTGTTTGAGTTAGATGCGAAAATTCCTTCTGAAATGGAAATAATCGACGAGAGCTACTTCAAAGTTATCGCCAAGCTTCAAGCGTCGTTGCGTAGTAATGCTCATACTGTACCAAAAATGGACGAATCAATAAACGCAAATATATCTGGCCACGCGGTATCTGATTTTAAACTACCATCCTTATCCATGCCAACATTTGACGGTAATTTGCAAGAATGGCAATCATTTTTTGATATTTTCACCTCTACCATCCACGAAAATATTTCGCTAACGCCAGCGCAAAAATTTAAATACCTAAAGGGTTTACTTAAGGGAAGTGCATATGATTTGATAAGGCATTTCAGAGTAGACGACGCTAGTTATTTAGAAGCCTATCAACGGTTAGTGAAAAGGTACAACAAGAAAAAACCAATTGTCGAGTCATATATTAAATCTTTGTTGGACCAACCAAAACTACACAAGGGTACCGCTTCTAATATAACACAGATACACGACCATTTAGATGAAGTAGTTCGAGGACTCAAAGCTTTGGGGCAGGATGCAGAATCTCGAGATCCATGGCTAATTTTTATCGTATTGGAGAAATTGGATGAAGAAACCAGACGAGTTTGGAAGTACGAAACAGCAGAGATCGATTTTCCAACCCTTCAAGATCTCCTAGATTTTTTGGCGAAAAGAATGAGTGCCTTGACTGATCATACTTCGTGCAGTAGCAAACCACCAACTAATGACAAAAAGGTGTACTCTAAATCTCAGTCTTCCGCTAAATTGTTCCACACATCAATCGCGCCCTCTTGTCCACTTTGTGCAGGGGAAACCCACCGGCTTTTTGAATGTGCCAAATTCATTGGATTAACAATCGCAGAACGTAGAGAATTCCTAAAGGTACAATCCAGATGTTTCAATTGTTTAGCCGATTCCCATACAGTGTTCCAATGTAGAAGTAAACGAAGATGTCATAATTGTAAAAAAAAACACAATACGTTGGTTCATTTAAATCCTCCACCAATCGCCAATAATTTACCTGGACCTAGTTCGAAGTCAACAGCCGTTAACGCGCATGTCTCATGTTGTAGTGAAATTAGTGGTGAACTTGCATTGTCTACAAGTGACCAGGGTCAAAACGCAATATTACCGACCGTGATGCTGCAAATTCAAAATGGGTTTAACACCTGGCAGGATATACGTGGATTACTCGACTCCGCATCCACTCGATCGTTTATTACAGAGTCGTGTGTCAACCGATTACACCTAGCTAGATCAAATGGACGAGTTTTAATAGAGACAATAAACAAATCAAGAGCTGGTCATTCACGGGGAATTACCAACATCAAATTGCGATCGCGAATAGACAAAAGCTACGTAACAGACGTGGCTGCCTTGATTGTACCAAACATCACCTCTAATCTACCATTGAAAGTTTTGGAAACGGCACGTCCACCCGCTGAAGCATTACCGCTAGCCGATCCTACCTTCAACCAACCTGGATCCATAGATATACTGTTGGGCTGCGATCTGTTTCTCAACACAATAACAGAAGGAAAATTAACTTGCGATGGAACCAATATGGTGCATTAAATATCAAGTTTGGCTGGATTATAGGAGGCTTGAGCAATCCAACCCAAATTGACGAGTCAACAACACAGGTTTGTTTTACAACAGAGGAAGAAGTCAACATCGACCGCCTTTTGAGAAGATTTTGGGAGATTGAGGAAGTCGTCTGTCCACCAATGTATACTACCGAGGAGAAAAATTGTATTACCACCTTCCATAATACAACCACTAGAAATGACCAAGGAAGACTAGTAGTTTCATTACCGTTTAAACGCAATGCACCGCAGTTAGGAGATTCAATAAATCAAGCTTCACGAAGATTTTTTGCATTAGAGAAGAAGTTATCAAACAATGGATCGCTTTACCTGCAGTATGCCAAATTCATTAGAGAATACTTGGAATTGGGTCATATGGAACTCATTCCCAAAAATGAAATCATCAAACCAAATGGAAAGACATTCTACCTGCCACATCATGGAGTTTTGAAAGAATCCAGTTCTACAACTAAGTTGCGTGTGGTGTTTGATGGTTCAGCCAAGACGACAACCGGAAATTCTTTAAACGACGAACTCATGATAGGTCCTACCATACAGCAGAACCTCGCAGAAATACTCCTAAGGTACAGGAAATACAAGTATGTCTTCTCAACCGATATCGAGAAGATGTATCGCCAGTTTGTGGTACAAAAGGAACATACCGATTACCAAAGAATTTTGTGGAGAGACTCACCTAGCAAGCAGTTAGACCATTATCGCTTACTTACCGTGACTTATGGTACTTCGTCGGCTCCGTTTCTGGCCACATACAGTCTTCAATACATAGCTGATCAAATCATGGAGATTTATCCTACAGCAGCAAAGGTTATCAAGAACGATTTTTACGTGGATGACTTGATGTCGGGGGCCAATACACTAGAAGAAGCACTTAATTTGCAAAAACAGCTGATTAACGCGGTGCAACCGTTCGGTTTATGCTTGCGAAAATGGTCTGCTAACCATGCTGATTTATTAGAACACTTACCGGAGAAAGATTTATAAATATCTTGCAAAGAATTTCATGATGGTCTCAAAACAATCTCTACTTTGGGCATCTATTACCAACCAAAGCAAGATAATTTCAAATTCCGAGTCAATCTACCTGAGCCCTCCCGCACGACGAAAAGACAGCTATTATCTGAGGCCTAACGGCTTTTTGATCCCATTGGTTGGTTAGCACCGATAACAATCATTATTAAAAGTTTATTTCAGCAGTTGTGGTTAGAAAAGCTGGGCTGGGATGATGAGATATCAGATAGACATTTGGCGGTATGGTCTGCGTTTCGGGACAACCTCAAATTTATTGAAGACATTAATATACCAAGATGGCTCAATACAGAAGAAATCTTCGAAATCCATGGATTTGCCGATGCATCAAAAGAAGCGTATGCTGCAGTATTGTATTCAAGGACCATAATATCAAACGGAAAGGTCAGTGTTAATCTCATCACTGCAAAAACCAAGGTTGCACCGATCAAAACCATTAGCATTCCCAAACTGGAACTATGCGCAGCAACTCTTCTCATTAAGATATTGGAATCTACACTTAAATCGTTGATGCTTTCCTTCACACCAAAAATATTTCTATATTCCGACTCAACCATAGTTCTAAATTGGTTATCTAAGCAGCCAAATACCTGGCCGACATATATAGCAAACCGAACCAGCCTAATTTTGACCGCCACGAGTCGCAACCAATGGCATCATGTAAGCTCCAAAGAGAATCCCGCCGATTGTGCTTCCAGAGGGATGGGGGCAGAAGAGTTAAAAGACTACGAGCAACAACGCTACCAATTTCGTCGGAGCTAAAAACCAATTAAACGCGCTTGGTGAACTGTTAAGGTCTGAGGCTGCCACAGCTAAAATTCAAAATTGGTCAACACAACAAGGCACCAATTGGCATTTCATACCTCCAGCTGCGCCGACTTTCGGAGGTTTGTGGGAAGCCGCTGTGAAATCGACCAAATTTCACTTAAGACGAATCATTGGAGACACCATCCTCAATTATGAAGAACTACTTACCTTTCTCAAACAAATTGAAGCAGTGCTAAATTCGCGGCCACTATGTAAAGAAGATGATTCCGAAGATCCTCTAACACCCGCACATTTTTTGATAGGCCACGCACTGACATTGCAACCCGAACCAAACTTAAAAGCGACAAAAATCAACAGGCTTATTAGATGGCAGATGCTTCAGAAGATGCTACAACAATTTTGGCAACGCTGGCACACTGAATATTTGACATCACTAAACAAATTATCAAAATTTAACCAAGTCGAAACACAGCCACGGATCAATGACATCGTTATACTAAAGGATGAACACACACCACCAGCACAATGGCCATTAGCAAAAATTATTGATGTACATCCAGGTTCTGATAAATTAGTCAGAGTTGTAACACTTCAAACGTCCAAGGGCACATACAAGCGGCCAATCAATAAAATTTGTTTATTGCCAAAGATTGACTCCAGTGAGTCAAGGGAGGCGGAATGAATACGATGAAATCCTAAAATGAAATATGAATTATAAATTATTTTTACTATTATTATAATTATTGTTATTGTATTCTTATTATCAAATACTTATCTTGTTTATTATTGTTTCGATCTATTTTGTTGCGTCAAAAATGATTGACAGATAATAATTTTGTTTGTATGCACTAGTGCCACCTTATTATAATTCATTTAGACTTAGTTAGCTATTTATTAAGAGGGGTCACAATAGTCAAATAAAGATAATATTTATAAGTTCAAATACAACCCAACACATACAGATGTCAGAGAAAATTATGTGCAGTTTTTTCAACCATCTTCAAAACCAGTTGGAACAATAAAATATTGGCAAGTCATCTCTGTGTGAAAAAAACCTTCATTACGAAAAATCAAATTGAAGAGTCGTAAACAGTAAAAAACCAAAAATTGTAAATTATAAAATTTGTGAAATCAATAAATAAAAACTTATAACGTTTATTGGGAATTTAGTATTTTTATGTTTCCGTCAATAAATTAAATTAATAAATTTAATTTTGGAGTTACGTACAATATTATTATGTGTATCCTTTTGATAAGTGGGTTTAAAACCTCTTGAAAAATTTCCTCGATTTAAATGGTTATATTGTAATTATTTCCGATTTTTTAATTCGAATTATGATTATAAAAACTTTTGTTATCATAAATTGGTTTAAAGATACGGTGGTGAAAGTCCAGTTAAAAATTTCGATTATCATTTTTGTTATAATTTCTTGAGTAATTCGCAATTTGGTCACTATTACGAAGAAAATTTTTGATTTGGCGTCGAATACCTGTTTATTGTTGTTTCATACGCAGTTCATATTTTGCTTCCCCGTCTAATACAAACTGAATTGCTTGTGATAATGACGTTGGTTATTTGTATGTCATGTAGCTCTAAGTATTTCGGAAGGTTTCAAACCTCTTGTAAAAACCTAGGTGGCTTATTCTTCAACCTAACTTCTAATTGTTTTTTGCTCGATTTATTTTTTCTCTTGCATTTTAAATTTTAATAAAATCTGCACAAACTACTTGTTACTTATTTGCAAAATCCTCTAAATTATTATGTTGTCTTAAATTTTGTAATTCTTCCAGTTTCTTCTCTTTTGTTATTTAACTTGAGAACCTATTAATGGATGATGACACTTATAATTTCCTCAAATGTTTTTGAGCCTCTCAGTATTTTGATTTTTTTCAAAAAAAATATACAAATTGGATTTGGGAACTATAGAATTTGCTAACTTTAAATCAAAATCATCCATTGTTAAAATTTATTTTCAGAAATGTGGTAAATTTAAATCAAAGTTTTCGTTGTTATTATCAATTCCAAATACATTCGATTTTTCACTATCATTTGAATTTATAGCAGTACTTATTGTTTAACTAATCTCATCTAACGAAGAGCAAAAATGATATCCGATTCATAATCGAACCCAAGGGATCCGACACAGTTTTTTCATCTAAACTCAATCATCATTTTCTGACGATAAATTACGGTTGGTTTTAATTCAGAAAATTATTTTATATGCTAATCAAATACTCGCTAATAAACATTTTGATTCATCAGCGAATTCGTGTGGTGATTCAATTTCTTTGATCAATTTAACAATTTCATTTTAATGCGCCACTAATTTTCAATCAGAGCGTGTTGACATTTATGAAATTTCTAGAATTATTTTTAGCAAACGGTAATTTTATGATACACGAAATTAAAATATTTTCGAATTGCACACAAAAAATCAAATAAATATTTTATCCATCATACATGTTGAATTTCATTCTATAGAAACGGGCAAATTCCATCCTAATCTTCTATATTCCAGAACTTAATCTAAAACTAAACTAATTGGTTAAGTGACAGGCAAGTTATATCGTGACATATACATTCCAGATCCTCATTTTAGGATCTCATTTCGTGTAACCACACGAAGAAGTTCTTTCTGACGTTTGCAAATGGTTTGATTTATGGCAGATAAATTTTCGATATTTTATTTAACTCATGCTGAATATATATATATATATATATATATATATATATATATATATATATATATATATATATATATATATATATATATATATATATATATATATATATATATATATATATATATATATATGTATATATATATATATATATATATATATATATATATATATATATATATATCTATATATATATATATACATATATATATATATATATATATATATATATATATATATATATATGTATATGTATATATATAAGGGAAGAGGTATCCATAGAAGCAAGGGAAACACTGCTTCCTTTAAAATTTTATATTTTTAAAGAGAAAATTTTCTTTTTTTACAAAATACCAATTTAAAACTACTTATTAGAATAATATAACAGTTGCATTCAACCTTTCGAAATGTATATTCTCAAATATCAAATAAATCCAACTTGGAACAAAAAATCCTATAATTATTTTCGTTATTCCAATTAGAAATAAAGAGAAGTCTAATCCGTTTATTTGCTGCAAAGGTTTTTGAAACCTTATTTTGGTTTTTTCTCCAAATTTTTCATTGCTTGCATTTTATTTCATACGATTTCCCCTGAAAATGAATCATTGATTCTTCTGGTGGGGTATGTTATTGCACAACAAAACCAAATTAAAATAATAAAAAGAAAACTGACATATTGAGAAAGACCAAACTATCGTGGAATGATGAAAAAAAGGGATGAAAGTAATTTTAATAAAAATGAAACAGATTGATTAGTGTGAATTAACAGAGCGTCACTTAGAAATAAAACAATATTCAAAAACTTTTAAACAAAATACTATCATGTTTTGTCTTTGCTTTTTTAAACACACTGTTGAGTAGAAAAAGTAAACAAGATATGTTTGTTCTTGCTTTGCAATGATTTGAATTTTTTTTTTTTTTTTTGTTAAGGAAATTATTAATGTTGGATTCAGAAGCCGGTAATAGTATATTATTCAACAAGCATATAATGATAGCTGTTATTCACGAAGATAAAGTTTACCGACACGAGCCGATAGGCAAACGTTGTTAATCATCTGAGTGAATAACAGCCATTCACCATTCCACACGAGTGGCGCTTATGCTGTTGCATTTCTTCATCTCTTACCTCTTTGCACTGTTTTTGCCTATAAACTAAATTTAGTTAATTGGCAAAAACAGGGCAAAGAGGTAAGAGTCGAAGAAATGCAATAATGGAGCGGTGAGTAATGGATATTATTATGATTGAAGAAACAAACGTATAATGAGTATATTATACGTTAGTCGTGGACAAAAGTTTTATTTTAAATTTGTGCGATAACTAAAGTTTGTGATTTTTTAAGAATAATCAATTCGTTGAAATATTTTTGGATCGTGTAGTGTTATAATTCAATCAATATTTCATTCAATCAACGCAACATTGATGAAACGCCCGATTTACCTAGGTAAAGTACCAAAATTAAAGCTTGTACACGTCGATTTTCAAGAGGTAGCTACGAAAACTTAACTTGGCTTACGGGCTGTGCCAAACTAAATGCAATTTTTTGCTGGCCATGTCTTATGTGTTCTGTAGAAAAAAAGTGTGTGGAATGAAAAACGTTTTGTTGACATTAATAACTTTTCGAAGGCCACCAAACGACATGAACAATCACAAAATCATTTGAACAATGTAATACAATTTAAAACATCCGGGAGAGTGCGCATTGGAAATTTTATTAATTCAAGTCGTACTATTCCGATTGAGCAATTTAATAAGTAAGTGAAAAAAATAGGGAAATCCTTGCTGCTTTAATTGACGCCGTTTGTTTCTTGGGAATGCAAGGGCTCGCGTTCAGAGGAAATGATGAATCTCATGATTTAAATAATCGCGGTAATTATATCGAACTTTTACAGTCGCCAGAAAATCTCAGCGCGCGGTAGTTCTACGTTATATAGATGAAATTGGCAATATACTAGAGAGATTTATAGAATTTATAGATGTTTCTTCCGATCGAAGTGCAGATGGTCTCTCAAAATGTGTAATCGAGTTTATAAAAAACATAAAATCGGGAGAAAGCTAATTTGTGAAAGTTATGATGGCGCTACGGTAATGTCTGGGAGCTCCAAAGGTCTGCAAACAAAAATTAGAGAAATTTATGCGTCACCCATTTATATTCATTGTTTTGCACACAAATTAAATTTGGTTCTCTCTCAGTCGTATAGTAAAATTGTTGAGTGTTAATTCATTTTATTCAAGTTTAACCGGATTAGTTGCCTTTTTTAATCCTTCATCGAAGCGGAGTTTTGCTTTTGATAAAATTGTTAAGCGAAAACTATCTTCAACTTCACCAACGAGGTGGGAATTTAATGGGAGGATAGTTTTGATGTTGAAAAAACACTTAAACGAGTTACGTGAGCTATTTAATAAAAAAGTAGACGAAGATGTTGAGAAATGGGACTGTGAGACAATAAATAACTCTCGTGGATATCTTCTTTCATTGGAAGAAGATAGGGTTTTTTTAACACTCTTATATATTTTTTTCAGAAATATTTACAGAAGTACGCTTATTGTTTAGCGTGCTTCAGAAAAAATCAAACGATATTGCGCATTGTTTAGAAAGCCTAAACGTTTTTAAGAAAATAATTTTGATGCATTTTGGAACAAAGTCAACCGAGAAGAAAAGATCGAGAAGAAAATTCATCTAAGACGGTGTAGACCACGAATTACATGTGAAGCAAAAGAATACATATGAAACCTTATATATCTGAAATTACGGTAAAAATCCAGAACGAAATTGAATTTCGGATTCAGGATTTGCAACATATAAAGTTCATAAAATTGATAGACATTAGTAAATGTCCATCTTTTGAAATTGATTTCCCGCACGATGCGTTTAGTTGTCTGAGAAAAACTTATTCTCATTTATTTGTTTTTAAAATTTTAGAAACGGAGCTTACTGTAATTTATAGAAATAGATATTTCCAAAATAAACAAAATATTAATGATATTGTATATTTTTTAAATAGCTCTGGAAAAAGTTCTGATCTTGCAGAATACTTCAAATTTTGTAATTTAGCTTTAACCATTCCTGCAACAAAGGCAAGCCCGAATTATAACTTGCAGTCATGGAATTTAAAGAAAACACGATTCGTTACTTTAATTTGTTATAATAAATTTATTTTTAATAATTTTAACTACTGGATTGATCGGAGGTTACAATAATTCTGATTCTTATATTTTATCATTTTTATTTATACAATGCAAATATAAAGAAGAAAGTAAGTAAAGAAGTATACTTATGTATGTACATATATAATATACTTCTGAGAATTAGAATAAAACGCATTGAGAAAATGCAAGTGCAGATATAATTATTGTTATCGAAATTAATTTTAGACAAAACAAAAATTATTATATTACGTTAAATGAAATGCTGATTGTTAAGAATAAAATATTATTATATGTATTACAATAAAACGAAATGCTGATTAAATATTACCATGACATTAAATATTGATAATTATTATACTGAAGAAAGTATTGAAGATGTTGTTGTTGTTGTTGTCGGTTGAAGACTCGTCGTTGAGGACGGTGAGTCCACCGGACGTAACTCCTTCCCTCTAAGAGATGGCCAAAATCTGCAGGATTTGTGGACTTCAGTAATTACATTTTTATTGTTTCCGGATCTCCGTCTGTTGATGAATATTACTAAAAAATATATAATTATGTATGGTTAGTAGTATGGGGAAAATGATTCCCCATGAAACATATTGATGTGTTTCATTGCGTAATGTTTTATGATGGAATGTTTTGATTTCTTCATTATTCTGAATCACCCATTCCTTTAATTTGGTAATGTTGATAGGTTCGTATACTGTATCGATGATAATATCGTTATATGGCTGAAGGACTGTTGTATCAATGAATGTACCCATTATTTGATTAGAGTACCGTTGATTATTTATGTCAATTGTGCAGTTGGAGAAGTGAATTAGTTTGATTCCTACAATATTTTTCTGTTTTTGGTTGTATGTTGATGAGATTTCCGTTGGTTGTTTTGTGGAGATGAAGAGATATTGTGGAAGTATTTGACGTATTTCATCCATGTGTAAGGTATTTGTTAGATTGCAGGCTGCTGGTTGATTGTAGATAATTTGAGTGATGCAATTATTTTTACTCTTTCCTATACTTCCTTGTTGGCAATATAATATATCTTCTACTTGGTTACATGGCGTAACTATTTCTTGGTATATGTGATCGTTGGAAATGATATAATTGTAGGTGATAGGAATGGTATAGGATTGATTAATATTGATAGGTTGGATAAAATAATGGAATAATTTTTCGTTGTGGAGGTTTGGTATTTGGATAGATAAAATTATATTTGATTGATTGTAGTAGGCTTGTAATGATAATAGATCATACAAGCTATTTTCGGACTTCATGAAAACGTCTTGTTTTAACAAGTGGTCATTTATATAGTGAAGTTCATCATTGTTTAATATATGGCGAGAGATTACTTGAAGTTTAGCTAAAACAATTATTTCTATTATATCTTCTAGATGTTTATATAAATATTCAATATTGTATCGTATTTGATATAGATGTTGATCCAATTTCAGAATATTCAGTAAATTTTGACTATGATTTCTATTGATTTCTAATTCCTGTTTTGTTATTCTAGTATGATTGTTAATGAATTCCCTAATGTCATTAAATCTTTCTATCATTTTAGTATTAATGCCAGTTTGGTCGTTAATTTTTTGTTGCAGTTTATCCTCGTTATTGTTGAGTTCTTCTATAGCTTTACTAATTTGTATATAATCGTCATTGTCCATATTTCCTGTTATACTCTTAACTATAGATCCTAGTCCGTTGACTAATCCCCTTTTAGTTTTATATTTAGGTTTTAAGGATTTTAACATGGCTTCCAGTTCGTCTAGTTGTATTATTAACAAGGTTATTTTGCGATCGTATAATATATTTAGTTCGCTATTATTTTCGACTATTTGCTGTATAGAATAAAGGTTGTCGTCTATCTCTAGTATATTTTGACCATAGTTATTTAAATTGATTATATGCAAAAGTCTATTTGTTCCTGTGATTATTCTAGCTTTTCCTAATTTTATCGGAATTAACCCCTTGTTGTTGTCATCATAGTTGATAATTTCCATTGATTGTGTATTAACATCCTGGCACCTTTAAAAGTTTTTTGATTTTAGCTTTATGAACTTTTCGTTTGTTAGTCTGTACCGTGATTTTGTTATCATTTAGAACTATATGTTTTTGGAATCTGGGATCTAATTTATTCCTTCTATTATTCTTTTCGTACACTATTTCATTTACATTGAACAGAGGGGGATTTTTCCTAGTTTTGTTGAGATTTTCAATAAGTTTTCCTTTGTTATGTTAGTTACGCATGTGTACTAATTCTAGTATTTTGTCGTACTCTTTCTGGTGCTCTATTATGTAGTCGTGTGGATTTGTCGGATTTTCCCCATGAGGAAAAACTTCTTGCCTTTGATAATGCCCGTTTTTTAATTCGCCCGTTTTTCTAGAATACCACGATGATTACTTTCTGTGTGTTTATAAAACAGTTGTTATTTTTATGGGTTTTATTTTGGTTATCCGTGAAGGATGTATATGCTGTGGATCGATAAACGATTTGTTAGCACCTGTATCTATTAATAATTTTAATGTGGTTTTTGGATTAAGCTTTACATGTATATACGGTAATAACCCAGTTTGAAATGAATTTATGTTTATGAACCTGATGGTTTTATCGAGGCGGGTATGAGGAAATCCGCATCGTCAATCTCGTTTATTTCATTTGAGTGTGATTCATATTCGTACTCCGTATCTAAATTAGGGAAATAATTCAGATCTTGAGGAGTTTCTTCCTGTAAGTCGGAATCTGGGTAGACTATTTCTGGATTTTCCAAGTTGAATAATTCTTGAGATATGAATCTTGGTGTAGGTTGAAATACTTGTCTAGGTTGATATGCCTGATTTGGTTTATAATTATTATAATTATTACCTTGGTTTGCCGTATGTTGTTTATATTTATTGCTAATGGATGTCGTATCCATAGGGTCAGGTGGCTTTGGCGGAAGTAAGGCAGGTGGTTTGTTATATTGGAAGTTATTTCTAAATTGGGTACTAAAATTATTTTTAAACGGCTTGTGATTATAATATTCGTTATGTGGGGTTTGTTCATATGATTTTTGTGGTAATGAAACATTCAACTTGAGTTGGAATGGCTGATTATACAACCTTTGAAAATGAGGATTTGGTGGTGGAATATTATAAACAATTTTTCGTTGAGAATTTGGAGGGATATAATTGGGTTTGTTTTTAATATAGTGCATATTTTGCTCAGTGATGCATAGTGAAAATGCATCCGCTAAATTTTTAGGATCCCTAGCTCTTATCATTGAACCCATAGGTTCTTTGAAACCTACCAAGAAGGTCGCTAAACACATTTCTTTATATAGGGTGTTTTTAATAAATCGAGCTGTGAGATTATCTTCATTTAACTTTATGTTATTAATCATTGTACTCTGAATATCAATTATTTTGGAAAAAAACCTCTCAATGGTATCATTTCCTTGACGAAGTGTATGTAAATCTCTAATGAGACTTACTTCGTTTCTTTTATCCGCATAATGCGTGGTCAAATTTTCTTTAATGGAATTCCAATCTAAAGGAGTTCCGTACATATTAAGGATTTCATCTGCCTCATTTATTACTTTATTACGAATAGCTCTTAAAAATGTTGTTGGGATTTTACCTTTACCTAATACTGACTCACATTGTTCTATTATTTCATTGACATTGTCGATGAACTCGTGCAGAGTATGTTTTGATCCCTCAAATTTTGGCAAATCCCTAATGGAATCTGGTAGTTTAAGACAACTAATTAAATTATTAATGTTTTCTAACGACATTTTATCAGAATGATTTATCTTAAAATTTTCTTGAACTGTATCCTCTTCTATTGAATCAATATCTTCGTTATTAATTTTTATTTTTTTTATTAGGTTAACTAATTCATCCATAAACCGTGGATTAACTAATTTATTTTATATTTTTCACTGTTCTAACACAATTATTTTAAAAAACTTCAATTAATATTCACTTTCTTATTGCTATTAAAATTATATTATTCCGTAAACCGCGGAATCTATTCTAATATCTTCACTAAGATATGTTCTTGTTTAACAAGATTTTCTTCATATGCCGTGAGGTTGAGAATTAAAGGTTAGGATTTTAAATTTTATTTAATGGATTTGATCACATATATAAAAATATCACTTACCATGTAACCAGTGTAATTATTAATGCGTAGATGACAAGTTTCAGCATGTTGTTCCCAAAATAAACGATAAACCGTCGTTGATTCAAGGCGTTCCAAGTAAAAAAAAATCGAAGCACTTTATATCGGTAAGCCGCCGATATTTAACTATCACGTTAACACTTTTATTTAATTTTATTTCACTTTAGAACACTGACTGTCTTTGGATTTTAGAAAAAATCCTCTAGCGGCTGCGCCAATTATAACTTGCAGTCATGGAATTTAAAGAAAACACGATTCGTTACTTTAATTTGTTATAATAAATTTATTTTTAATAATTTTAACTACTGGATTGATCGGAGGTTACAATAATTCTGATTCTTATATTTTATCATTTTTATTTATACAATGCAAATATAAAGAAGAAAGTAAGTAAAGAAGTATACTTATGTATGTACATATATAAAAATAAAATATAATGTAATATACTTCTGAGAATTAGAATAAAACGCATTGAGAAAATGCAAGTGCAGATATAATTATTGTTATCGAAATTAATTTTAGACAAAACAAAAATTATTATATTACGTTAAATGAAATGCTGATTGTTAAGAATAAAATATTATTATATTACAATAAAACGAAATGCTGATTAAATATTACCATGACATTAAATATTGATAATTATTATACTGAAGAAAGTATTGAAGATGTTGTTGTTGTTGTTGTCGGTTGATGACTCGTCGTTGAGGACGGTGAGTCCACCGGACGTAACTCGCGCAGAGATCATTTTCATCCATAAAAATTTTGAAAAGTTTTATTAGAAATAAAATAGGCCAAGATCAATTTTCTAATCTGGCACTAATAAACATCGAAAATCAATTGTTACGCAATTTAAAAAGTTCTGCCAAGTTGTACTCGTATGTTGATGTTATCCATAACTTTGCAAAAGACACAAGACGGATCGAATTAGAATATAAACATTAATTTATTTTATCTGTATTGTGTTTATAAATTTATAGTATAGTACATATGTGAAATAATATCTGCTGAATAAATTTAAAAATCAAAAAGGTATAATATATTTTCCTTATTTTCTCAATTTATAATGTTGCTTCCCCAATGGAAATTGTCACGCTTCGGCATTGATATATACATATATATATATATATATATATATATATATATATATATATATATATATATATATATATATATATATATATATATATATATATATATATATATATATATATACTACCTTGATCAACCAGTTCCCGCAATAACCACTGTGTGGCGCTCCCATCGTTCCGATTTTAGTTCTGTTTTTTTTGTTAAGTTGGTACATCTGTTGTTGATATTCCCTCTAAATCTTAGCGTCATAGCTTGACATTTGCAAAAGTTACGTAGTCAAGAGTACATCTATCTCCGTGTGTGTTGGCGGTTTTTCCATTATTTCATCTCGGCTGCTGAAACGCGTTCCCCGTAATGGTTTTTTAACTCGATTAAACAGAAAGATCCTCTCCTTTTAATAAATGTGGGATCGGATTCAGCCTCGCAAATCATGTCTAAAATTGTAAATAATTTCTAAAATTGTTAATAATCGCCAACACACACAGAGATAGATGTACTCTTGACTACGTAACTTTTGCAAATTTAAAGCTATGACGCATATATATATATATATATATATATATATATATATATATATATATATATATATATATATATATATAAAAATATATATATATATATATATATATATATATATATATATATATATATATATATATATATATACGTATATATATATATATATATATATATATATATATATATATATATATATACGTATATATATATATATATATATATATATATATATATATATATATATATATATATATATATATATATATATATATATATATATATATATTATACATAATATATCAGTTACCCTATAGTAATTTATAATTTTTAGTTTCTGTCTGTAGTCCGTTATATTTTAATTCAATAATTGCACCTATTAAGAGTCCTACAAATTTATGAGTTTCAAAATTTTTCATACCCATATTTTTTAAAAAAAAGTCCACGACCACAAGGTTGTTAAATTTTAATATGTCATAAACTGGTATGGTTGGGAAATAATACCTCTACATACAATTTGTTTTCCTGTTTGAAAAAGATCGAAATAAATGTGGTAAGGAATTACAGTTTTCCGTTTATGAAATTTACTATATAACTCTTTACTTGATTTAAATCTTTTTATATTCTAAAGTTAGTTCCAGAACTGCAGTAATTCAAAATATTTCTTTATTTGGAAAGGATTGGATTGGAACATTGTTAATAAATACTTTCGCTAAGTCGTCGTTAATTAAAAAGACTTATATAACTAAAATGGTTTATACATAAACTGAATTAAAGTACACATTTGCAATTTTTCGAAATAACAGTAGAAAACAAGTTCCCACAATTTTGTAGAGGATTCAACACAAGATTTTTACTCTGCGCCTTACATTAAAAATTTAGTTTTTCTGGCAACGTTTTTCGTCGTTTGAGTTTAAACTAACCTGTAGGCAACGTTAAATCTGTTTTTAAGATTTTTTAACCAGTTAGTAATAGTAAACATTATTTTAAATTTCTTTTTAGTTATTTACGATTGACCTTTCGCGGAAAAGATAACTGAATTGTGAATAAAAATTAACTGAACAATAATTATAATTTGAGTAATTCCGGTTGAATAAAATTTGAGTACTAAACAATTTATTCCGAATTTTCCACAATGCTACCAGACTTTGGATTACGTCGTCATTTCGTAAATGGGGCCATACCAAATAAGCTTTGGAACGCCAGTTTTTTAAATAAGTCATCTTTAGCTACGAAACAAATTTTAAACTGGGTCAATTGGTAAACAAAGCAAATTATTGAATTTGGTGTGAAGAAAATCCTCGAGAAATAATGTAAAACCCGATTAATCGAAACATTTGTTTGCGGTTTCATATTTCTTACGGTTTATATCTGTTTTATCCTTAAGAAATGAATACTTTATTAAAATGAGTGCTCCACAGAATGATAATTCTACTAACATCCAAATTTTAATAGATAAAATTCTATACGAATACAGACCAAAATAAATTCAATTTCATGACAAAAAAAAATTTTACGAATCCGGATTTATATAAAAAGCTACCAAATTATTTGTGGTATTCCGTGTAAACCAAACAAAAAAAAAATACTTTGTAAAAATATGTGGGAGCTCTCTGACCCACATGAAATAAAGCAACTAAAATTAAACGTTTCTGTTTTGCTTTATGTGTAGACTAGGAATTGATGTTTGTCGGTACAATAATAATTCAGTGTGAGTTTGTACTCCTCAAAAATCCTCTTTGCGTATGGTATACCAAATTTTTAAATATCTAACAGCTTACATCGACATTCCATTTAATTGTGAGGCTAATGCTAGGGCTCTCATTTATTATGGATTTAACATAAAAATGTTGATTTTTCATCCTCCATATAATCTTTTTACATGAATTAAAACCAAACCCACCTCATAAAATTCGATTTTTGTTAAAATGTGCAATTTACAAAACAACAATTATATGTAATATTCATTAATTTGGTTAAAATTGGATTATTAATTAAAAAAAACAACAATGGTTATTTTTCAAATAATGTGGTTGATTGGTTGAATATTTAATTATGTATATAATTCAATAGGTTAGAATTTAATTTATAAAATAATTAAGTATTCGCTTTTTAGTTAGAAATAATTAAATTCATAGCATAACAAAAAATGTACAAAACAAATCATGGTAATTGGAAAGGTAATAATTCACAGAACACATTTCATTATTTGATTTCAAAAATTGTTTTATGTTTAATTTCGAGGGCAATGAAGTTATAAAATTAAAAATTTATACATTTTTTTAATAACAATAATTAATTAATCCTAACGAAACATTACGCTTTATAATCAAATAAAATAATAGATTGAGGGTGAACGATTTAATTTATGTAACAAAAAAAAAATTATCAACATGCTCAATATTGTATATAGTTTTATATTGTCGGGATGCTATAATGGTGTTAATTAATAGTGGACTGATTTTATTACATGTTCATTAATTGTCGATGAACTGATGGCAACAATAATTGTTATCGTTTTTAAGCGACAATTATTGTAACGAGAAATTTGTAACGTCCTATGAGACCAATAAATTGATTGCGGATAATTATTTAAAGTGTGGTAAAAAAAAATCATAGTAAATCAATTTTACTTAAATGGCAAATAATTAAATTATTTTAAGTACATTTTGGTGTTAAAAAGGACTTAGAGATCGTGTATACATTTAAAAATGTGATCATGAGGGATTATTATAGATATGCAAATGCAGCAAAGGCTTTTTCACACAACGTGTTTCCATATTTATGATAGTTTCTGTTTCCTAATAAAATGGTTATTTACATGTAAATGAGTGTAGCAAGAAAGATATGTCGGACCAGTACATAAAATATTACAAACAGATTTATTAGTACAAAATAGCGAAAAATACAAAATAGCTAATAGTTTTCAAACTACTATTTTGAAAAATCAATTTCTATAGTTCTCTATGTTTGAAAAATAAATAACGTGAATATAATACACGGTTATGAATATGCGACTGTTACAAACGGTATTTAGTTTTTATGAGCTGTACTAATAAAATGTAGTTTTTAGTTAGATTTTAAAAATATAAAAATATAAAGTATATAGTGGCACAATATATTTTGTATACATACATACAAATGCAAATATAAAACTATACACAATACTTCATTTGTTGAGTGGATGAAAAGCTTGTTGCTATTCAGAACATACCAGAGTTGAAAATATATTACCATTGATTTTATTATTTTGGAAATGCTTAGAAAAATATTGTTTACAAAATCAGTTGGAATAAATAGTTTTGAAGAGAATATTTTGTCTTTAGAAGGAGAGTCATGTGATTTGTGTATATCAATAAATGTCTAATTTTCCAGAGATGGCCATAGCTAAGCTGTTGGTAAAGAAATCTTATATAAGTTTACAGCAACAGATTTCCTCAATTTAATATGCTACTGTCTTATATACACTTTTCTACAATTATGAATTCTCTAAGCACCGGTTATCCGCCAATAACACCTTCTTTTTCAAACACGCTTAACGAAATATGGAAATTTTCACATAAAATGGTATTTTCACAACACGAATATAAAAAAACTGTAGCATAGGGGATTTACGTCTCTAAGTTAACAATTTCATAAAAAACTATATGTGGAAATGTTACTAGTCAAATTCTAATTTATTTCGATTTGCCACTTTTACGTTAAGTTGACTATCTATACATTTCTGTAAAAGTAAAAAAACGTTACACAGTTCAAAATTCGGCATAAAGTTCAGCCCAAAACTTAGAAATTAAAAGTTAAACTATGCATACAATTTAATGTAAATTCAGCTTAACATTAAGGGTTAAATACAGCATAAATTCCGCCAAAATGTTCCTTTCTTATATCAAATAAACCAAGTTCAAAATTCTGCATAAAACTCACCAAAAGTAAAATCTAAAAGTAAGTATAAAGGGGTAACCAGCGAATCAGTAAGAATCCTTACAGAATTTGACGAAACTATTTCCTTACAGAATATTTGATAAATTGGCCACCGAATCCGTAACAACTGACACATACAGTAATAAAATTCTAATGTGAATTGTAAAATTTATTATTTTTAAGAAAAGTGTGCTGTGTAAATTTTGATGTATTCTAACATATCCTTCAGTTTGCACGTTAAGTGCCAACCAGTCAATCAGTAAGAAATTTAAGTAAAAATGCCATACATAGAGTTTACATGTTACTGACTAGCAAATCTTTAATAACCGTTCGTTCAGTTTCGTTAAGTTGAATTGTCACTTAACAAAATTTAACAGAGCGAAAATTACTGCTCCAACTGAAACAAATGTCACAATCGAGCGAACCATATTGAAAGTAAAGGGCTAACCAGCGAATCAGTAAGAATCCTTAAAGAATTTGACGAAATTATTTCCTTACAGAATATTTGACATATCGGCCACCGAATCCGTAAAAACTGACAAATACAGTATTTAAAATTCTAATGTGAATAGCAAAATTTATTATTTTTAAGAAAAGTATGCTTTGAAAATTTTGATGTATTCTGACATATCCTTCAGTTTGCGCGTTAATTTTCGCTCTCTTAAGTGACGGTTGAACTGAACAAAAAGTTCTTAAAGATTCGCTGGTCAGTAACATGCACTTTCTGTAAATCGCGTTCTTACTTAAAGTTGTTACTGACTCGCTGGTTCCCCTATAAGTTAATATAAAATATATTCCTTTTAATTTTTTTATATTTTGTTTATTTTATAATATATTATTTAGGGACAAATATTTATATTATATTTATTTTTGTTATGTGGTAAAATAAATTATAAATGCATGATAGAACTTGCATAAATAAAAAAATATAAACCACAAAAATTCTAACCTCAAATAATTTTTTTCTTCACGTATACATTTTATTTTAGGATACAAATGGATTTTGGAAAATTAATAAGTGCTGTGGAGGCTCATAAATGTCTTTATGATAAAGAGGACCCAAATTATAAGAACTTAGTTCTAAAAGAAAATGCGTGGAAAGAAATTTCAGAAATCACCGCAATGTCCAGTGAGTATAAAATACATACAGTATAAATTTATAATCGTGTTATTTTAGAGGAAGACTGTAAGAAGAGGTGGAACCTCCTACGGGAGAAATATAATAAAGAAATGAGGAAAAGGGATATACCATCGGGAAGCGCAACACCGGTAGAAGAAGAGTGGCCGTTCTTAGCAAGCCTCATGTTTTTAAAAGGATTCATCCAACCACGGAAGTATGTATAATCATTTTTTACAGGTTACATGTTTATATAATTAAATAAATTTTTGTATTATTTTTTAGAACCAAATCTAACCATTTTGTAATGGAAATTACGGAGGATATAGAAAATGATATAGAAAATAATATAACGGAACCGCCGACACAAAAGCGGGCAAAAGGTGATGCGTTTGCCGACACATGTAATTCCTTCAAAGAGGTGTTGGATAATTTTAAGAACCGGCAAAAGGACGTAGACGAAGATAATTTGGACGACGTATTTTTAAGCACGATTTTACTTTTATACAAAGATTTACCTGAGTCGGTAAAAGATTCTGCTGGGGTAGAAATGATAACATACGTTACAACCTTAAGAAGCCAGCATATTTTTAAGGAATAATTGATCCCATCTAATGGCTTATATATATATATATATATATATATATATATATATATATATATATATATATATATATATATATATATATATATATATATATATTATATATATATATATATATATATATATATATATATATATATATATATATATATATATAAGCCAAAAATTTAAATTATTTTGTGCAATTATCTAGGTCACACAGGTGCAATTATCTAGGTGACACAGGTATTTGGAAACAAAAGTTTTATTTTCATCTATTACATACATTATGTAATATTTATTATAAGAAATGGAATTATAATGTGATAATATTTTTTTATGATATGTATTGAATTGTGATAAATTTTAGTAAATACCAAATGAATTGTATTTTAATTTTACATTTATATTTCAAATAAGCTTGTGCAAAATTAAAGTTTTTTTTTTAATTAAACAGAAAAATAAAACCATGTTTTGAGATTATTATTATTGTAGCCATTCTAATCGTCCCTCATTATTGACATAGTCACACAAAGTGTCTCTTATTTTTAAGGCTCTACTGCCGCCTAGAACGTGTAGACTGTGTGATGCTTGCATTGATGGTAAGTTGCGGTTTACGTCTCTCCGCCATAATCCTGGTTGTACATTATGACTGCTATCCTCCCAGTCTGTAAAGTGTGATGGAAAATAAAAGTTTGTTGCTTCTTTGTTTAGTCGCAAATAATTATGTAATGCGACGCAAGCCAGTACAATTTTCTCTGCGTTGTTTGGCTGCATATTAAGCGTTGTCAATAATATACGCCAACGGCTGACTAAAATGCCAAAGGCATTCTCTATGAACCTACGGGCACGGGAAAGGCGTTTGTTGTAAATTTCCTTCGGTTTCGGAAGACCCAAGCCAGGGTAAGGCTTCATCAGATTAGGAGTTAGGGTGAAAGCCGCATCTCCTACGAAATAATATGGTATTACGTTTGATGTACCAGGAAGTGGTTTTGGTTCCGGAATAAGTAGTTCACCCCTGGCCAAACGTTTCCCAAAACTACTCCTATTGAAAATCCCTACAACAACAAAAAAATATTTCATTTTGAAATTATTTAGAAAAATCAATAGTAGTACCTCCATCACTCTCCGAACTATAAGCTCCTACATCCACATGTGTGAAAATGTACGTCGCATCGCATGCAGCCATTAACACTATGCTAAAAAACTTTTTATAATTAAAAAATTGACTTGCTGATTGAGGTGGGCATTGGATAGCAATATGCTTCCCATCAACGGCACCGACACAATTGGGTAAGTTCCACATTAAAAGCTTCCCTAGTCATACGAGTGTGGATGAAAAATTGTTGTTGATCTTTGTTTTTAATCGCACAGAAAGTAACCTAAATTAAATTGATATATAAAATATTTAGCATCGATGTTGCATTTAGTTAAGTATTTAAATATGTACCTTAAAATAACCAAACCGATTTCGAGTTTTATTTATTTTTCGGACAGCGCAAGATCTTCTTCTTTCCGCCTTTCCTTTAAAGTCCTTAAGCGTTTTAAGGAGCTTAAAAAGATCAAGGATTGTTGATAATTCCAAAAATTGCTTTTCACTATTTGTTTGCATTTTTAAGTTGTTGAATATAATAAATATATATATATATATATACATAAATATATATATATATATATATATATATATATATATATATATATATATATATATATATATATATATATATATATATATATATATATATATATATATATATATATAAATATATATATATATATATATATATATATATATATATATATATATATATAAATATATATATATATATATATATATATATATATATATATATATATATATATATATATATATATATATATATATATATATATATATATATACATACATAAATATAAACAAAATCGTTGGACTGATAAATTGTGTTACGGATCCACTAGCCAATCTGTCAAATTTTCCGTATCAAAAATGTTTCGTCAAATTCTGTAAGATTTCTTAAGGTTTCGCTGGTTGGCCCTTAAAGCTGCATATACAATTAAGCAAAAAATTAAGCGTAAAATTTAAATTAAATTTAAGGTAAAATTTTGTCTAAAAATTAGAAACAAATCGGCTTATAATTCAGATCAAAATTCAGCCTGGAATGTTCACCTTAACATTTAGTATTAAATTCAGCTACAAATTCAGGTTTAAATTATCCTTTCGCTTAATTCAGTTTAAAATTCGGCAGTAAATTGAGCCATAAAATCAGACTAAATTCAGCCTAAATCCAGTTTAAAATTAATCGTTAATCTGAAATTCCTTGTACCCAACTCTGAGGTAACGACCTAACGGTTAGGTTCGATTTGGTGCCCCAACGCTCAACCTCGTATAGTTGTTTCGAGCGCCTTTAGCAACTAAAACAGACCATATTTTGAGACACAGCAAAAAGTTTGTTTCATCCCCATTGAAAATTTGATTTGGGGATTCTATTATAGAATGCTAAAATTATTCAACCAATTTAACCATCATTTAATATCACTAGCGTTGACTTTAGATCGAACAGCTCTGACCGGATTTGGAACTCTTATGGCTATATTTGGTTTCACTGCAGAAATCGTTTAAGCCACAAACTGACTTGTATGTTGTTATTTAGCGGTGTTTGCTCTTTGTCGACCTTAATAAATTCAAAGACTCTTTCGAAAACGTCTTCATCACACTTGGAAGAAAGTAGAGCAAAGTAACTCTCACTGGTTTAGAGGTGTTTAAGATTCTATGAATATTAACTTATTCAAAAGGAATCAACGATACATTAAATTCCTCTTTCATTCGAGGATTTGAAGTTGATTTAGTACTATGTGAAGATGATCAGCCAATATTTTACAAACCGTATACGGCACCCTTTCAATTGCCTTATGAATTACGGACATTAGTTGAAAACTGAAATAATTAAACCAGTAAAGTTTGGGCGTCCCCTATTGTCGTCGTCGTAAGGCCAAATGGTAAAATACGCATCTGTTATGATTTTAAAATTACCATAAATCGGTTCCTTACTAATGAGCACTATTCCCTACCCATTATTGAAAAAGTATTTTAAAATCAGAGCGTATACTTGACGTATTTTTTATTGAATTTAACAGGAGCCTATGAGCAACTGCCAATGTCTGAGCGGTTAAAACCACCGCTAACTATTAAAACATAGTTAAAGGATTAAACCAATTGCAAATCCATGATTGACGAAGCCTAACCATATTGATTATCTTTCAAAGTCAGGGTGCCCCAGCATATTTGGATGATGTGCTAATAATGGAAGGCAATGATGCAGAGGACCTGCCCCAATCGAAGCCGCCCCAATCCTGAAAAACTAAGAGCTGTTCGAGATACTCCTATACCAAAGAATTTGGTAGAATTAAGGTCATTTTAGGGTTGATCAATTACTATGAAATAATTTTCCACACCTATGTTCCCGCTTATATCTCATCTATAATTTGTTAAAGCCAAATGAAAAAGTTGTATGGAACAATGAATGTAATACTGCGTATAATATGTGCAAAATCCTTCAATTAATCGTGATCTATAGTTTAAGAGCACTTTTGCGCCAAAAAAATCATCGATTAACTTGAGGTGCCAGTTCCTATTGTGTCGAACAAATGTTAGCACGTGTAATCTTGAGAACGAAGAGAAACCTGTGATCTTTGAATCCAGTACACTGGCAATTTATGTTTTTTTTTTTTTTTTGTTTTATTGTGATGAAATGAATAAGTGAAATCCGTGGATAAAATGCTTGATTGAATGCATAAGCCGTTTTGTAAATTAATGAAGCGATACAAAACTATGTGTGGAAATATAACTACATATACTGTTTTAATCTGCCAGCTACACTTTTCGTAAACGTTGAGAACGTCACACCGAAATGCGGTTGTAGATCCAGCTTAAAATTTAACCAAAAATTCAGATTAAAATTCAGTATAAAATTTTGCATAAAAGTCCCTTTAAAATTTAACCTAAACTATGTTATAAATTCAGCATTACATTAAGGTAAAAGTGCAACCTAAAACTAAGTAAAAATAAAACTGAACATAAAGTTCAGCAAAAAAATAAGCGTAAAATTCAGATTAAATTCTGGGTAAAATTTAAACCAAAATTTCAGCCAAAAATCCAGAATTCAGTCATAAATTCAGCCTAAAATTTAACATGAAATTCAGTTTAAAATTCGGCGGTAAATTACTAAACGTAAGTGTAAATTTAATTTAAAATTAGTTGGAAAATTCAATTTTATATTAAAATCAAAAAATTTTATATTAGAACCAAAATTCAGCTTAAAGTTTAAAAAAAAAAAATTTCATTCAAAATTTCGGTCAAAAAAATTCAGTCAAAATTTCGTCAAAATTCCATGTAAGATTCCATGTCGCTTATATTAATTTCGAAGTTCAGCATAAAATTGAATTTATGATTAGGAATAAAACTGAGCATAAAATAATTGTACCGGCATTAAGCCTAAAATAAGAACTTTAAATGATTCTTGGCTGCAGGAAATATTTGTGGAAGTTGTTGTTCTCACAGTTTTTATAATATCAACTTTAGCCTTCAACTCCTTGGATCTGTTAATTAGAAATTTCGAACACTATACATTATTCCTCACGGTTCTTTGATGTTTCGCTGGATATTAACCAGTTTTATGATTAGCTAATTTTAAAAATGAGAATTTGGTGTTATCCTTTTTGAAGTGTTGCATTTTTGATAATTTCGTTATCAAAATTATCCGCCGATTTAGGATCAGACATAAAATTTAAAACAGTCATGTATTCGTGTAAAATTTACATTTTCGGAAAATTCTAGAAATGTCAATAAATCAATAATGAATGGAATACCCACTAAAATTACGTCCATAAAACTGTTGATATACATATATCTCAAATAAAACTATACGCACACTGGAAAATAATAACAAATGAAATATTTATTTGTGTTTTTGTATGTTTTACCACGTTTCAAAAAGCACAAAAAGCTATATTCCAGATATAAATGTTATTTTATTAAAATTCATATGAAAAATATAATTATTTGTGTGTTTTTTACTCGGGTTATACAGGTTTGTCGGTTAGAACAAAAAAAAATTATTTTACATTGTACAGAACTATAATAAATAAAAAGTATGTGATCACCATGAAAAAAAGTTTCTCGAATAACGCTCGAAATATATTCCAGAGAATGAAAGCTTCAAATAATATTATTTGATTACAAAACCAGCCACAAATTTGGTATTTAACATTGGCCATAAATTAACCGCAATTTATATTACAATCACGTGTTTGCAAAACAATAATAAATTTTAGTAACTAATTAGAAAAAAAAAACACATAAAGGATTATGGAAGACTGACTACCTATTATGAGTATTTTAATTATGATGAAATTGGATATGCAATCACTTTATTGCTTTATTACAAACCATACTGTAGAATGACGGGGTTATGAAAATGAATAAATAAACATTTTTGTTTACTTTGTAAAATAATTTATGGCAATTATGATAAATATAGTAATGACGGAATGGGTTAATTGGTGGGTTATTAAATCAAAGAGGAGACATTCATTAAAAGATTTGAGCAAAATTAAGAGAAAAAAGGTAATTACTCCACATTCATTACGAAAACTTTAATAAATACTAGAAATACTAGAAAAAAAACCTTTACAATGGCTAATAAGGTACTCGTAAAGATATACAAACTTCATATTAAAATTGTTGTTTTACATAATTAAATGACTTTGATTGATATGGATAAAATATAGTCATCCCTTGCAAAACCTTGCCTTTCTTGTTGAGCATATTCTAAGAATTTTTTTTCCATCTTTAAACCAATTATTCAATTTATGTTTTTTGATGTTATGTTTGCAAAAAGTTTAACCCACGTCAAATTCAAAATAATAAAAACATCATTTAAGGTGTTTCACATTATTTTATTTGAACGGGTTTAATTTGTTATGCATAAATTGCATCCAAATTCAATTATCTTTACCTAAATTTCAATTATTTAGAACATGTCACCGTCTAATTTCAGATATTTTGTTATGAAGTTACAAACACCTTTTTGAAACCATACACAAATAAAAATAAAGCAAAACAAAGAATTACTTATTTAATTAAACAATTATTTGTTATATTCAAATTCAAAAATATTTTCGATCACAAAGTATGTAATGGTTATCTATCTATTTAATATATAAAAATTGTAAAATGAAATAACTCTTTTCGAAAACACATACATAAATACGAATTTGCCATTTTATAAATACGAAATGAACGATATTAAAATTGTCTAAAAAAGTCTAAAAGTCTTTAAGTAGCGTCGAGCTTCCATCTCTCATGAATTGATTTTATAATTCGTCAATTTTGTGTTCACTTTTGTGCACCTCTTTATTTTAGTCCGATAGTGTGTTGATATGTTTGCTGGCAAACATCCGCTTATTTTCATATCTAAATAATTTACAAAGAAACTTTAGTTGACATTTTAAATTTTTGTCGATTCAATTGACGCTTTTTCCGAGAAAAGAAATTAAATTAATTGCTCATTTAATCATAATAGACAATTTTCAGTGATACTAATATTTTGTACTATTAAAAAATGTCACGAAAAATTCTCATTTGATGAGAATATGTTCTTGCTTTAAATAATTTCAACCTTTTGAAAAATCAGTAGAACGTTTTCTTCTTTAGGTGAACATTATATAATAGAATATTATTTATGATGCACTCACTCATCTCTTAGTAGGAATATTAGATAAACAACTTGATTCTTAACCAATGCATAAAGGCGAAAAAAATCATTCTTTAACTTAAGCATTACACATCACTTCCATATAAGAATAAATCATCACACCCTTCAGAATAAATACAAATCTAATATAAGATTTCCTTCAATTGGTTTTATTAACGTTACACGAACGAAGAGTAAGTGCATGAAACGTATTCGGATTTTGCCTTTGTGGCGGGTAACGAAAATTCGTTTTGATTTGTTCAGAGTAGAACATTCAAAAGATATTCGTAAAATTAATAACGATTCGGTAATAAATGACAAGCAAGCTTTATATTATTTTTGTGTTGTTGTAATCCAATGGGATTGAATTCAGGTTTGAAACAATAAACAAAAAAGCTTCGTTGCGAATTTTTTTGAAAGGATTTTTTTTTTGTGTTATGCATATTTTATTTGTTCATAAGCACTCTGTTTGTTTATGGTCGGATGAACTTTACAGAATTTCTTATCATTTACTCAGTTTGAAATACTTTTATTTTAAATTGTTTGCCTCCAACTTTAGGAATTGTTCGTAACTCAGATTCTTTATTTTTCCTAATTTTGTTTTTGTTTTTTTTTCTTTCGGTAAATAATGCACAATTATTACTTTACACAGCCATTGATTATGTGAGAACAACTTGATAAATAACAACTTGATAATTAATTTTTCTGGCACGATTTCTTCTTATTGCAGGTTACAAAATATTGATATTTTAAAGTTTTTTGCATTACCAAGAGACAAACGAAAAAAAAATTTAATTAGAGTCAACTTCAATGACATTCTGGGAATTGTCTTATTAATAATATTTTGCCATTTTCGTTGAAGCCTTAAAGTTAAATTTAAATTTGTTTTTTGTGCTTTCTCGGAATTCTATTTACAAATATTAGTTGTGCTATCATTGTTGGAACATTATTACCAGCAATATAAGAAATATTTATTTTTCATATAAAATTATATTTTTGATTTATTATTTAATGTTTTAATGGGGTTGCACTTTATTTTTCAATCATATTGTTTTTGTTTTTTTTTCTATTAAATATCTACTTTTACAAACAGTTTTATTTATGTATGTGTGTCTATAATTAAAAATTTACTAAAATAGTTGAAAGTGTTTTATGTATGTCAAAATTGAGGAAATAATCCAGAATATAGATTACTAATAAAGTCAGATTGATTTCTCATGATTAATAAGTCCCTTCGAGATCCAATTTAGCTAAAATAACGGAACAACTTAATTGAACAGCCATAAATTTTATAATTAGTCACAAACAAGTTTGGGAATATGAAAAAGCAGTATTTAAACCATCAAGCTTAATTAATTTATTCTCTAATTCGTATGTGAGTTATAAAATAAATTTGAAATAGGTAGAATCAAAAACTATAGTAGATTTCATAGAGACGTCTCATGTCGATTAAATAAACATTCAAATTAGTTGGGTGTATAAAATACCCATTTGGGTGTAGAAATTATATTTCGAACAATACAGTGAGTCCCTATGCAATATACTTAAAACCACAAAAACATAATTCTCTCTTTGACTAAATTTACTCTTCAACTAATACGATGTAACGAACAGCACAGCACAATTTTCATTAAATAATAAACGCCATACTGTGTGCCCGTTAACAGACTCTCATGTGGTGAGTCCAGACAGCATCTTTCAGCCAGCTAGCGGTCAGTGGTTTGGGGAGGTCTTTTTCTGGCCCACACGAGAGCTAGAAATTGCTGTATATAAGGTGAAAAACCTACACTATCACACTTCAGAATAAACAAAACACATTTCCGAAATTACGTCTCCCGTGGAAATCAATCGTATCACTTATTAAATCATATCACAAAATAAATCAAATTACAATAAAAAAATTGCAACCATTGAAATGAATAAAAAAAAATTAATTAGAAAAAAAAAATTCTAACACCACAATGAACACGTTTGATTTAATTTGTATAGACAAAAAATTAAATAATTGAATTTACCCATATAACCCAAGAAAGGTAGAAATTTTTATTTTTATTTTTAACAAATTTTTTTTCACTAAAACTAAAATAACTTAAACTAAATAAATATATTACCAAAAGTTTACGCCGCGTTGTGGATCCGATGAATTACAGCAACTCGATGCTTTCTCCCGCCTTGTCCAATAGATGCAGGAAAAAATATTTACCGCAGCCTTTTAAATTTTTGTAACCGCAACAACTCAGGAAAAATTAATTTGGTGGTTCGTTTGTTGTTTTGTTGAATACATTTATATTATTAAATTTTATTATTTTTTTTTTTTTTGTTATATATTATATACTTTAAACACTTGATCAATTAATAATTTATTATTTTTATAATTTTTTGATCAATATTGTATTTCAAAAAAAAAAAAATTAATATCAGTATGTTATAATTATTATTAACTATTATATATTGTACATAAATTGTACAAAATAGGAGCTTTTGACTGCACTATGGTAATCGATGGAATGGCTTTAAAATTTGGCACGTTCTCCCTTTATCAAGTTTGATTTACTTCATCATATCCTGCATCTTCATTTCTCCTCAAAAGTTTTATTTTGGTTTGGTTTGTTTTTTTTTTATTTTTTTTTGTTTCTCGTTTGTTACAATATATTTCAAAAACAAATAATTTTATTCTTTTACAATAATTTCAATTACATATTTAAGTACAGTGGTACACAATCTATTATATGTTTATGTTCTTTATTATTTACATAACTTGCCAACATGTAGGCGAGAAAAATGCTTATGTACATTACACTGTACGAAAAAAAAATTTAACTTAGTTAAAGTAAATATGTACATAGTTACACTAATGGAAATAAAAATAAAAATTAGTTATTCTAAAAGTTAAAATTAATCCCAGTCAGAATTTATTTTCTTACATTTCACTCTAAAAGAACTCTAAAAGCTTCATTAGCTTGTTACAACAAAATTGTTTTGAGCGAGGTCAAAAATATGTATTCAGAAAAATTTTCGTTTGTTAAACTACATAGTTAGTATGCGCTGGTACACTGGTGATGAGTGTGAAGTTTATGCTAAAAAAAAAATAACAAAAAATTACACTGTTAAATTAACTATTTTCCAATTGGAATTTAAATGATATGAAAATTTAATTTTTTTGTAATTTTGGATTTTTAGTACCACCAAACAGATTCTTTTCATCAGAAAACAGGTTCTTTTCATCCTTTTCAGATAGCTGGACCATCTGTTTATATCGTTAACCAAAAGCATCCAATTGTGTTGAACATTACTATATTTCAGATAATTTAAAAGTTGACTGAATTTTGATGGTTTAAATAATTATTTAGCCCCGATCCTGGAAATGTTTTAAAGGCCCCGCACATTTCTCAGAATAGCTAAGCCATATAGCGGTCAATGTCACCAAGCCGATCCAATTATGATGAACTATAATATATTTCACAGTTTTTGGAATTTCAAATAATTTTTTCATTATTTAAAAGTTTTATATCGCCGACCGCAGAGTTGTCCACAAGATCTTGCCCATATTTTCGGATAACTTGGCCATGTGCCAGTCTACGTGGTTAACCTTATCCAATTGTGATGAACTATACTATACTTCACAGAATTTAGAATTTTTAATAATTTTATTAGTTTTATAAATTGTATCTTCGATCAAAGAGATGTCCACAAGGTCTGGCCTATATTTTTGGATAACTTGACCATATGCCAGTCTACGTGGTCAATCTTATTCAATTGTGATGAACTATACTATACTTCACAGAATTTCGAATTTTTAATAATTTTATTAGTTTTATAAACTGTTGTATCTCTGATCACAGAGATGTCCACAAGGTCTGGCCAATATTTTTGGATAACTTAACCATATGATAGTCTACGAGGTCAATCTTATTCAATTGTGATGATCTATACTATACTTCACAGAATTTAGAATTTTTAATAATTTTATTAGTTTTATAAATTTTTGTATCTCCGATCACAGATATGTCCACAAGGTCTGGCTTATATTTTTGGATAACTTGACCATATGCCAGTCTACGTGGTCAATCTTATTCAATTGTGATGAACTATACTATACTTCACAGAATTTCGAATTTTTAATAATTTTATTAGTTTTATAAATTGTTGTACCTCCGATCACAGAGATGTCCACAAGGTCTGGCCTATATTTTTGGATAACTTGACCATATGCCAGTCTACGTGGTCAATCTTATTCAATTGTGATGAACTATACTATACTTCACAGAATTTCGAATTTTTAATAATTTTATTAGTTTTATAAATTTTTGTATCTCTGATCACAGAGATGTCCACAAGATCTGGCCTATATTTTTGGATAACTTGACCATGTGCCAGTCTACTTGGTCAATCTTATTCAATTGTGATGAACTATACTATACTTCACAGAATTTCGAATTTTTAATAATTTTATTAGTTTTATAAATTGTTGTATCTCTGATCACAGAGATGTCCACAAGATCTGGCCAATATTTTTGGATAACTTAACCATATGCCAGTCTACGTGGTCAATCTTATTTAATTGTGATGAACTATACTATACTTCACAGAATTTCGAATTTTTAATAATTTTATTAGTTTTATAAATATTTGTTCTCTGATCACAGAGATGTCCACAAGGTCTGGCCTATATTTTTGGATAACTTGACCATGTGCCAGTGTACTTGGTCAATCTTATTCAATTGTGATGAACTATACTATACTTCACAGAATTTCGAATTTTTAATAATTTTATTAGTTTTATAAATTGTTGTATCTCTGATCAAAGAGATGTCCACAAGGTCTGGCCTATATTTTTGGATAACTTGACCATATGTCAGTCTACGTGGTCAATCTTATTCAATTGTGATGAACTATACTATACTTCACAGAATTTCGAATTTTTAATAATTTTATTAGTTTTATAAATTGTTGTATCTCCGATCACAGAGATGTCCACAAGGTCTGGCCTATATTTTTGGATAACTTGACCATATGCCAGTCTACGTGGTCAATCTTATTCAATTGTGATGAACTATACTATACTTCACAGAATTTAGAATTTTTAATAATTTTATTAGTTTTATAAATTTTTGTATCTCCGATCACAGATATGTCCACTAGGTCTGGCTTATATTTTTGGATAACTTGACCATATGCCAGTCTACGTGGTCAATCTTATTCAATTGTGATGAACTATACTATACTTCACAGAATTTCGAATTTTTAATAATTTTATTAGTCTTATAAATTGTTGTATCTCCGATCACAGAGATGTCCACAAGGTCTGGCCTATATTTTTGGATAACTTGACCATATGCCAGTCTACGCGGTCAATCTTATTCAATTGTGATGAACTATACTATACTTCACAGAATTTCAAATTTTTATTAATTTTATTAGTTTTATAAATTTTTGTATCTCTGATCACAGAGATGTCCACAAGGTCTGGCCTATATTTTTGGATAACTTGACCATGTGCCAGTCTACTTGGTCAATCTTATTCAATTGTGATGAACTATACTATACTTCACAGAATTTCGAATTTTTAATAATTTTATTAGTTTTATAAATTGTTGTATCTCTGATCACAGAGATGTCCACAAGATATGGCCTATATTTTTGGATAACTTAACCATATGCCAGTCTACGTGGCCAATCTTATTCAATTGTGATGAACTATACTATACTTCACAGAATTTATAATTTTTAATAATCTTATTAGTTTTATAACTTGTTGTATCTCCGATCACAGAGATGTCCACAAGGCCTGGCCTATATTTTTGGATAACTTGACCATATGCCAGTGTACGTGGTCAATATTATTCAATTGTGATGAACTATACTATACTTCACAGAATTTCTATTTTTTAATAATTTTATTAGTTTTATAAATTGTTGTATCTCTGATCACAGAGATGTCCACAAGGTCTGGCCAATATTTTTGGATAACTTGACCATGTGCCAATGAACTTGGTCAATCTTATTTAATTGTGATGAACTATACTATACTTCACAGAATTTCGAATTTTTAATAATTTTATTAGTTTTATAAATTTTTGTATCTCTGATCACAGAGATGTCCACAAGGTCTGGCCTATATTTTTGGATAACTTGATCATACGCCAGCCTACGTGGTCAATCTTATTCAATTGTGATGAACTATACTATACTTCACAGAATTTCGAATTTTTAATAATTTTATTAGTTTTATAAATTGTTGTATCTCTAATCACAGAGATGTCCACAAGGTCTGGCCTATATTTTTGGATAACTTGACCATGTGCCAGTCTACTTGGTCAATCTTATTCAATTGTGATGAACTATAATTTACTTCACAGAATTTCGAACTTTTAATAATTTTATTAGTTTTATAAATTGTTGTATCTCTGATCACAAGGTCTTGCCTGTATTTTCGGATAACTTGGCCAAATGTTAGTCTACATGGTCAATCTTATTCAATTGTGATGAACTATACTATACTTCACAGAATTTCGAATTTTTAATAATTTTATTAGTTTTATAAATTTTTGTATCTCCGATCACAGAGATGTCCACAAAGTCTGGCTTATATTTTTGGATAACTTGACCATATGCCAGTCTACTTGGTGAATCTTATTGAATTGTGATGAACTATACTATACTTCACAGAATTTAGAATTTTTAATAATTTTATTGGTTTTAAAAATTGTTGTATCTCCGATCACACAGTTGTCCACAAATTATTAAAAATTCTAAATTTTGTGAAGTATAGTATAGTTCATTACAATTGAATAAGATTGACCAAGTTCACTGGCACATGGTCAAGTTATCCAAAAATATAGGCCAGACCTTGTGGACATCTCTGTGATCGGAGATACAAAAATTTATAAAACTAATAAAATTATTAAAAATTCGAAATTCTGTGAAGTATAGTATAGTTCATCACAATTGAATAAGATTGACCAAGTAGACTGGCATATGGCCAAGTTATCCGAAAATATAGGCCAGACCTTGTGGACATTTCTTTGATCAGAGATACAACAATTTATAAAAGTAATAAAATTATTAAAAATTCGAAATTCTGTGAAGTATAGTATAGTTCATCACAATTGGATAAGGTTGACCACATAGATTGGCACATAGCCAATTTATCCGGAAAAAAGGGCAAAACCTTGTAAACATCTCTGCGGTCGGCGATATAAAACTTTTAAAATAATGAAAAATTTTTGAAAATTCCAAAAACTGTGAAATATATTATAGTTCATCATAATTGGATCGGCTTGGTGACATTGGCCGCTATATGGCTTAGCTGTTCTAAGAAATATGCGGGGCCTTCGGGACATTTTTAGGATCGGCGCTAAATAATTATTTAAACCATCAAAATTCAGTCAACTTTTAAATTATCTGAAATATAGTAATGTTCAACACAATTGGATGCTTTTGGTTAACGATATAAACAGATGGTCCACTTATCTGAAAAGGATGAAAAGAACTTGTTTTTTGATAAAAAGAACTTGTTTTCTGATGAAAAGAATCGGTTTGGTGGTACTAAAAATCCAAAATTACAAAAAATCTAAATTTTCGTATCATTTAAATTCCAATTGGAAAATAGATAATTTAACAGTGTAATTTTTGTTATTTTTTTTAGCATAAACTTCACACTCATCACTGGTGAGCATGATTTAAGCAAGGTTAGCTCGATGTTTCCAGTCACTTGTTCGTGATGTTACACAATTCGGCCACGTATTTGTAAAAAAATAGAGAACAAGCGAATGAACCATTTTTGTGTTTGTTTTTATTTTTCGTTTTTTTACTTGTTGTTGTAATTTAAAACCTCCTTTAATACTAAAATTGAGTGTCCTCATAAAACAAAAAATGATCATTTGTTTACATATTTAGAGCTTACCTAGTATTAATTGAATCACGATCGGTGAATAAAGGGAATATATGTTCATTTGTTTTTTTCTTTATTAATAAATTAACAATGAGTTTTCATTGGGTTATGGGTTATTTATTGTGGTTAACCAGCAATATACACTTGAATACGGTACTGACTAAATGTGGGATTCTAAAATGATTTTTAGATACGATTCTGGAATATGGCCAAGTATGGAAATTGGAATTTGTCTATTTCTCAACAGATTAACCTTCGCATGAACAGTATCTACCGGGGTAGATATCACAATTTTCCTTTTTCAATATCTCAGTGAGTTTTCATCCAATCATTATCCGGCGTCAGCTATGTGAATAATTTTCTGAAATAAATTGAAAAATTATTCACATAGCTGACGCCGAAAAATGATTGGATAAAAACTCACTGAGTTATTGAGAAAGGAAAATTGTGATATCTACCCCGGTAGATACTGTTCATGCGAAGGTTAATAAAAAATTCGACTTGTACGATGGAAATGGGACCTTCAAATGATTTTTAGATGAAGTTCTGGAATATGGCCAAGTAGGATGGAACTTGGATATTTCTTGAAAGATATTGATGAAATTCGATTTATATGATGGAAATGGGACCTTCAAATGATTTTTAGATGAAGTTCTGGAATATGGCTAAGTAGAATGGAACTTGGCGATTTCTTGAACGATGTTGACGAAATTCGACCTGCATGATGGAAATGGGACCTTCAAATGATTTTTACATGAAGTTCTGGAATATGGCCAAGTAGGATGAAACTTGGATATTTCTTGAACGATTTTGATAAAATTCGACAAGTGCGATAAAAATGGGATTCTAAAATGATATTTAGAAAAAATTCTGGAATATGGCCAAGTAGGATTTAACTTGCCTATTTCTCGAACGATTTTGACGAAATTCTACCTATACGACGGAAATGGGATCTTCAAATGATTTATAGATGAAGTTCTGGAATATGGCCAAGTAGGATGGAACTTGCCTATTTCTTGAACGATTTTGACGAAATTCGACTTGTATGATGGAAATGGGATCTTCAAATGATTTTTAGATGAAGTTCTGGAATATGGCCAATGCGAGAGAAATGGGATACTAAAATGATATTTAGAAAAAGTTCTGGAATATGGTCAATTAGGAAGGGACTCGGTTATTTCTCAATTGATTATGATGAAATTTGTCTAATGTGTTTACAGAGGAATACAATTTTGTGAACAATTAAAATTGTTGTTTTAGAAATTCGATATGAAGTTTTGTAAGTATGTCAAAGGTGTTAAACATTTTTTCTATTATATTGATTATTTACTAGAAGATATTTGTCCGCAAATAAAAGTAAATTATTTAAAAAACACTTTTGATTGAAATATAATGTGACTCTAAAGAAATAAAATAAACTTTATTTGGGGGATTTTACTTGCAATTGAGTTAATGAAAAGTAAAATGAGGGGGCATTAGAATAAATATTACCTGTCGCACTGTCGCTCAAGTAGCAAAGCTAGTTAGAAACACTTTCTATGCAATAAGCATTGAGAAGCATAATGGAGATTGGCTGAAAAGAATCCCTTAGCCCTATTATGGTTCTCACCTCACCGAAAAAGTTCAAACAAATCTAGTCAGATTTGAATAGTATTTTTCGGTGAGGTGAGAACCATAATAGGAGTAATATTTATTATTAAACATTTTGTTATTAATTATTAATAACATCTCATATTGTTCATGATTCTACAAAGAAGTAAATTACTTATATGATCAGGCCGAATCTATAGCCCATGATTGTCCTTGTTCCGTGAAGGCGTTGAATCTAATCTACTGAACCGGTATTTTATGCAAGGTTCGGTTTTCAGAATAAATGAAGATCTGTAAGGCCTAACATCCTCAGAAGATCTTTCCACCATTTCTGGAATAAAAATCACACGCACATCCCTCCTGGTATAGGTAAATCTAATTTTAAAGCAAAGTTCCCAAGTTTTCATGGATTTCCATATTTAGAAAAAACGTCAAAAAATATTGCCATAGCTTCTTGATTGACTGATCATTTTAAATTGTACTCTATTTAACGAAACTGTAGTTAGTATCCCTGTAAAGTGTAAAATGAACATAATTCTAAAATAAATTTATGAATCAAACAATTCGATTAAAAACTTTTCATTTTGCATAAATCACTTATTATAATAATTAATATAATTATCATTTATATTTAATATAATTTTTTCCCAATAATACATATATTTCATTAATTAATTTGCTTAAATACTAGCGGTTTTTATATAAAATACTTATTTAATTACAATTTACCGTGCTGCTTTTATTTATCAGGTGTTTGATATGTTCCATGATTTTTGCTAAAGATAATTATCATCACGTCGTTCTTGACGTCAAAAATGATTCGATTTGAATTATTATTCAAACAGTATGAGATCGACGAATTTTTGATATGTTGGCTTTAAAAAATATAGTCGAAAATTAAAGCACTGACTCCAACACAATCGCTTTTAGTAAGCTTTCAACGGCTTGGAAATGGATGCCATTAGGCGGTTTCAGGTCCCGCAACATGTTGGCTTTCAAAATTTACTGATGGGAAAAATGACATTCGATACATAACATTGCCATGAAATTTTCGTTAAATCGGGGCATTCAGAAAACAACCGGATTATTTTAATTATATTACATATATATAAAAATAATCAAAATGCAATTTTTGTTATTATTTTTAATTTATATATCTTTTCAATAAGTATGTTCCTTATTGTGAAATAATTTATGTTTTATTTTCGATTCAAAATCGATTTCGATGTCAACAAACATCATCTTCAGTTAAAGCAATACTTATTGAATTGAAACGTTTTTTTCCTCGCTTTTATTTACCCAAAATTGCCGTGGTTGCGTTGTATATTTTCCAAATTTACAAAAACCTTCGCTTACGCTGATTAGCCGTTGGAAATCAGCTCGTATATTCTATTTGTAGCTGTGTTGATTTTGCTGTTCAACATAAATTGATTTTCTTTGTTTTTAAAAATCTCAAATTCCTCTACCCGATCCATCATATCTCCTTTTCTCATCCTATACAGCACCTCTAAATTTGTCTCAAAACTGACGTAGTTATACATCGTGTGGTTTATATGTTGCGCGAATCTGGATTCTGTATTCATTTTTCCGATTCCTTTGACATATTCTCTAAATCTCTCTCTAAATGAACGTCCTGTTTGGCCTATATAAAATGCGGGGCAATCTGAGCATGTTAATTTATAAACACCTGTATCTAAAATGGAATTAATTTTCGTTTTAACCAAATTTTCTAATTTATGTTGTATTTTGTGAGCAATGCTTTATCCGAAATTTATGAAAATATGCTGAATTTTTTGGCTCATCTGGCTCCATTCCAAACTTAGGTATTTTTTATTATTATTATCATCGAAAGATAATGTTGTATTTCACCTTTATTTTAATTTCCTTTTATAACCATTATTCAATGTATCAACCATTTTGGTATCATATCCATTTTGGTATGCAATAAATTTGATGATGTTGAGTTCCCCTTTGTAGCTCTCCTCTGTCATTGTTACACTATTTAGCCTATGGATCATATGACGGTATGCAGATAGTTTGTGTTGGAAGGGATGCCATGATTGCTGATGTAATGGTTTGAAATGTTTGAGTTGTTTTACGGAAAATTTGGAACTCATGTTTCTGGTTTATATTTTTAATAATCAAATCCAAAAAATTAATACATAGTTTTGTTTTGCTCGATTTCCAAAGTGAATTTTAATTTCACATGAATTCCATTTAAATAACTTTGAAACTGGTCCAGCTGCCTACTGGTTCCCGTAAAAAGTATAATTACGTCATCTACATACCTGTGCCAATATTTAATTTTCTCATGGCATTTATTTCGGCTGTTCAAAATATATCCATTCTCGACATGGTCTCAAAAAATATTTGCCAATGTTCCGGAAAGCGGGCTGCCCATAGGTAAACCGTCGTTTTAGATGTAGTATTTATTCCCATGTTTGAAATAGTTTTGGCTGGTAATTTCTTTTAATAAAGTGACAATCTCGTTTATGACATGTATGTCTGTCTATTCGCTGATCCAATAATATTTTCCTCGTAATTTCCAAAGTTTCATCAACCGGTATGTTAGAATAGATGTTGGTGACATCAAATGACGCTAACTTTGCATTCGTCGGTATGTTAATTGCCTCAATCTTGTTTACCAACTCCAAGTTGTTTTTAATGGAGTGGTCCCTTTCCAAACAAAGATTGTTATAAAGCCATTGATTTATAAATTTAGCGATTTTGTATGAAGGCGCGGATGAAAAATTTACTACTGGTCTCATCGGTATGTCTACTTTATGAACTTTGGGCATTCTTCTAATTACCGGGATCGTTGGTTTCATCATTTTTTGCTGTCTGATGTCCCTATTATTTAGTAAATGTGTTGATTTATTAATAATGGCTTTCATGTTCGAATTGTACGTTGTCGTTGGATCTTCATTCAAATTCCTGTACACTGTTATTAACGATGAATTCATTAATTTTAAAATCGTAATCTCGCCTATCCATTACTAGTATAGTATTTCCTTTATCGGCCTTAACAATAATTGCACCGTTGTTATTTATTTTGTTCTTAACAAGTTTCCAACAGTTGCTAGAGCTGAAAGCGCCCAATACTATTTCATGTTATTATGATGCTTATTATGCTTGTGTAGTGTTACAAAAACAATTTCGAAAAGCTGTGTCATGGCCGAAAAACATGACTGCATGAATAGGTACAGCATTTTCTATTTCGTCATCTTTAGAACTCTGTCTGCTTTATTACTAGCGTTTTCTCTGCTTTGTTACTAGCGTTTTCTCTGCTTTGTTACTAGCGCTTTTGCTTTACTAATTTTTAATTGTATATTAAAAGAATTCTAAAAAAAAGACCGGCTTTTCTGCAATTGATATAGAGATTCATTTAAGCGAATCTTCATTATGCTTCTCAATGCTTATTGTATAGAAAATATTTCTGGCCAGCTTTGCTAATTGAGCGACAGTGCGACAAGTAATATTTATTCTAATGCCCCCTCATTTTACTTTTTATTAGCTCAATTGTTAGTAAAATCCCCCAAAACACAGTTTATTTTATTTCTTTAGAGTCACATTATATTTCAATAAAAATTGTTTTATATTTACTTTTATTTGCGGAAAAATATCTTCTAGTAAATAATCAATCTAATAGAAAAAATGTTTAACACCTTTGACATACTTGCAAAACTCATATCGAATCTCTAAACCAACAATTTTAATTGTTCACAAAATTGTATTGCTCTGTAAACACACAAGTAAAACTTTATCATAATCGATTGAAAAATAACCGAGTCCCTTCCTAATTGACCATATTCCAGAACTTTTTCTAAATATCATTTTAGAATCCCATTTTTATCGGACCTGTCCAGATTCATCAAAATCGTTCAAAAAATATCCAAGTTCCATTCTACTTGGCCATATTCCAGAACTTCATCTACAAATCATTTGAAGATCACATTTCCGTCGAATAAGTAGAATTTCTTAAAAATCTTTCAAGAAATAGCCAAGTTCCATCTAACTTGGCCATATTCCAGAACTTCATCTAAAAATCATTTGAAGGTCCCATTTCCGTCGTATAAGTCGAATTTCGTGAAAATCGTTCATGTAATAGGCAAGTTCTATCTTACTTGGCCAAATTCCAGAACTTCATCTAAAAATCATTTGAAGATCCCATTTCCCTCGTACAATTCGAATTTCATCTTAATCAGTTGGGAAATAACCGAGTTCCTTCCTACTTGGCAATATTCCAGAACTTCATCTAAATATCATTTTAGAATCCCATTTCTATCGCACGTGTCAAGTTTCATCAAAATCGGTTAAGAATAGACAAGTTACATCATACTTGGCTATATTCCAGAACTTCATCTAAAAATCATTTGAACATCCCATTTCCATTGTACAAGTCGAATTTCATCTTAATCGGTTTTTGAAATAGCCAAGTTCCATCCTACTTTGCTATATTCAGAGCTTCTTCCAAAAATAATTTTAGAATCCAGTTTCCAACGCACAAACCGAATTTCATCATAACTAGTTGAGAAATAGGCAAGTTCCATTATACTTGGCCATG